>JAODXP020000019.1:16415081-16637581 GCA_027497455.2 Sardinella longiceps
GAGGGATTTCATCATCATCTGCCAAGTAGGAAAATAAGGCTGTGAGTTTAGGGATGAAATATTGTGCAGTACCTGCTGAACTTCTGAAAGGCTCAAACAATAGATGGATGTATGTCCACCTTCCCCATGTCATAAATAATTGAAGGATACTAAAATAACACTAAGAAGAAGTACAGTACTATACCGGTACAGTGTAACACATTGGCCGAGCTATTCACCTTGTGCTGTGAAGTCAACATCCTCCAAGCTTTCTAGAATGTTGTCCAGACTGGCAATGAACCTCTTAAAGGTGGATGACTCCATCATTTCTGCAAAGAGGCCATGTTCATACAATCTCTCAAGTTAAATGCTATCTGTTAAAATGTTATAAAAACACAGGAACTCACAGGGCACAAAAGAAAACAGGAAATGAACAGCAAGTTGGCTACCTTCTGGCGTGAGCTTGGGCTCGTATGCCTTCCTTTTCTTCTGCTTCTCTTTCTTCTGCATACTCCGGGCAACTGCAAAAGCACACAACACATCCCAGTGGAAGCTTAGAATGTGAACACATGATTGCAAATCCCACATGTTTCCACCACCCCCGTCTCAGCATTGTGTAAATTATATAAAAGAATCATCACTACGTATGTCACGATAAATGAGATTTCGAAAAGCCAGTTTGTGATCGGATCTGATGGTACTACAGATTACTTAGAATAATTGAGTAAGTATGTCAGTAATTAATTAATTACACATATAATATCTCTATTCTTCTGGCTGAGGACACACGAGTCATTAGTATGTACTAACCATCACTCAGGCTGGGTGGAGGTGGTGATTCCCGGTCGGACGCGTCAGGGCTGCGGTCCCCATAGCGACTGCGTGAGCCGGTGCCTCTCCTGGACTCGTGTTCCTCGTAATCCCAGGCTCTGTCATTGTCCTTTCTCGAGCGCTTCCTCACAGCTGGATACAACAAACACAAACCAATTTAGAAATCCCACTTTTAGCTTACTCTCTAAGTGGTCAGAGCAATTCAACATGGGAGTTCACATTATTTTATTTTTTCCATTTAAAAACACAGGTGAGCTTGAAGCAGCATGATGTAAAAGGTTCAATTCAAGATGGTTTTGTGCTTCACTGTCAGACAATATACATTATCATTATGCGACCTGTGAAGTGTGTCACTACACAGTTGTTTTTACTTACAGTCTCGCTCAGTATCACTCTCCTCGTCGTTAGAGCTGACCTCAGCATATCTAGGCCTGTCACCACCAGTGCCTCGTCTGCTACGCTTGCCCAACATGCTGGAGTCCTTCGCTGAGTGCATTTCTGGGAGAGGAGACACACAAAGGTTCCAAGTAGGCCTTACTACAGTCGAGCCAACAAGTAATCCGAAGCCAAACCAAGTGTTCAAATTCAGAAGTGGTGCTGTATTTTCAAAAGCCAAGCAATGGCAAAATGCTATTTCAGTTAGAGCTTCAACAAGTTCACTGTCCCCTGTGGCTTCTTATTGACGGATAAACTAATAAGAATACACTGCAGCTGTGCCAAGTTGTGACAGAGCCAGGATTAAGCCGGCAAAATTTCAGCAGAAAAATGAAAACAGATACCCCCAAGGGACTAACAATGTAGGAGCCTCCAAGTCACCAATTTAGCTGATAGCTTCTAAAACATAACACAGGTGTTAAATATCAACAGGTGTTGAGCATTACAGGCCCTCTGTAGAAGCAACAAAACCGTAATTCATTGCAATTTTATTTGTATTTCCACACTAACCGCTCGTCCCTTGTTGTCAACAACTCTGAAGTGGAAACTTTTACAAGCCTGTGAGTTCTTTCACATACCTCTACTGGAGCGCTCGGAGTGGTGATGGTGCTTGTGGGAACTCTTGGGGCTCTTATGTTTCTCCTTGATCAGCTTCTGCACCTCCTTCTGGGACAGCTTCTGGAGCACCACCACGGGCGAGGAACCCTTGACCATGTCCTTCTGCGACGTCCCTTGGTCCTCTTTCCTGTCTCGTTCGCCTTCCGGAATGTTCCTCTGCGACCCCTGTGACCGCCGGAGTCTGCTCAAGCCGGAGTCTCCCTGGCCTTGCTGCGACTGTTCCTGCAACCTCTGGGCGTCCGCGTGGGAGTGCTGTCGAGCGGCGTTGCGATCGGCCGCACCGCTCTCCTGAGGGGTCATCTGGGGGCTGATGTGGTCCTCCACTGTTCCAGAGTTTTGGGGGTGAGGGTCTGGTCTCCGCTTTTTCAGCGGCTTGTCTGAAAATAAACGGAGAATGAAATTACATGAAATTGTCAGAGCAAATCTGAATTCAGCACTTTAGAAGATTTTACTATTTTTTTAAACTATATTTCATACATTCACTTTCACAGCTGCATTACATGTATATATGTATATTATGCAAAGGTAAATTGTAAGAGGGAAATACAGCACCTAAACAATGATGAGCACCTTAATCCCATGAGTAAATGGAATTCACACACACCTTTTTCCTGTACTGGCTCCCCAGGCACGAGGCCCTGGCCTGCCTTGCCTGCGTTGAATGGCAGCTCATCTTCAGAGGCCATGAAATCATAGGCGGCAGCTTTATCAGCTTGCCTGCGGTCACCTTGGGTCACCTTGCCTCTCTTCTGCTTGTGGTCAGGGGAGTTTAGCAGGAGGTCTGGTAAACCGTCTTGTGGTGTGGAGTGTTGCGGAGGTGACTGCATTATAAGTGGTGGTCGGGAAGCAGCTGAGCATGACAAAAAGAGAGGAGATATGAAAATGTAGTTCACAGTATGTTATACAGTAGATTAATTTATACATGCTGTTGATCAACACTGTATTCACACTTCACATGAACTGCTTCGAAATTCAGTTCATATCGAAAAATTATTAAATTCAATTTTGTAGTTCACCTACACAGGCTCTCATTCATTTTATTAAAGAAAATTATTGTCTTTATATTGCCTTATCTTTTCAAAACAACCTCTTCATTATCTTCAACAGCTGTGAATATTTTATTATCTTCTTCATCACAAAACAATTGAACTACCAGTAGTTTCCAATTAAATGTTCACAGTTTGTTGAAAAGTAATCTTAATCATTGAATGCAAAGACTGATGTGAATAAAGGGCACACTTATTTGAACAGATTTGGATTAGATTACTTTATATATAGCATAACTCCATGCAGCCATCATGACTTATGACGGGCGTGCCCATATCCTTACCTTTGGGAATCCCATCTCCTGTGGGTGAGCACACTGCTTGTGGTGACTTGAGAGGAAGTGAAGCGTTTCTCAAGGACTGGTCCCTCTCCTGAAAATATCCAAGGAAATCACATTCAGGTTAGCAGCAACAGTGATATGGTATGACATCTTGGAAGTTTCAGCGAGTCCTTGAATATGTCGATATTTACCCTGAGGTGGCCGAATACCGATTGTCCCTGTATACAACTTGCTGGTTACGAATGGGACTAGGACAGTTAGGTTGATTTTAATAAATTGGAGCTTGCAAACTGAATAATAAGTGGAAAGAATATCAATTTACTCAAGCTAGAACGTTAGACAGACTAACGTATTTTTTTTCGTGTAGTGGATAAAGAAACGCTAACCTTAGCTAGCTATCGATAACTTGGAAAAAAAATCACCACTTCACAACAGACCATATCACCATTTTAACGCCTTTGATTTACGTCAACTTGGATGTTAAAATATTAAATTTAGCATTTTAACCTGAAATAATTGTATGGTTAATCAACAAGCTTTCGATAAAGTAAACATTAACGTTAACTTGTCAACCTAACAGCTAATCATCTGATGTTAGCATTAGCTATGCGGTCTAAACGTCACTTTACCAGAGCCGATGCTGACAACATAAAACAGCTGATTCCGCTGTTTACCTATTCTTACATTGATAAATCTTAAAACTTAATTTTGAGAGATTTAAATACCGTTTCTTAACTGCTCAGTAAATTCCCTGATGTTGTTAGTAACTCTTTTTCAATCTGAAAAATCTTAGAACTAGAATTCTACCACTTGTTTTCTCAAAATTCTAAGGGTTTAGGCTCATGCGCGCATCCAAACAAAAAATATCTCGCCACTGCCTCACCTCACCTTAGGCCTTTTTATGCCAAAAAATGACAACTAATGGCAAGAAAGGTTCACTCAAAACCATCTATCAGCTCAATGAACACAATACTCATATGTCTGTGTCTGTGCAGTGCACTGACCATAAAATAAACAATACAATGATGCCCTTGGATGATGCCCCCAAATAGAAAATTAATCAAATACCTGATTTTCATGAATGTTCCGCATGCCACCAGGAATTGTGGGGCTCAGTACAGACACTGTAATACAAGCATAACAAAAAAAATGTCAAAAATAAAAAATAGGTTTACCAGATGAAAACAACTGTAACCATCAAAAGATAGGCTATTATAAGATACTACACCTTTGACTAAACTCTTACGGTATTATCAGCTATTATTAAGTATCCGAAATTCCTTGTTTGTTCAATTACATTTTTTTTTTTTTTTTTTTTACAATTTGCTCACACACCTATAATGCTGGTATTGCTTATTTATTACTGAGGGCATACATTTTAACAGTGACTTGTGTATACAACTAAATACCAAAAAAAGAAGAAGAAGAAGAAGTAAATAAATTTCTCAGGCGGTGAAGGATGTTTATCATGAAACAAACTCTCTCTCACCTTGCTGCATCTGTTGCTGTTGACTGTAGCCAGGTGGGTGAGGGTACTGCATGTAGGGGGCTGGACTCTGTGGTGTGTATGGGCTGGATACATGGCTGCCCTGGGGAAACCTGCTGGCCGACTGCTGGGGAACAAACCCACTGCAAACACAACCAGCAGTGTAATGTAAGGAACAGAGTTGCACACAAACAACTACACAAATTGTCGTGAAATTCAAATAAACATCTTTGTATAGTGAAATGCACCACTGAGTACAATCTCAAACAAATCTTTGACACTCACCTTGTTGGACTCTGTGCCATTGAAGCAGGCTGGTAATTTGATGGGGCTGGGCTGTTCTGCATGGCATTTTGATTTACATTATACTGTGGTGTCATAGGCTGCCTCGAGCCTGTGAAAGCGGAAGCACCAGAGCTGTATTAGCACACTGCACTTACACAATGTCATATTTTTCTAAAGATGCTGTTTTGCTAAGAAGGGAATCTCAAACCCTGTGTTTACATTTGAAAGTCTTCTGGGGCTATATTACATTGCAATAACATTGGACTTTGCGTTGAGTTTAAGTCTTAGTACCAACTTATAACACAAGAAAGATGGTAGCATAAAAAGTATTAAGCTTACACTTATTTATGCATTGAAAAGATATTAAATAGTAGGACTAGGGTGAAGGGGTCTATCATGTTTACGGTAAGCCTACTTATGTGTGGAAGAACACTATCAAGATTTTCAGACAATACAAACACAGAAATGTGTCTCTCACCATCCTGAGTCCCATATTGAATTGGCATATTTCTTTCCCTGAAGATGTTGGGACTCCGGGCCAGAACAATCTGCAGGAGGACTGGCATGTCACCTTCCAAGTCATCTCTGCCCATGTTGTTCTTCAGTTCTCTGTTGGGTAAGAAGTATGATTTACGTTGAAATACACAGTGGTGTAACCTATGACTTTATTCACGGACAGTCAGGAAAGCATCACTTTTAGTAATAAGGACTATTTATTGTTTAACAGTATATTGTCTCAAATGCTGGAAACAGGGATAAACTCGTTTTAACCAAACTGTCATCTTCTCACTGTATGATACTTTGAGGAGATGGAGCAACACTCACATGTGTTCAGTGGACACCTGGCTTAGACTCTGGGTCAGCTGACCCACCAGATTCTCATCCTGGCATGCCAGAAGACAGTCAACCTTCTCAGCAATGATGCCATTGTACAGTAAGCTCTTAGTGGTGGTAGCAGGGTGTGGGGATGGAAGAGGCAGTTGGTTCAACACTACAAGGAACAAAAGAGAGTGGTAAATGATCATTAAATAATTGCACATTTACTATTATAAGATAAGAGAACCTCATTTAAATGTTTTTGGTTACACTTACAGTCTGTGAGACTAGTTATTCCTGCTACAGTGGTGATGGGGACATGGGGCGTATCCCCATTCATACTGGAGACAGGGTCAGGTAATTCTGTTGACGCACAGATTGCTCAGTGTTCACAGCTCTCTGGCCTCTTCTCACATGACAATGCGTCTTCAGAAAGTTCATCAGTTGTTGGGGGAAATAAGCAGACAGACGTTATTTTCCCCATTCAGATTTGGCAAGCAACATTTTAAATAGTCATTCGTGTTATAGAACTACCGTTAGTCAATAACTCCGAACAAAGATTAGAGTTAACGTTACTGATATGTAGACGTTATCTCGTTTATGTTGAACATATTTCAAGCAAAATGTGATGCTATCATACTTTATGCAAACGCCAAACTTCATAGCATCAGCATAAGATCATTGTCATTTCGGTGTTAACGTTTCCTTTATGTTAGTTATAGGCCAGTTATTATTCAGGATATCCGACGTAAATTGAATTTGTGATCGCACTGAACTCAGCTTGCTAAAATCATGTTCTTCGAAACCACGAACAATTGCTTTAACATGGGATGCTGAGGCTCAAGTCATTTTTGCAGCAGAATGGGTAGTTTGCTAACTGCCTTGCAACATTCAATAACTGTTAACGCTAGCTGGTTTGACTAATGTTAGCTATAACATTAGCCAGTTTGCTATGATCAGACGCAACCTATAATAACCAGTTCTGAGTTTAATAGATCACTATATGAAGTCAGTTTACCTACTTATGGATGTTTTGAATTAGGTAGATACAACAGTAGCTTCCTAAATTGTGTAAGAATTATAACTTGATAGAACACTGGACTGTGAACATTGGCTAGCATAGGTTAGCCTGCTAACCAATGTAGAGGATGTAAGCTAACGCTTAGCCACTGTTTTGAATCAACTTCTGCAGAGAAAGCTAGACCAACGTTAAATGGCTAACGTTAACGTTAAAGCATAAATACAAAGCTAGCTTTGTTAGCTGACATCTAACGTTACATATATCTGAAGCAGGAAGGAGTTGTAAATGGTAGTGTGTTCAGTTTGAGAACGTTCATATGAATGCACAAAAATCAAAACAAGGTGTACTCTCGGTTTATTCATATCTAGAGGAAGCAGAGGATAAATGAACTGAGTTGACTAGCATCTATCTAGCATAGCTATGCAGCTTAACTAAGAAGATAATGTCTGAGCCTTGGTAGACGACCGTTTCGCCATTTAGTTACGTTTTCCCTATGAAAAATAACCACGGCCATATTTGCTACTCATAAGACACACTCGAAGCAACTTTACCAGCAAGCATAAACAAACGGCTCGTTTTTGAGAGATGTTACTATCATTACCCAGAGGCCTCCACTTCTCACGATGACTTCTTGGAATCCTCGGACTCAAAACAAGACAATCACCGCACGCATACGCCTCTCAGCGGGGAAATTGCCACATAGTCAGGCTGTTCAATATCGTCAAATCTACTATAATTCTTATATATTCATGGAGATGCAACGGCATGTATGAAAAAATAAAATAGCAAAATATATCGTAATTCGCCTAAGAGTCGCAACAACTATATGCATGCAGTTATATTTACCTGTGGTCGGGTTAAGAGACTGCTATAATCAAAGATGGACTCAGCTCTGGGGTGGTATGGTCTTTGGCTCCCCCTCCTGGACATGACACTTACAAACCAAAACATTGCGACGTGGGATGGTCGACAGCGGTGCTCCATGGATAGAGCGTGCGTTGATGTAGGGCTATCAAGTGCGTACTTTATCTTTGATTAAAGTCATACCAACGCTCCGCTTTTACCCTCTCTGTTTTTAGACCTACTATAGGACTTGGGTCGAATTAAATGAGCCAGTTTGTAACGATATTGAGGCCTATTGCTTGTAGCCTGTATGGTAGGCCCATCATTATCAAGTTACAGTAAGCCTAGCCTACTGTGCTGTTCATTCACTGAAAGCCTAGTGTTTGTGAATTCTTTTAATATTCTTGAAGTTGTTTTTGGTAACATTTTCTATGAACCCAGTATTCATAGAGCGTTATAAATGCATTCATAAAGGGTTATGCATTCATAAAGGCTTATAGTTACTGACATTCGAATTCATAACTGATCATATGTTCTCGTGACTACTCATAAGGAATCATAATTTATCACATAAGCCTTTATAACAGTGTCTCAAAGCATTATAACCTTTTTTTTAGCCTTTTGATACAAGGGAAACATAGGGCTTACAACTTTAGGCTACTTTTTGTGTTTGTTATGGTGCCTTATTAATTTTCATGAGTAATTATGTGCTCATTTTACAATTAGGGTATGCACTGAGCACTTGTAACTCATCATTTCGTGGCATGAGCAATTAGACATAAAAAAAACAAATGGAAGCTTTATAATGCTTTGTGACACTTCAAGTTTTAAAGGCTTAGATATAAAGCTTTATGAGTATTGACATGACAATGTATAAACAGTTATGAACACTAATGTCATTAGTTATAAGACTTTGTGAATGTGTTATAACGCTTTATGGATGCATTTCTAGGCCTAATGCTCTATGAATATTCAAGTTTATAGAAAGTGTTACCCTTATGTTTTATCGTCCTTCGCAAAATATTGAACAATATAGACCAAGGCTTCCCAAGGTCTCTCCAGTAGTCTACATTGTTGTCCAAAGAACTACAAAGGCCTATTATATCAAACTAAAGACAAAAGGGGAAACTGTAAAAGAGAGGTTTTTATTTGCTGTACAATTTCTCTTCTCCAAAGTGAAAGAGGAATGCAGGTATGCAAGACATGAATTCATCCGAACCACTGTGGTTCACATCAGGTTTATTGTAAGTGGAAAGCAAATGTCCACAACTTTTCTCTCTCCCTTCTTCAGTACCTACAGGTAATCACAGTTAGTAGAAACCTAAGTTAATTAGCTTTCTACAGTAAATGTAAAAGAAGCCATCACTGAGAAGTCATAGTCACATATATGGTAAGCAGTCCCAAATATCTGAACATGGTATGAGGTACATGCTGCTTGATATTCAAATTCCTCATATCCAGTTCGTTGTAGTGCTTTGCCCTTATAAAATTCACTGTTTCTCTAATTAGTTGTATTTCTATGCTTACATACTATCACAGCCTATTTAAACTCATACAGTTTGCACAGTTTTACCCATTTGACTTTAATGATAAAGATTTAGGTCTGGGTAAAAAAAGAAGGTTAAATTTGGCAATTACAAATACATCTGAATTAAAGCTAATGGATATCCTTGATACATGTAAATATCATGACAATAATTGAATTTCACTCCAAATGGCAAATTAGCTATCCCTGGTACAGTGCTGTTTTCAATAGCAAACATTCAACAAATCTTTGAATTATACCCAAAAAGATTTACCAGTACCATTACCCATAGGAAATGTTCTGTAAATGAGAGAGGCCCATGGCTCATGGACATTCACACCAGAGATACAACATCTTCACAACAGAAATGCACCAATGTTTCCAGTTCACACTTGAAAAAATAAAATGTAAAAAAGGCACACAAATGTAAAGCCTTAATAATAGCTTCTCTGGTTGTAAGTCTGGAAAAAAAATCTAATCGATCATTGAAAAAAATGATCCTTGCTTGAATGATTAAAGCTATACATAGGGTGATGTCTTGCTTTGCCCAACCGTAGCTTTCACCTCAGCTTTTTCTTAATGCTCACCTCTCAAAAGTCAGGCTCCATTATAATTCAAACCACAAGAGAGACATCCCAGATTTGTACAGCAACTCTCCTGTTCTGTACAAAAATAAAATAAAAAAAAGAAACACAAACTGCACCAATAGACTTTACATATTGGTTTCACTATCAGGTGTCTTGTTGTCACAGTCAGACTCGCTAGGGATGAGCTTGTAAGGCTTTTCTCTCTCCTCCACCACCGAGTTGCCCATTTCCGCATCCTTAGCTTGCAGCTCATGTCGGGATAGGTGCTCAACGATGCCTGCCCCAATGGAGTCTCCCAACACATTAGTCGTAGTCCGTAATCGGTCACTGTGTGCCAAAATCAAAGGAAAATTATTCAAATTAGTAGATGTAAACAGAACACCTACTTGTTTGTTGCGATATTTGTTTCTTTTTAATAACTAACAAGTTTACATAAAGTTTACTAAAATAAAATATACCCATATCTGTTATGATCTGTATATATTAAGGACTTTGGAATATTGTTTACAAAACATGCATATAATGTATATAAACTATACTGAATATATACAGTGCTTGTGCCGTAGAACATTACATGATATCAGAACAAAGAACACAGTTAACTGAACTCACAGAAACCAGTCTACTGCAATGATCAGGGTGATGTCATCAGTGGGCAGTCCAACAGAGGTCAGCACAATCACCATGGTGACCAGACCAGCCTGAGGGATTCCAGCTGCACCAATACTGGCGGCCGTAGCTGTGATACTGTTCCAGGGAAAAGAAAATACACTTTTCAGCTTTGATCCTTTCGGATTACAAAACATATATGTACTGTAAAGTTATTTACAGTTACAGCCTTGTCCCAAGAAGACGTATGAAGATGTTGTTATCGTTAACTTAAAGTTAACTTTAACCATGTTTCCATAAACTTGGTTAAACAACTGGATTTGCTACAGAAATCAAGAGGAACTACAGGCTACCTGATGGTGAGAATCTGGCCAAAGTTCAAATCCATATTGTTGACTTGGGCAATGAAAATGGCTGCCAGAGCTTCATATAAAGCCGTGCCATCCATGTTGATGGTTGCGCCCACTGGCAGCACAAAGCGCGTGACTCGCTTGTCCACATTGTTGTTCTCTTCCAGACACTTGAAGGTGATGGGCAACGTGGCAGAACTGTGGCGTAATTCAGAGCAGTGAGAAACATGTTTTAGAGAAGCAATCTTGCAACATAGGCACAGCACAGAAAGAGAGTCAGAAGCAAGGATGGCGTGTTTTTTACCTGGATGATGTGCCAATGGCTGTGATCAGTGCCTGCAGCAAACCGCCGATGAACACAAAGGGGTTCTTCCGAGTGACAATGAAGTAGAGTGTGGGCAGGACCACGATGGCGTGGATGAGCAAGCCGACTATGACGGTCACAGTGTACATGGCCAACTGGCTGCCCATCTGTGTGATGTCGTCCATCTCCACAATCTTCCCAGCAATCAAGAACATAATACCCACTGGAGCATACCTGTCGAGAAACGCACACACATATCAGACGCCGCTTGCATCCAATCTAGCACTTTTTCCTCTGACTTTACAGACAGCTGTTCTTCACTCACTATGCTGTTGAATTATCACAGAAATAAACAAAACCAGCATCTTCTTTTTCATAATCTTCATATTGCGTAAAATGATGTACCTCCCATTTGGGAACTATTTCCTCAAAGAATTTTTGTCTGAAACATGTGGTCTGACTACAGCTGTGACAGCCAATCCTAAGGCATGAAAACACTTTGGTTTAATAGTGTGGGACACCACCATATTGAGATGCTCGAAATTTCTTTTCCCATGCTCTGAAGCCGACGCCAAGCACTTACCACATAATGATGGCAACTAGTCTCATGATGGCCTCATTGAGGCAGTCGAAAAAGTCTTTCAGTGGCAGTCCCTGCTCCTTCATGTTGCCAATGATGAGGCCAAAACACATGGAGAACACCACCAGGCCCAGAGCATTGATGCTGTTCACAGTCCCCAGGACAGGAATCACCTCCTCACGGGTGATTTCATGAGTGCCATTGGTCAGGTTGAAAATGGTGTCATTCACGGTGACCTTCACACGCACCACACGCTTCCCGTACGTGGTCTTGAACTACGGGGCAGAGACAGTGAGAATTGCATCATCATGAATGGAAAAATACTGAGCAAATATTGCCACAGAAATGTCTGCGTAATAAACAAGATCAAACTTGTTAACAAGCAAATGTTAATGCAAACTTTTAGATGAATCACATTTTTCAGCACACAGAGGGCATGAACGTTTTTATCAGCCTCACTCCTTTGAGAAAAAAAATTCTAAGCCCATTTTAAACCCAAAAAGGAAATCAGCAGTAGCAGTATTACCTGCTGTGTGCAAGCCTGCACAATATTCGGGGGGAACATGTTTCTGTGAAAGAATAAAGAAAAAGTTACCTTTTCAGTAAAAACAGACCAGTGATAACACTGCAACAAACGGCTTTGCTTGGTTAGTCAGTAAACTGTTAATGAATGTTACCCTCAGGCTCATGGACTGTTCTAGGGTGCTGTTGCAGTCACAGATCAGAGCTCTGGGCCAAATCTAGTTTGGACAGAGTAACATGGCAAAGTGCTGTGGAAGAACCAGAGAGACACACAGTCCATATTTTCTCATAGCCCCCTCCAGTGCAACCAACCTCTCCTCTCCACTCCCCCTCCCCACCGAGAGAGTACCTAATGAGGTCCAGGAAGGCATCGGCTGCGTTGACCTGCTCAATCTTTTCTTGCTTGGCAAACTCTTCCTTGCCACCTTTGCCAGGGTGGATGATGAGCACCATTACGATGCCAATGAAGACGGCAATGACGGTGGTGGTCATGTAGTAGACGACCGCGCGGACGCCCATCTTGCCCGATGCTCGGCTGTCAAGGGCAGCCATGCCTGGAGTTAAGCGAGAGAGAAAAAAAAATCACAGTCAGTGTATTTGGGGTTGTAATTTTAGACCATTAAGCCATGGTTTTTAAAAGCTGAACACTGGAGCTCAGTCAAAATTGACTTCCATTGCCTCAAGGCAGAAGAGCTGAAGTAGGCGTGCAGAGATTGCGCAGAGAGATGGGGGATTCCTGCATGAGATGATCAAATAGGAATCTACAATGGTGGGGGCATAACCTACTGCCAAGTCTTGAGTTAAGCTGAATACATAAATATTCTCTGCACTGAATACAGGTTTCGTCACAAGCTTTCACCCTTCAGAATGAACTGGTAAAACAAAGAATCTGGTATGGCAATAAACGAGAGACGCGAAAAGAAAGAAGCACAAGGAAAAAAAGCCTCAAAGAAGTCCTGAAACAACAATAGATCCACAGGGTAGTAAAACGAAACATCTGGGGTTTTTTAAACTGTCAGCCACCATTCCACCTCATTATTGCTTTTCAGCCTCCGTCCAAGCAAAAGCTCTTTTTGTGCCGGTGAGATGTATGTGTTCTTTTGATAGCGAACTACGTGCCCCCGCTATGGCCTTGGGCCTCCTCCTTCCTTACCCCCTAGCACACTGATCTCATGGCCCCTGGCCTTTCTCTTTCTTTGCTCTCCTTCCTCTTCCTTTCTGTCAGGCCTGGGAACCTTGTTGACTAGTCATGTTCGCCCCCCGACACAATAATTAGCCCCATCGCCCTGGAAACAAGGAACACTGCGGCCCGAAGCTTATCCTTTCGGACAAATGACTTTCTTATTCAGGGAGCAGTTCCAGGAACAAAGTGTCATACAAAAGTGACACGCTGTGCCTGCCCTCCTGCAAGGTTGCTAGCATCTTCTGGGACAGAACTAATGAAAGTAACACTGTTGTACTTATAGAGAATTATAATGCAACTTGTAGGCTACAATAGAATGGAATACTTGGAATACTCTTAAAAGAGTGCTTTAAAAGAGTGCTTTTCTGGATATTATGATTGACAATTCTAGATATCCAAATTAGTTTAAATAATAGACCAAAAAAAAAAATAAATCCATATAACTTGTGAAACCGAACAAAAAGTAGGATGGTTTTAGTAACAGCATACGCTACCAATGCTACCAGTGTCTATTCTGAACACAGTAACTGATGAGGCATGCTCACATGTGACATACATTCACCGTGATGCGTGTTAAATGTACGTACCCCCAGGGAAGAATGTGACTACTCACTCTGTATACTTTGGTAAATCCTTTCGAGAGGGGCATGTAAGAGTTGTTAGACAACCAAAGGCTCTGCCTTTTAGATTTAATGTTCTGGCTGCTGAAAGTAAACAGTTGTTACTTCACCCCTGTGATTTTAGGATCTGTTTTGAGCGGCATTCCTCTTAATTGAATTAATTGGCCGTCCCTTTCATGTTTACCTATTCCTTCTTTCTCACTGGCAGGAAAAGCTTTATAACTGTGAAATGCTATTACAGAGCAAGGCAGAGAGAGAGCGAGAGAGAAAGAGAGAGAGAGAGAGAGAGAGAGAGAGAGAGAGAATCTACAATAGAAATGACTGCTTTCATTGGCTGCTGAATGAGGCTTTTGTGTCCTCTGACCATACCTCTCCATGGCTGGACTGCCCTATGACCCCCTTCAGGCCCTTATGCCCCCCCCCAGCCCGCCCCCAGCCTCCTGCTTTGATGAGGAGCTTACCGGGCACTGACCACATAGGAGCGGTGTGGAATAGACTCCCCTCTGTGCCACACAGGTCAGTTCCCTTCACGGCCATCACCTGCTGTTCTGTCCTGTGCTTCACGCATCTGGACACAGGACTCATGTTTCCTGAGCAGATTCATCTCGCAGCCCCACCCCCACCCCCCTCCCTCTGTCTCTGAGTGATATCAGAAAAGAGACATCTGTGTGTTAACCAAGTAAGGTGTAGTATTTCCAGACCATCTTGCTCAAGTGTTGCCGCTAATATAACTGTAGAGTCTTTTCTGTTGACCCTTGAGTAAAAACGGAGTTTGCAATTTTTGTTGAGTTGTTTCCTAGAAAGCACATTAGATTTAGTTTTGTGGTCAGTGTATCGAATGAGTTTTTTTTTTGTTTGTTTGTTTTTTGGCTTAGGGGTAACGTAACCTCACAATGGGTATTGCTCAAACGTTGTGAGCATTTGGCTGTTTGTTTATTTATCTGGCGTAGGTAACCTCGCAATGTTCACTCAATTTTTTGCAATTTAGCTGTGGACATATTTTTAGACACATCATTACACCAAAATACCTGTTTTAAGGAGAAACATTTTCTGGTATGTAAACAGAACAAGAGTTCTTTCCCTCTGTCTTGTAAAATAATGCTGCGGTTTGACATTTGGTATCTGGGAGCATAACCAAACTAATATGGCTACTGGATAAACACAGTCTTTGCCTTGTTGTCAGTGCATAGTAGCACATTCCCAAAATAAACATCTAGGGCAGAAAGTGTGTTAAAGATCACTGTGTCATTCAGTCAAGCCAATTTCCCCTCAACGTCTTAGAATCCAAACCTGAAATTGAATATCCTACATTGCATAGTATTATTCATGTTTTAGGATAGTATGTCTCCTGTCCAGCTCATTGCTATCAGATTTGTAGTAGTTGTGTGAAAAGTGAAAAATAAAATGACATTCATCACCACCATAAGATTAGAGGCGGCTTAACCTACCTGTGATCAAACTGGAGACCAGGAGTGGAAGCACCAGCATCTGTAACATGCGCATGAGCAACTCGCCAGGAAAAGCAAAATATTGCACCTCCCGATAGGACATCTTATAAGGCCGCAGACCAAATCCCAAAATGATCCCTGAGCACAACAGACACAAATCAATTTCTATTAGCTCATAGAAAAGACCACTAATATGCTCCGTCATAAGTGCAGACAGAGACACCTTTAACAAGAACTGCCAGTTTGAATATTTACAAATACCTATTTTGTATCAACTTATTTTCAGCATTCCTAAATGGATGTGTGTGGGAGAAGATGTCCAATTTGGTTACACATTCTTACCTATTATGACTGCCACGACAGTAAGAATGACAAAGGCATTTTTGGTGAGGAAACCCTTCACATCCTCCTTTGAGATACTTTGCACTCTCTTTCTGGCACTCATGACGCGGCTCTGCATGCCTTTTCTGATGTCCTGCACCCGATTCCTCGGTAGCGGATTCTCTCCATTACTCTGAGTCATGCCTGCAGATGCCAAAAACCTGTCGCTGTTTTGTTTCTTTTCCTCTCCCTCTGTTTCTCTTCTGGAATCCTCAAGGTTCTTCTCTCTTCCCCCTGTAAGAGAAACATTTCCAAAAGTGAGCTCGTCATTCAGCTCAATGAATGGGTTTGGGTGGTGGACCTCAAACCACAATATTGACAGAAAAGAAAAAAGAAAAAGAAAAAAATGAAACGTGGAATGAGGGTTAAAGACACGTCTTCTTCCTGTGGTGTTGATGTCCTGGAGTGGCGTTTCATAAAACATCTGTTAAGTTATCCCCGCAGCCATCAGCTGGCTTGAACCCCGCACCTCGTCTCAGAGGGGAGGTCATTGCGAGAGCCATCAGCCGTGCTTAAAAGGGCTTCATTCATTAAATTAAGTTTTACCAATTGAATTCAGAGTAGGAAGTTGAAACACACACACACACACACTTTCCCCTGTCAAACGACAGCAGTTAAACTCCCGCGAATCCACTTCCTTAAATGACATGTTGGGCACAGTGACCACATGTTGAAAAGGTCACACATCCAGACAAACTCTTAGGATGTCAAATGTAAATAAGTGTAAGTTATGTAACCACTGCACACGTGCTCAACTTCCATCGCCGTAAACACAAAGCTCGTATGAGCTAAAGCAAGGAGGAGAGCCAAGGAAAGCATGACCAAACTCTCGCACTCCGCTCCTCCACCGAGCCACAAAAGGAAAACAGCAGCCTCACATGGTGTGAGTGATAAGCACATTGTTCTTCTCTTAAGTCAAAAGAGTAAAACTATCTTGGTTGGTGATCATATTTTTTGAAGGAGAGAAAAAAAGGAAAGAATGAAAGAATGCATTTACCTCAGGAGATGTGTCTTTAGTCCTTCTTGAAGAATGAAATGGAATATCTTGAGCAATATCAGCCCAGAGAAGCTGTGTGTGTATGTGTATGTGAATGTGTGTGTGAAAGAGTTCAGTGAGTAAGTGAGTGTGTGAGTGAGGCGCCAACTGTAGAGCAGAGGAGAGGGGAGGGGAGGAGGGACTGAGGCAAGAGGAGAATGCAAGAACCAATAATAGAGAGGAGTGAGGGGCGGAGGGGCGGTGCATGGGACTGCCAGCTCAACCCTGGAAAGGAAGGGGGAGAAAAGGAAAAGGCTTTACTATGTTTCTTTCTCTCCCCTCCTCTCTCTCTCTCTCTCTCTCTCTCTCTCTCTCTCTGTCTCTCTCTCTCTCTCTCTCTATCTGAGGCAGAGTTGATTGTGGGTCTTCCCTCCAAAAAGAACTTCAAACAATATTGAATCAGCCTTCTAGAAGATGAAAGTCCCCTCCCCACTTCCTCCCACACAAACTTATGTTGCACACTGGAGAAGATACTCATTATAGGCCTCCATCTAATTTGTTATTTCCAAGTCATTACGACCTGTGGTTTTCAAGTACTGTACAGTCTGAAAGTAAATATTTACCCACTCAAAGAGTGATGTGTGCATTTCTGCTACATTCAGTGGCGGGAGGCTAAATTCACAGACAGAGATAACAAAATAAACATTGAAGTGAACTTGGTGTGGTGTGATTTGTAGTATACCACACAGCAGTTTGCTACACAGTGCCTCCATGCTAACTTTTAAAAGTTAGCCTCTGTCACATCATCTTTTAGCTTTTAATATCAAACAAGTGATCATTGATTAGTATAATAACAAACAGCTGCTCAAAGCATATGGTGTCAACAGTAATCGCCATGAGAAATGTATCCTCATTAAGTGTTAGCCACAATGATTTAATAGTTCAATATTGCAAAAATGTCATGCCTAACTTGCAATGGTATTCGTAAAATGTAAAATAGTCAACAACGGCTACTTGGATAAGAAGTTTGTAAAATACTGTTTAAATGGGATGTGTGCATTGACCTCAAAGCTACTATAATTACTATACTCAAAGTTCTAATGTACTTGTACAGTGTACTAATGAATAGAGATAGGCTTGCTGATGCAAGCACAGGAAGGTCGACAGGTTAAACAGTCTTACTCGAGTCTTGTTCCACAGAATCAGCATACAGCAGTATTTTTAATTAATGCACAGTTGTATATTTATTCTACTTTTCTGTTTGATATTGCTCAATGTATTCTATCACATCAGCTTAACCTGCTTTGGAGCTCAGTCTGTGGGGAATTGTTGAATTCACTCATGCAACATGCAACAGAGCATTCATGTCAGGTTACAGTTACAGGTTACAGAGGTTTATGTATGTATGCACCACTGATAAGTACCCTGTCCCCATCGTACACAGTACATGATGCAACCATCATGACTTATGGGAACGACGGTCCTAAAGGTATTACTTTTCAAAAGGATTAGCCAATGCTGAGATTTTAGGTAATTCAATACCAACAAGGGTTTACGTCTTTCACATGCAAAAGACGTCAACATTAGAATACTGAGGTGGCCCCAGACAGTTCCTCACAGGTGTGGCTATAGGTGGAGCTGGAATGCAAGCAGCTGAGGAAGCCATGCTGTGTGTGGTGTAGAAAAGACACTCAGTAGGCCACTGCACTGTTTACAAAGCTCTCGCAATCCTTTGAGTACACACAGACTGGTACACAAAGACAGAAAAGAGCGAAAATGACTGGAAATGAGAGTAAAACGACTGTTTACCAAGTAAACCCACACTGGCAGATTAAATAAAGAAAGTTTACAATGCTTTCAAAGTGTGACTGACAAAAGGATAAATTCACTGATTGTGTTTTTTTGTCAGGCACATTAGTAGCTTGTTGAGAAATTACTCTAGGATCTTTGTTTTGTGTACTAACAAAGCCACAGAGGGAATTAGAGCCGCTATCAGCAGACGTGTGAATAGATCCTCTGTTGTGTCTCTGTTATGCGAAAAGCTCAGTGCTGAGGTTCCTTGGTGTCCCGGGGAGAGTCTCATTGCCCTGTGGTCGTATTCAGCAGCAGCAGCACCTGCTGGCCACGCTCTACTTCACCCGGGTCCCCGTTCCCGTAGTCGTCATGAAGGTGTGATGCAACCCATGGAAATAAAGAACAGAGGGGACAGAATGAGAGGAGGAAGGGGACAGAACAAAGAGAGAAAGAGTGAGAGAGAGAGAGAGAGAGAGGCAGACAGAGGGCTCATGTTTCTTCAGTGTGCGTACTGTTACAGTATGCAGAGTAAAACACAAATGTTTGGCAACAACATTTCCAATATGTGTTTCTGCACACAAGGGGAGGACCTGGTGTTGCTCAGGCAAGTGAAAAGTGACCAGAGAGTGGCCTTCAGAGTGGTTTCCAAAACGGTTCGCCATTTCACTTTACGTTACAGAAAAGCATTGTTCTCTAAGGAGAATGACGTACTCTACTGTGCGAATCCCCCCTCTTGTGAATCCTAGCTGTTGTATCTGTGGAAGAGATTACAGCTGGAATGTAGAGCTGGAAGACCTGTATAAGTCGTCCTACTGTGGTTTATGCAGACTGGGCAAAGATTCAATGACGCTGATCATAGACAGAGGCTTCCAAGTCCAACCATAAATAATGACACATTCTGTCCTTCATTGACTCCTCGGGAGGCCTATTTCATACCTGTGGTCTGAAACCATTGACTTACTTATTTTTTATTATTATTTTTAATTTTTTTAGGTCTTTTGGCTTTTAGAGTTTTTAAGGTAAACAGAGCCATTTGAATGAGAATTAAAGACCCCTCAGGCATTCCATTATGGCAATATTTATTAGAAGGCATCATGTTACCCTACTCTCGCTGATATTGCCCAATCTTCCCTTTCACGTCAGCATAACCGCATTTTGGAGGAGTTAACTCTTGAAAAATTCCATGGATTGAAAGAATCAGTGTTATGTACTGAACACACTGTCCATGTCCTTTCGCCCTATCTGTCTTTGTAGTTCCCCTGCAGAGGGCAAACCTTGTTGGGGGAGTGCCTGGAAACAGTCACAGAGGAAAAAAAAAGAATCTGAACAGGTGTGTGTAAGCAGCACTATCAGTACCCTGAACGGCCAGCATGAATTACACATGAGAAACAAAGACAAAACGACAGTCAAAACAACAAACGAGAGGGGGTAAATACAGTGACAAGACAAAACAGCAGTCAAAACAACAAAAAAGAGAGAGCAAGAGCAGTCCGGGTGGCTGTAGTTGATGTGAGTCTATGGGGCCCACAAACAAGGGCTCAGGTTTGTATCCATCATGAGGTCATTTCCCATGCCCACTCCAAAATCTCTCTCCCACTCATTTCCTGTCTGAGTTCCACTGGAAAAAAAAACCCTCAGAATGTCAACAAACCAAATCATCACCTCAGAATGAAGGTAGGAAAACATCATTGGCTACTACCAATAATTTCAAGCCTGTTTGATTTCAACAACAACTACGCACCTACACCAGAATGTCTGGTGTTTACTGAAGGATACAGTATAGCTCGCTGACTTTCATGAACTGTAGAACACCCTGCTCCCAATTCCAGCATGTAAGTCTACACCTCATTGTTGGGTTATCTCAGGCTACTAACATAGGTAAGACCAGGGAGGGGCTACTCCCAAGGGACTTCTAATTTGGGGCAGGCAATGGGATCCGTGCTCGACTGTGCCACCCTGGGGACGGACAGCACTGTGCCCGCATTGTCCCCCCAAATCATTGTGCCCAGGGTTTCCCATGGATCAAACTTCAAACAAAGCCCTCCATGTTGCCGTACCTGTTGTTTAGGGCCACGCTGGGGACAAGGCGAGCCGCTTGTTCTCACATCTCAATGGGCCCCACTGGATCCACTCAAGGGCTCCCAGCAACACAGACCCCATCCTGCAGGGGCGCCCCAAATGTGCCAAGAGCAACTTCACCCAATCTCTGACAGGGAAAGCCAACCTTGGCAGACTTCAACCAGCATATAAACAGACTTAGCAATAACGGTTGAGTCTTGAGTTTGCCAAAATGTCACCTTTTCACCAGAAAAAAAAACAAAAACTGTCACTTTGAGGTAAACTGCTGGTCTTTTATTGGCCTGACTGGCGCCAAGGGAAGCCTCATCATCCAAACAACAGCTTTTGTTAGCGAGTGTTTTAGGTTACCCTCTTTTGGAAAGAAGGAAATGTGAATGATCCCCACTACTTTAGTTTAAACTGGCGGCCTGATACATGCTAAACACATAAGACACCATCAAAAGTAATAATCTCTTGTAAGTGATACAGACGAAAAATCACAGCTCAAACAATGGTTGTTTTGAGGAAAGAGAGTCTCTTGTTTCTCAGGGCATCAGTCTCCCAGGAGAGTGTGAATGTCATCTCAGGGTTCATTCAGTGTTTTGGCACTGTCTGTGACCTCAGGGCACACAGTGCCTTCTCCAATGTGGAAGTGTTTTTTTATCAGTGGCTTAAGTGATGCTGTTTACTCCTCAATGCACTGTTGTGCATGGTAGACAAAGTATCTAAGTGATCACCAAATACTTTGTAGTCAACTGCAAAGTAAGTGCAAACTGTATACAAATAAAACTTAGTTTTTGTTGTTGTAATGTATTGTATAAGGCCAGGAAACTCTAATAAAGCATTAGCATTAGTCTAATTAGCCTTATCATTTATGTGACATATGACACATGACATAACCAAATGCAGTAGCCTTAGCATTTGGTTATGTCATATAATTAAAATCAAGCAAATGTGGGGTGTGTTTGTGTAGTTTATGTGTGTTGTTTAGAAGTGGAGAGCCTCATACAGTATCTAAATCACATTGAATGCCACCTAGTGGTCTTTGTTATAAGTGGCCAAACTGGATGCCACTAAAGCAGAAAGGATGAGGCTCCTGTATGGATTTACCGGTATATGGATATGGAGGACAAATTCTAGACAAATGCACACAGTAAGACACATGACTACAGCCTCAGTATCAGATCATAGGAGCTTTTACTCAGTGTCCCAAAGCGCTGCTGCACTTGACCTTCCAAGCTGAACCCTTGAGATAACTTTCCAGAATATTCTCCTTCGACCTCAGGAGCCTATTTTCTCAGGGGCCTATTTAATATGATATCCTGCATTCTCTGAGCTCCTTCGGCTTTTTGCTGTTTTCAGGCAAACACAGAGATAATGTGAATAACATTAGTGCAATGTTTTATTAGTCTGGTTTCACAGTATAAAAAAGGGCATAACTGCTATCCAGTTAATTCAGTAATTATGCATTTATGAACATTGAAAAAGCAGGGAATTTTCAAGGCCCATATATCTTCACAATGATACTACATTAATTCATTTTACTACATCACATTTCCCTATCTTGATCTATAAGATAAAGTCAATAAAGACAGGTAGGCCAACCACTAAAGAAAGAAATAATAGTAGGCTACAAGAATTAGAAGTATAAGAGTGGTGTCATTCATGGAATTTCAGTTTTACATTGGCTACATTTATTGCATTAAGGAGGGACAACTGCCTTGCCTTGCGTAATCCTCTGTAAAGTCCCTGCGCCATGCACTGTGGGTAAAGGATTTAACCTCAGCAGGGAAGCAGATGGCCAGTGTAAGCACTTACAGATACACCTGTCCCATGGACAGCAACGGCTCTGAATCACATGCATCATGTGAAAAGTTTTCTGAAAATTAATGAATAACTGGAAGCACCAGGTGTATAGCTCTGGTTTGAACCAATCATGGAAGACCTATTTGAGGACTGGCCACAGTCACTGGACATGTTTGGATCCTTGTGGTTGACTGTCCTTGGAGGCCCAGAGCTGTGCGAGGACTGGGATTTTTGCTTGGGCTTGCTGGAAAACCTTTGTTTGGATCTCCTAGGAAACGTAGACTCTTTGGTTGAAGACCCAGATGTATGCATTAACCTGCTTGGATCGCTCAACTCTGATGACCCTTATTTTTGGGCCTACACTGATCTTTAAGCAAAACACAGATTTTGAAAAGGACAGTTTCTGATGATTGCACATGATGTGAAATCTGGGAAGCATCATAGGCTTGATGTCACAGCTTTGTTTTCCATGGGGAATTTGGAGGCATATTCTATTCTGGGCTTGCAGGAAAACAGGGAGAAGGTCTGCAGGAATAGAAAGCAGAAAGAAGTGTGTGATGTAAATCAACCACAAAATAATATCAAATACTTGGGATAAAGAAAATCTCAAGGTGAAGTGCAAAATCTGTGTTGAGTTGTTTAATTGACATACAGTAGATGTTGTTACCACATAAGTGAGCTTGTTGTTGCTTGTTTTATTCTAATGTTATTAAGTTGTAAAAGTTTTACCAATAAACTTTGACACTGTACACACATGTGAATACCTACTTGATAAAACAAATTAGCCTGCAGCCTACATGGTGGCTTAAAATAGGGTCATGGTTGGACTGGAAGGAGTTGTCTCTTGTTGACTGGTCTAATGCCATTTTACTTGTAGGCTCTAGGGCAGGGGTGAAAGTAAGCCTATACGCACCTATAGTAAGTATAGGTATAAGATTGACAGATGGTACGCACTGTAGTAGTGAGTGAGTGACAGAAGAGGGATTCTGCCAACCAACAATCCATATTGAAAATTAGTCACATGCACTGAACACCAACAATAGGCTATGGCATTGGAAATGAGCAATACTCTGCTCATAAAACTCCTACATCAATAAAGCTTCATAGCCTACATACACATTTATTTATTTTTTTTCTAAATATTTATTTGTTGAAAGAGTGAAGAGTTTTAGTATCGGCTTTCACCCCTTTTCACTCCCATCTCCAACTGTATTGTCCATGATAGGCCTATTAACCATCAGTCAATGGGTCTAAACAACTTTAAAAAAAAAAAGTTTAAGCCTGGCGTCTCCACCTCTGACTGCAGACAGGAAAAGGTTGGGAAATATTAAAAATGTACACACAAAAAAAGGGAGTTGGCCACCTGGAAATTGGGCCAATGTGCAGTATAGTACGCCAAGGTTTAGAATACTACATATCCCACAATGCACATCCAAAATTGGAAACGTACCGCTTCAGATTACGTAAGATTTTCAAGGTTCAGAGGCAACGCTTGCGTTGCCTTTTGACACGCAAATGACATCTAGAAATAGGAATGGGGTCTGGATTTTGTCACCGGAGGCTATGTAACACACACGGCATTGTAAGACTTCATTTGTTTACTTTAATATCTTTCTAAGATTATATGTTTATGGGTAGAAGCCATCTTATTGACGTTACTTTCGCTAACGTTAGCACTAGCTAAGTAAATTTGTTGCTTTGACTATGCTGGACAAGCGTTGCGACTCAGGAGGACACATTAACGTTACAGACAATACTATTTTCCAGATAACGTAACGTACTATTTTAGATATGCTGCCTGTTGCAGTCCTACTTTGTTGTAAGAAATACCAAAGGTGTTCTATACTTGTATTTTATTGATTTGATTGGCAAGTGTTTTGGGGCAAGTAGCGTGTAACGTTAGATATTTCTGTCCACTCCACTTCTGTTCGAGATATTGTTTCTGTTTTCCCATACTTTTTCCCCAGAGCCAGCTATTTTCACTTCTCCTTCCTTCCTAGACACTTCATTACGTTGTACACGTGAACAGGGTTGACGTTCTCTCTCTCTCTCTCTCTCTCTCTCTCTCTCTCTCTCTCTCTCTCTCTCATTCTCACTCTCAGGTTTCTGATAACTGAGTATTGAGTGATGGCTTAGTTCTGTTTGGTGTGTTCGGACACACACTTCATCTGTCAGAATGAGTGGTGTGGCGTTGGGCATCGAGATAATAGTGGTGTTTTTCTTGGCACTGTTCCTTCTACACCGCTATGGAGACTTTCGCAAGCAGCATCGGATGGTTTTGTTTGCCACCCTTCTGGCATGGTTTCTCTGTTTCTTGATCGTTTTCATCCTGCCTCTGGATGTCAGTACGGTGAGTGAGTTGGCAGATTCCACACCTGGGCACACACGAGACAAGTTATTGGTTAACCATACTCGTGGTCCTTACGCACAGCGTTATTGACATCTCTAATGTGTTTCTGGTTGCAGAGTATTTACAACCAATGTAAGATAAATAGCAACAAGGAGAAGGCAGCCGTCCTACCAACAGGATACTCAAATCAGTCGAATAGCTCATCTATTTCTCCAACAATAAGGTTTCTATCTCCTCCTCCTTATCAGTGTTTTAAGACTGTTTGTTGTTAACAATGTACAACAAAGTACATAACAATGTTTCCCTTAACTTAACCTCTTGAGTGAATTAAAAGACCAAAACAACTTCTTTTTTTATTTCACATACTGCAGTCCAAAACGTATTTGTCATAAGCCTTGGAGCTACATACCTGATGGAATTCTACCCGTGTTCTGGCGAGTAGTGTACTGGACCTCACAGTTTTTGACATGGTAAGAAGCTGATTATATCATGACATTAATTCACTGTAGACCATATGTTTGTATATTTTTTTGCTTTCAGGCACGTGGCAATGTAAACTAAATAACTCTGTTGCTTATTGCCTTGTTTGCAGGTTGCTTATCCCATTTATGCAGTCATATGCACGCTCTGGAGGGTTCTCCATCTCCGGGAAGGTGAAGACCGCTCTGATTGAGAACGCCATCTACTATGGCACCTACCTGCTCATCTTCTGTTCACTGCTCATCTATGTGGCTGTGAGCCCAAAGTTCAACCTCTCATGGTGAGTATCTCTCTACCTCTTCCCCTCCTACTATCTCTTCGCACAAGCCATGTAAATTTAAGCCTGGAGACAGAAACTCAGGGACTAATTCATAACTAGTACTTCTGCTACATGGGGTGTTTTTTTATATGATAACAGACAAAAGAGTACAGTTATCTGCACTGTGGCTTTACTTCCAGTATGTAAGCATGTTGTTTGATTTCATTGTTTGCCATGTCACTTTGATATCGAAAGTGAAAAGGGGCCCCCAGATTGAATTTCAAACCAACTGTGATTTAAGAAGCATTCTGGTAACAGCCAGGCAACTGGAAATTCCCTTTTTTGTCAGATATTTTTATTTTAAGAGGTGGTTGTGAAACTGCCATCAGAGACACAATAGTGAGACTTTATTATTGCGTTGTCTTTCTTCATACTGTACAGTACATGTAGCTTTCTGAACTTTGTCATGTGTAAACCCAAGACATCAGAGATTGTATAACTTCAGAATTGTTATCTTATCATAACTTTGGTCTCTGTGCATATGTTGCTCACAAACTCCCCACCATTTGCAATGGTTTCAAAATATAATTCAGAAAATCAACTAAAAGTTCACATCACAATCACATTTATGTTGTCTCTGTTTGGGTGTGTCTGTCCAGGACTCAGCTGCAAGTCATCGGTATCACAGCGGCCAACACCTGGGGTTTGTTCCTGTTGGTCCTGTTGCTGGGCTATGGGCTGGTGGAGATCCCCCGTTCCTACTGGAACGCCTCCTGTCACGGTCACCTTCTGGCCAAGACCTACTTCAAGGCTGCCAAGCTGATGACAGAGAAGGCAGATGCTGAGGAGAACCTGGAGGATGTCATGGAGGTAAGGGTGGCTGATGGAGATTGCAGCAGGCAAGGAAAGAACGGCCATTTAATGAAATTATTCACATTTGCTGACCTTTGGAATGGCTTATTCAGTTCACTGAAATTGAGAAGCCATAATATACAGTAGGGTAATTGAAACGGATAAATATCAAACATTAATGACTATTGGATTGTTGTTTTGGCTGGCCAGCCAGTCAGACAATTACTTGATTATATTATTATTTGATATTATAATGTGACAGTATTTGCCCCTAATTTTACAACACTGCAGTACATGAGCTCATAATCATATTGTCTCTGATGTTCAGGATGTGAGGAATGCCAGTGAGGCTATCAAGTATAACAACCCTCTGAGGAAGTGCATCGACACAGTTTTGAGAAAGGTAAGCTCGGCGTGAGAAAGCAGTATATTTTTTCACCCAATTCATATATATTAAATATATAATCATATTGCTTCCATATTGATGTGATATCGGTGTGCCTTCATGGTCTCCCACTCTTCTAGTGCCCTACAGAGTACCAGGAGAAAATGGGAAGGAACATGGACGATTATGAGGACTTTGATGAGAACCGTAATCCATGCCCCAGTAAAAAGAGCCTGGTCAAGCTGCACAAACAGGTAAGAGCAACTGCTCAGTTCCCACAGCTTGTTTGCTTACAGTACAGTAACTCCCTGGCCTGGCAAATGACGTTCGGTTTGGGATTCGATTAAGGCCCTTCCAGATTCAATAGAGCCGCTGGAGGGTAAGCATGTTAGTAAACAGCATTAGGCTGATCAGCTCCCTGAACCAGAGCACAGTTTCGCCAGTCACGACTGTGTCACTCGCGAGGACATAAAACACGACGGATATTGTTTTGGTAACACGCCAACGTGTTCTCTCCATCACCCCTGTTAGGTAATCTATGCCGTACAGCGGCACAACCGCACCCAAGTCCAGTGGCAGGCGCTGCTGGATGAGGCCTTTCACCTAGAGGATGTGGCCAAGAACGAGACCAGCGCCGCCCATCAGTTTGTGCACAGCTTCCCCACCTCAGAGCCACCAGGCTGGCTCAGCAGAGTCCTCTACACACCCACTATAGGTATGTGTGTTGCAGTGCACAGCATGGCCTCTTACGTCAGAGAAAACATCATCAATCAAGGACAGAAATGCATTACTCATTCTTTGTAATCTTTTTTATTTATTTATTAAAAATTAAAAACAATAATAATAACAAAAAACCTTTAAGTTGATTAAAATAGATGATGTTTTGATCATGACTATTCTGTCATGCTTGCAAGGTCTTCTAAGTTGACAATGTTTCAAATCCATAACCAGTAAATAAATCAATGTTTGTTGTGCAATTCTGAAATAGTATTTGAGGAAGTATTAGTTGTGTTGTGTATACATGTATGTAATGTATACATTTGCCTTTTGTGCCTCCTAGGGAGACCATAATCTATACATTGTATTTGAGGCATGTGAACATGTGTTCTTTTGAGACTCCAAGCTTATCTACATTGTCTACTGGCTTACGTTGTATGTCTGATGTCATAAGTGTACTTAGTCATTTGAGTGTGCTTGCTGAAGTTGGACAAAACAGACCAAGAACCAAGAAGTTGATAAATTGGAGGTGAATAGGCCAGAATGAATCATTCACCCCCGTTGTTGGATTATCAAAGAGAGTATTAGGCTGTGCTATTGAAAGCGACAGGTTTCCTTCACCATTCCAGATTAGCATTTTGGTCTAGCTAATCTCAGTTTAACTTGACTCATTAGTTATACATGTATGCACTACCGTGTATGCAAGGCTTTATGTCATTCAGTCAGCAATCTCTTCAAAAGTGAATTCAAACAGTCAGGTGTTCAAAAAGGGCTCTTGACTCCTTCCTGTGAAGTACCGGTGATACACTGTATGGACAGCATGGCGTTCTCTGCGAAAGTGTCATTAAATGTATTCTTTTTATTGTTGTTAAATAAATAACTGTGAAATACTATCAGTTAAAATAATTAATTTTACTTATATACAGTAGCACCTACTGTATCTGTTATTCAAGGTCAATTCACAGATGAGCAAATGATTCTCAAACAGACAGTCACAGAGACGAGACAACTGTGTTGCTGTCTTCATATTTTTACATTTGTTTACAGAGTGGTACTGGGAGTGCCTGCTGCGGCGCTGGTTTTACAGGGCGCTGGCTGTGATTCTGATGCTGGTCTCGGTGGCGGTGGTCTGGTCCGAGTGCACTTTCTTCAGCACCAGTCCCGTTCTCTCCATCTTCGCCGTCTTTCTCCGGCTCGCCGAGAAGGAGTACAACTACTTCTACATAGAGGTGAGAGAGGCTGCTAGGTCTACAATGAAGTGAGGTTACCGGTTAATTATTATCTAGGTTAGTGGATCTTAGGTTACAGGTGTCTCCAGGTAACCGGAAGAAAGCACTGATCTTTAAAAGAAAACTGCGCAAAACATCATCTTGTGTGCATGCTGTGTAAGCTATTACATACAGTAGCTGAATTTCCTATCCTTAAGTATTTATCTATCTATCTGTCTGTCTGTCTGTCTAACCACTAAGTGAAATGAGAACCATTTCTGGGACACTCCTGATCTTACTAGGATAAGCCTGTGACATTGATTTGTACTCTGGCCCTCTGAGCAGGCAATGAAATGGGAGTGAAACATAAACATGAGGTCATCATTTAAATATATACCAGTGTGCATGAGTCATAGCTAATGCCCTGCCCTGATCCTCCTGTGTGTGGCCCTGTCTGATGCATTGAATGCTCTTCTCCACCAGATGGCGTGCTTCTTCACCATATTTTACCTGTGCTACTGCGTCTACTCCACTGTGTTCCGCATCCGAGTCTTCAACTACTACTACCTGGCTCCGCACCACCAGACCGACGCCTACAGCCTGCAGTTCAGCGGCATGTATGTCAAAAGCACCGATAAGAATTGAATAATGCTGTATATGCCATAAAGTACAGTTTTGGTGCAGTTTTGTGCCATGCCGAGCTATATAAACCAGTGCTAAAACTCTCCTCTGTCTGTAGGTTGTTCTGCCGACTGACCCCACCCCTCTGCCTCAACTTCCTGGGCTTGATCCACATGGACTCCACCATCTCTCGCCAGCAGAGAGAGCAGACCGCTTACACTACAGTGAGTCATCATCAACTACTACCTGACCAGTGAAACCTGTTTACTTGGAACCAGTGGATGAATGGATGAATGAACGGATGGATGAATGAAACTTGTTTACCTACCTAAAACAGAATAATGGATGTTGCCCTTGGATACCAGATACCCATCGTGCCATTCCTGTGACGTAAATGCGTGGGTGTGTGATAATGCTCTGTCATTTTTAAATTGATCGCTAGCTATTGATTACCCTCTTGTCATTGTTAGATTATGGGGTCCTTGAAGGTTCTCCCGTTCATTGCTAACGGCTTCTACATCTACTACCCGATGCTTATTTTGCTGCTCTGCATCGCAACATACTACAGGTAAGTAATTCCTCCTTTGTGATCAGAAAAGGGCAGTTCCCAACAGTTACGTGTGGGAGTGGGCACTATCTACCTAGGTAGAGAAATTGTGTTAAAAACAAACAAAAACTACACTGGGTGGAGTAAAAGAGTAATAGATCTTTTATTCTCTTAATGTTTCCCTTAATCCCCATGCTGGTTCTGATTATAAGATAAACTCCATCTACTGTGTATGATGCTGTGTGATATCAGTATATCCTCACTCTGTTTGTTTTGGTTTCATCTGACTGCAGCCTAGGAACACGTTGTCTGAATATGCTGGGTTTCCAGCAGTTCATGGGCGAAAGCAACATGACCACGGACCTGGTGGATGAAGGCCGAGAACTCATCAGGAGAGGTGACGACATCTCAGACAGCTTACTTACAGGGTTCTTACTTATGAGGGAAATGTCAGTGGCCATTTAGATAGTTGAAACCTTGTTTTTTTTCACTGGAGACAGAGTAAAAATTATATGTTGTCTTATAAGTTGTCTTCAGTAAGGAGTTTTGAAAGGACAGGCCTCATGATGATAATTTTTTATGTGCTCTTCATGTGGGGGGTAAATTACAGTGCAACATCATGGACTGTATTTGGTAGCCTTTAATTCAAATGTGTACACTGTACTACTTATTTTAGAGTATTCATTTTCCTTTCCATTTATTTCAGTAATATTTTCTGTCTGTTCCGAGATTGTATATTACAGTAAGTTGATGTTTTCTGTGTGTTTGCAGAAAGGAGGAAGCGACAGAGAACAGAAGACGGAGAGAACCGTAGAAGAGTATGTGTAACCCCATAACTACTTATAATATTAATTATCAATTAATTAATACTTAATGAATAGTTGTTATGTTAGCACATCCTATTCAGCACCTGACATTAGCATGCCGATGTCTCAGGATTGACTCAATAACATTTGTCTTTTCTATGTTTGTTTGTTTTTTTTGTTTTGTTTGTTTGTTTGTTTTTTTCCCCGTCAGGAATGGCGAGAACGGTATGGAGACCCTCGAGAAAAGTATGCTAGTCGGAGCAGAAGCACATACTCCGAACTGAAAGAGAACAACGACTCAGTCATGAACAGCAGTGCATGTGAGTAGCACCGAAGGCCTAAAGCAGGGGTGGTCAAACATTTTTGCCTGTGGAATCGAAGCTGACAAGGGCCAATGGAAAACTAAGAGCAGAAATTGTTGACTAATTAGAAGGGAACTTTAGCTAACATTCATTTCATATCAACGTAACAACAGGCCCATTAAGATTTTGAAGACATCATGGTGGGCCACACGATAAATGGCCACAACTGGTCCCTTAGTTGGAGCCTTAGTTGAGCCTGTGTGCTTCTCTGAGCCTGTGCTTCTCTGTGACTTCTCTGTGACTGATGGACTTCCCTTCCTCTCCCCCACAGTCGCTCCAGTGTCCAGGAGAGACCGCAGTGACCAGACTGAACTGCTGCAAGACGTGGAGCCGTTAGACTTCAATGCAGACGAGGTTCAGGAGACAGAGGAGCGACGGTAAATGGCTTTCTCCAATGAGAAAATAAATTGATTGATTGATTGATCCATCAAAAAGTTTACTAGTTCCTTAGTTGATGAGTATATTAATTATTTGCTTGACTAAGATGATTTTAAACCCAGTGTTGAATGGTACTGTAGGTGGTAGGATCATGTCACCTGACTTATTTGTGCTTTCTTCCCAGGTACACTGGGGGGCGCTACCTGTCCACGTCCTTGTCTCGTGGTCGAATATTTGACGACGTCTGAGTGAAACTTCCGTCCCAATGAGATGGCTCACTCAGTCTTTAGAAGCGCACAGTGGAGGATATTTGAACTGACTTCTCCCCCCCAGATTTTGGGTCTATACCGAGGTGTTTTCAATGTGTTTGTTTATTTAATTGGTACTTCCACGGTCCTGTGTGGTTTTAACAAGCCGAGGGCACCAGCATTACAGAAGGTTGATTCTGATCTGTTCACCGCACGAATGATTGAGGGGAGCTTTATCAGAAGGGAACACGCTTCCAAAAAAGAACACTATATTTATATAAAGGGAATTCTGAAGGAATCATGAAAATACTGGCTTTGAATACTATTTCATAGTCTCCAAGTTATAATGAATCCCTTTTTTGTGTGTGAAACAAATGCAATGTCACCTGCAACACCCAGCAAACTGTACTGAAACATTAGAAAGTGGCTATTCCCCATTACCATGTAGACAAGATAATGTCAACGTCCTCATTCCTGGAATATACTCTTCAAAGGAACAGTCAGCATTACTAGCAAAAATGATGTTTTTTTGAGCCCACAGAATGAATGAAGAGTAAGAGGACTAGGAGAAACAGAAGCTGGATCTCACAAAGATATCGTATTATATGAGAGTTGGAGACTATTCCTTTAAATTGGTGATGGTAGAGATGTGTGGTTAGAACTTGTCATATTTATTCACCAGTAGAGCTATTGCATAACATTAGTGTTCCATCTCAGATCTAAAAAGAAAAAAAAAATAGAACCAAGGCAGCCCACTTGGTTAATAGTCATCTCAACATCTTCATTATTGTGTTTGATTTCCCATCAACATTTTTATTTCTTTTTCTGTGTTTTAACCAATGTCCTATTTCTTTTAACCTCCTGTTTGTGTATTGTAAGAGAAAGCCAGTTCCCAGCACCCCTTAACCTTGCCCCTGGTGTTTTGCACCCTACCCATGGCACCATTGGGCTTTCCAACACAATGACAGACAGCATGCCCTTTAACCTCAGGGATAGCTTTAGCCCAAAAAGGGTCGTCACCTCCCGACGTAATCCTTCCTTGTCTGATTGCTTCCTAATAGACGTGTCTTGCTGCCGGTCAATTGTTTGTTGGCCCACAATTCCATGGGTGGAGTAAGCATGGGAATCAGTGATGTTGGTTTGCTCATAGAGCAGACTTATTAACAGATCCCAGACCAGTAAGAAGCGATTTTATGGTTACGTTACTGTATATCTGTGTTGGTAAAGGGGACTGCCAGTGCCTTGAGTTCATAATGGCAGAATGGATGTAAAGAGAAGCTGGTCCAGTTCAAAGATTGGCCAGACTATTTTTGAAAACTTCATTCCTTTCACATATCATGTATATTTTTATTAACACCTCCCTTGTCTTTCTATGGTTTACGTCGGTCTGAAATAGAGTTTGGAAAAAAAATTTATTTGATTTAATTTTTCTTTTTGAGGAAATTTGTGTAAAATAAGAATGCTGTGTACAGTGTGTGTGGATGTGTGTGTGTGTGTGTGTGTGTGTGTGTGTGTGTGTGTGTGTGTGTGTGTGTGTGTGTTTGTGTGTGTGAGTGATTGTATTTATGACTAAAAAAGACTCCTTAAAAAAAGCAACCCTACTGTGTCACTACATTTGTTTATTTATTTCCCATCTGTTCAATACCTCAAATAAAATAAAAAAACGACTCGACAAACTCTGTGGCCATACTAGTTTACTCAAATCAAGTAATCATTTTAAACGTTAGAAAGTGAAAAAGTGACTCATTCACCAATATCTTAAGAATTTTCATAAATTTCCTTTTAAAAGTGAAGAAAAATCTGCACACTCAAGTCTTTGCAAAAAAGGTTTTACTCTATGTCAGGGGTGTCAAACATAAGGCCCGGGGGCCAGATGCGGCCCGTTACATCAGTTCATGTGGCCGGCCTAAAATGCTTGAAATTTTTTAGGTGTATGTTGCCTGTTTAAAAACAGTTTTAGCGATGCACTTTCTGCCACACAACCCTGGCTCCCAACTCCCTATGAGGTGCATCTTAGACCTGTTTACCAAGGGATACAAAATTAAGTGGTGGCACATAAGGACTGTATTAGTGATAGTCAGAAACATGAGGAAATGTGCATTTTTTTCATCCATTTATGGCTGTGCATGTAAATTTGGCAGATCGGCCCTCTGAGGAAAATCCCATTGCTCATGTGGCCCTCGACAAAAAAGAGTTTGCCACCCCAGCTCTATGTGCTGCAAGCTTTTGGTCTGACGACCTTCTTCAGACAGAGTAAAATTCCCTTTTAAAAACTTACATTCTTGAATACAAATCTTTAAATCTTTAAAATTAAGTGGGATTTAAGAACAATCTTCTTTATAACAATGATTGGTAAATGAGGCCCTATGAGGGAAATAGATGACGTCAGACATGGCTTTATGATTTGAAAGTCGCATATGTTGTTTCCAAAAACGTAACAATTTCAGGCAGACTTCTTTGTCCTATTTTAAGCTCTTTGAAGAGATAGTTTTTCTACTGCAAGATAAAGTTTTTCTAATGCACCTGTGCAGGGGTGGGAGGGGAGGGGGGATTGGGTGGCGTGGGGCAGGCTCTGCTGGGGTTAATTACTGCTTTGGAAACAGTGGCAGAAGTGGCCAGCCTGCCGTTAGCGCGACCCAATGCAGTGCCCAGTGCCCCGTTAATTCCCATTCAGGCTTGCAGCCTAATCAGCCCCTGCAATCAAAACCACTCAGGCTCCACACACACACACACACACAGACACACACAACCCAGCGGACCCAGGCCCAGGGCTTGCGTGACAGAGACACAGAGAGAGAGAGAAAGCGCTCGTCTGCGAGGGGACACGGTCACCGCGGCACCTGGATCTAAACATTACCTCCCACTTTCCCTTCCCCTTCCCCTTCCCCACCCCCCCTGCACCCCACCCCATCCTCTAATTGCTTATTATTCTCCCTGATCTTTATTTCCAACCGCCGTCAAGCACACAGATGTAGAGTGGAGGGGAGCGCTCTTGTCACGCAAAGGGGCAGGACAGTTACGGTTCACGGAAGACGGAAACTCTTTTGTCTAGGCGGTGACACAGCGAAGGGGGAGGGTGGGGGGGGGGTTGGTGGTGATGGGTGAGGCGGGGGTTGTGTGTGTTTGGGTTTGAGGGAGGAGGCTGACAGTATTGCAGGTGGTGGTGGGTGGTGGAGGGTCACAACACGAAGGCCACCAAAGAAGATTCCAACCCACTCGCCAATCCAGGCTGTGGGCCCTTCAAAGTCTTTTTGCCCTGGACACTTAATGAAGGAAACAGAGAGAGAGAGAGAGGGAGGGAGGGAGAGAGAGAAAGTGAGAGTCCATCTTCAATAGGGCTGACTACCTCCATGTAGCCAAGGTCTGGGTCGGGGGCCTGGCTGGGGGAAGGCTGCTCGATCTGGGGGTTTGTGTGGAGCTGGTATGGGCTGAAGGTCCGGGGGATGGAGGGGTGAGCTAAGGGCTGACTGGCAGTGAGGCGTGACGGTGTGGGCCTCATTTGCGACTCGGCTGGGTCGGGGTTGGGGTAGGGTAGGGTAGGGGGGCTGCACAAAGTAGCGTAGCTGAGGACAGGACAACCAGGGGAGGCTGAGTGACAGAAGCAATCAGGACAGCTGTCACTTTGGAGGAAACATCAGTCAAATGCCACCCCAAACCTCCCACTGCATTGACCCACCGCCACCCACACACACACACACACACACACACACACACACACAGAGGAGAGACACAGTCCTCACAAGGCCAAGATGAGGGCTTCCCAGTCACCAAAGTTTGCCAAGGTGTGTGGAAGACAAACTTTATGGAGCAGCCAAAACTTCTGCACTGGTCAACCAAATTCCCGACTAACAACATAGCAGCTCTAAGTATGAAGCTCTAGTGCCTCTAGGCGCCATGCTACTTCCTAGTGTTTGTGCTACTGTGGGAACAAAACGCCATTCGCGCCTGCAGTAGAGCATATCAAGCTTTTGTACGAGTCATTATTTCATTGTCACTCCAGATTATAACTGGCTGCATCAATCAAAGGCCCAATTATCGGATGATCCAATTAATTTATCTCCCACGGTGATGACTGGATACACAACACTAAATGTGAGGTGTGCCGCTATGCCAAAATCTATTTTTAAAAAGGGCTCTGTTTACAGCCATAATAGGGAGTCACTGTTAGCCGGTTCATCTACGGAATGTGTCAGAGCAAAAACAGAAAGATATTTTTTCTCATGTAGATTGATATCAAATGTCAGATGAACTGGGTGAAGTGTCAACTAATCATTCTTCTAAAGACCAGATAGAAGTTTAGATAAGGAAGCCCTGACAAAAACCACATTTTCTATAAGATAAGCTATGCATCAACTGCAATAATTCTGGGAAAAAAACTTTTTTTTAACTTTTATTGGCTAGAAAGTTGATAAATATCAAATATCTTATCAAATGTGTAATTCATTTAAGCACAACTCCGCAGCATCAATATATGCAAGAAAATACAGTATTAGGCTTAATCCCCCCCCCCCCCCGACCCTCCACAAAAAAAAAAAAAACGCCCAGTGTATTTCGACTCTATAAGTCCATTTGACAGCATTGTCCACAGCAAGCCTTTCGCACAGGCACCAGTTCAGTTCTATCCAGTTCACTCCTGTTTAAGTTTACTTCGGCCTTCGTAGCTCTGGAATGCTGCTACTCCCAAACTCACCAGTCCGAGCATCACTAGGACAACGAGGAGAGCCACATCCAGGAGCCAGCGCTGGTACCAGGGCTGCTGGAGAGAGACGGGCCGCAGGTGTGACCCCCCGCCGCTATGCAGCACGTGTTCTACCCATAGCACCAGCCTCTGGCCCGGAGCGAGCGGGTGCGACCGGTGGATCCGACCAAGACGCTCAGCAGAGTCTTTATACCTGTGAAGGTGATCGAGGATTTGGTCAGCAAGAAGACACACTTTTAGTTATTAAAATTTACTGATTAAAACAAACAAAAAACATGACAGCTTCTATTACAGAGTTAGTTTGTAGCAGAACAGTTGAAACATAACATGGGCCTTTCTTAAAAGTACCAAAGGCTATCACATTATAAAATCGACTCTCCAGATTCTTTTTCTCAAAGACTGGGGGAAAACACATAAAATATAGGCCATTTTAGCCTTGATAAAACCATTATCATGTTAGCGTTATCATTCTTAGTCTCACCTGTGGTCAGTTATGAGTGTGGTTATAGTGTGACTGAGGACATCTCTCCGGATAGCTGTGGGTTTGACCGCCATTCCCAGGCCTTTGGCTTCAACCCGCACAAGGTTGTCAAACTGGTCCCCGAAAAGCGGGACGCCCAACACTGGAACTGCATGGTACACAGCCTGGAGGAGGCTATTCTGCCCTCCATGAGTCACAAGGAGACGCACTTTGGGATGCCCTGATGGGAAGAAAAGCAGAATTGAGCCAACATTTTTAATTGACTTTACATTTTAATGAGTGGAGGTAATGAAGAATAACTAAAAACAGAAACAGAAAACCAAAAATGTACACAGTATACAATGTGCCAATTTTATTTAAACATATTATATACCGATATGCAATAAGCATTAAACCAACAGGTGTAGTAACTTTTCCCAGTGTTCTCAGTAACGGTTACCTAGCAGGTCGTTCTGAGGCAGCCACTCCACCAGTTTGACGTTGGGTGCAGGTTCTATAGTGGACGGCCACCGAAGTGGGTGGTACCTCCAGATGACGCCCTGGGGGACTCGGGCGAAGCCTGCATTCATCTCCCTCAGCAGCTCCTCCAATGGGACAGAGGACACCATGGAGCCCAGGGTCACTACGATAAAGCCTGCATCCGCATACTGACCAATGAAATCCTCCAGCTCCTGCAATAACAACATAGTGATTACCTTTTCAACGTTTTCATCCTTTCCTCCATTTCTGTTTCTAAAAATGGCATAGCTTCACTACTATGTTTTATAGCTTCACAGGAGCAGTGTGCATGCCAGTGTGTACGCTGTTTCATAAATAGTCATCAGTTCAAAACAGAAATGTACTGTAAGTATTCATGATGAATGTGTAACAAGCATACTGGGGCATCTGATGCTGGTACCATTTACTTTGTAAAAGATCCATTAGAGCAGGGGTGGCCAATTGCGGCCCTCCGCTATGTTTCATGCAGCCAGCCATGATGTCTTTAAAACTGTAATGTGACCAGTTATAACATTAATCTAATAATAATATTAGCTATACTTCACTTGTAATTGGTTTAAAAATATCACTGGTAATTTGGCCCTTGGCCCTTTGGCTCTTGGCATCTTAGATTTTTTAGCATATGGTCCGCAAGCAATAAAGTTCGGCTGCCCTTAGAGTCTATGATCCATTATTTCCTAGTTCTAGAGGAAAGTTAAAATGTTGTTTAACTAACACTGTGCCAAGTGGATTCCATTCCTCTGGGGACTGAGTACCTGAGACAGTGGTCTGGCGGGTTTGGACAGCAGTCCCCCAACACATACAGTGTAGGGCATCAGCGGCTGAGGGAACTCCAAGGAAAAGTCTGTGTTGAAGGCCCAGAGCTCTGCTCGGCTGTGCAGCTCCGTTATGAGCGGCGGAGAGGGGAAGTGGCGTTCTCCCACGTGCTGGAACTTCTGATAGATCAGCTGCTCTGCTATGGGAGATGCCAGGGAGAAGAAAACGTTCTTGAAACGGCCAAACAGCCCCATCCGATCGGATAACTCAGAGTTGAAGACCGGGACGTGAGACAGAGGAGCAGGAAGGCCAATGGAAAGAGGTCCGTTGAGAGTTCCAGGGTAGAACGCTACGTAACGCAGGCCCAGGAAGCGGGCCAGTAGGAAGGAGCAGGGGTTGAAGGCGTCAAGGATGGCCATGTCGAAAGATTCCCTCCGGAGTGAGTCCATCAGCTCAGAGTCAGTCAGAATGAGGTCGCAGTGGTAGGCCAGGTGCCCCATGAAGTTCAAGAAGCCACTGAAATTGCTCCTGGGTCAAAGTTGAAAGAAAACGACTAATGAGTATATCACATCTTTTATTGTCACTTTAAAGATTCCAAACCATTATTTGTCCCTCACCAAGCAAATTATCATCAATATTTTGTAACTAAATAACAAATAATAAACAATTCCACAAACAGATTTTACCTGCCCAGGAGAAACTCCTTTTGCTGCACAAAGAACCATCCATTGTATTCCTCAATGTAATTCTCACCAGGTGACCAGGTGGTTAACTCATAGCTGTTTGGGCGTCCAGTATACTCAAGCCCTATAGCAACAACAACAACATCAACAACAACATCAACATGTTTACATGTGGAGCATCTGACTGACTGCTGCCCTCAGCTTCACAACCAGAGATGCAAAAGTGAACAAAAGTGAAACAGCAGGTGAGAGACGATGAAATGATGAAACAGCAACGATGTTTGGGTTCTGCCAAGCTCACCTTTAATGACCGGGTTACCCAGCTGGAGTAGCATCTGTACATTGTGGCCGCTTTGGTGGAAAGAGTGCGAGATCTCATCCATAAGCATGTAATGGCTTCCCCCTGGAAGGCAACGCCAACTGTCGTTTACAGACTTTCTATATACATGTAGATGGTCCAGAAATGTTCACGTCAATGTTTACGTTTTTGCTCTTTTGCAGCAACTCAAACATGTGTTCTATGGCATTATAATGCTTCAATAACACACAACAACAACACACAATACTGCACCATACAAAACCACTATGCAGTTATGAGCTGAAAATTTGTCTTATAAATGGACTTACCAATCAGACAGATTGTGAGGATCTTGGCGCTCTGGACGAGGAGGTGGTAGTCCAGAACTAGGCAGAGGATCACAAACACATTCGCCATGTTAAATCTCTTGTGCTGCCTGACAGGGCTATGTGTGCATAAGATGGTGCCTAGGGTCTGTCTGGGGATGGAGTCTTTTGGCTGGATTAGTACACCCAAAGGTCTGTGGACAAAGAGTTGGGGCAACAGAAAGAGAGGGAGAGAGAGAGAGAGAGAGAGAGAGAGAGAGAGAGAGAGAGAGAGAGAGAGAGAGAGAGAGCAGGAGACACATTCCCAACCCCCTTTTCGTTCCCTTGCATAACCGTGTAAGACAATGGAGGCAAACGACGGCGCAATTTTTGCTAGTTCTGTGCATTTTGGTCTCAAAGTGGATATTATCTAATATATCTGGCACGAGACACGAAACTATAGGAAATGTGCTGATGGTGATGGTTTCACTTGATATCTTCAGATTAAAGGAATAACTGGTCATTAGTTCAGATCATAATGTACCACTTTGGGTCAAAATGCAACATTTATTTGAGTCTTAATGCATTTCTAGAACACAGTTCAATGTGCAACTTTGCAACCAAATTTGGAACAGTTCCAAACACTGTAATTAATTTATGATGCAATACACTGACAGTTTAACCTATATTTACCATCATTTCCAGGCTATTGATCCAATTAATAAGACACTAACTTGCAAATCATCTTCAGCTATGCTGTTAATACATGAGTGGACTATACTTGGGGATGCACTTCTTTCCCTCAAACTACTTCCTCATGATCTCATCATTATCTGGTTCTGCTATATTAGCCTATAAGTAATATTTAATAATACAATGTTTAATCAACTATATTACATGGGTCTGATTACTGTTATACACTAGTGTGGTTTACATTCTGTTTATGTTTTCAATCTTGTCAAACATAGTCTTTGATGTCTGATAGGGAAAAAAAATGACAAATGATATTATGTTATCTACTGTAGGTTTCATTTTGAGGTGGTTTCCTAACCCACTCAGAAGTACACAGTGCATATCCTGGATAGCTGGTGGGAATAAAACTTGTATTTATTCAACTTTCATATGACTACAGTATACTGTATGTCATACAAATGAATTTGGAGATGGTACCAATACAATACAAATTTTCTGAAGAAAAAGATACCTCAGAAAGTGTTGAAAACTTGTTTTTGGAGATCACGAATTCTGCATTATTTGGGGTTGAGGACCAGGTCCATCCGAATGATCACTCCACAGCTCATATCCATCTATGATCAATGTACTGCATGGCGGTGCATTTACAACACAAGTTGTACAAGTTTGCATCACACGCTTTTTCAGAAAGTCTCAGTCTGAGAGAAATAAATTACTACACTAGGCCTATATTAATGATACACATTAGCTATCACATTTTCATGTCCATTTAAAAAAAACATTATTACTACATTATTTTAACATGTAATTCACATGTCGATCATGCCATGGTTGACAAAGATCTCACCATCAACGTACAGTAGAACCTCTGCTATATCTCTGCCTTTCCATAAATGCCTTTCCTCCTGTGACGTTGGACGTCTGCAAATCCTGGCGACAGCGTTCATCCTTTTTCCCAATTTCATTTTTTTTTGCAATGGGTCCGTCTCCTGAAACATGAACTCTCCAAACCGGACTGAAACCTAATGCAACCAGGACTTGACCATAGCCTGTGTGTGCAATCGAAGAAAGACTATTGCAATGGGCAGCTCCTACATCTGAGATCTGAGAGAAAAGGTCATAATTAGAGTACTAATGGGCGGCGCACTGGTCTCCATACTGAGACACAGACCCAGTCCTCTGCCAAGGGGTAGAGGAGGTGGATTTGCATCACTAAGTTTGAAAAAGGTGATGGCCATACTGTCTCCTGTCAGACTGAACTGAACACAGCACTGATCAGGAGACAAATCTATGCATCACAGATGAAGATAAGAAAATGGTATAAGATATAGAGGTCTGATAATGATTTAGCAGTATTATTATAAACTTGCAACACTGAAATAGCCATCATAATTAATATACCAGTCCCACCAATAACAGTTTAAAGGTCAACATACATTCATATTTTTTATGTACTGTAAATGAATGCGTATTTCTTAAAATATTTAAATGTATCTTTTACCGGTCAACTGTGTACACTCTTTCAGCATTCTCCATCTTTGTTTGTTTGCATTTGCTAATCAAATCAGTGCCGCAATTACCACAGCGACCAACTAATGATGGCAGAGCCATGGCAGAGACTGGCACAAGTTGGGACAGATCAATTATATCTGTTGCCAGTGATTTGTTAGGACAGGCTGTTAAACTTTATCTGGTTATCAGTGATCTCTAACTGATTTTCACAATTAACCATCTTTGTGTGCTCTGGTCATTGCATTTTGACTATTTGTACTGCATGTATATATTAATCTACGTAAATTGAATTATACTTTACAATTATATAAAAATTATTTGTCTCACAGTAATTTAGCTGAACTTAGCCAAATTAGACATTTCTAATTCTCTTCTGCCTGCCCATACATGTATGTGATTTAATTCACACCAAACACACACACACACACACCTACATTTAGGCCTCTTATAACATGCTGAAATGTGTGTCTCGGTAACATTTAGTATCTTCATAGAGTTTCAAAGTGGAGAGCACCTCAAAGATTGCATAATACTGTGGAAATTTTTTATTTAAATTTTGTGATTAGGCAGCAGCAGGCACATTATGTCAATCAATAGTATCCATCCGTATTAAGCGATGCATTCAGTGCAGATTAAAGAGTCGCATTGAAGCTGTTCATAGACTGGAAAACAAGTAAAGTTACCATAACAATCCCTTCCATGCTCGCGAGTGATATGGTCCCGAGAGAGCCGATTGGCAGTTGGCGATGTGTCATGCTTGACATGTTAATTTCCTGGACAAAAGCATCTTTGTGTGCCATCAAAAAAGTATGTGAAGTCATTAGGAGAGAGGGGCACGTGGGGTTTCTGACTGAGGACCACAGAACAGGGCCATTCATTGGGCTCTGTGGTTCACTTCTTTTACTGGGAGTTTGTTATATTACAGGGGCATTTTATCAGAGGGAAGTCAGAAATACTGTGAATATGATGTCTACTTTTCATCCATTCACTTGTTGCTAAAAATGACACCGACAAATGGTCTAATAATCAAAAACAATACAGAAAACTTTAACTTTTCTTTTTTGTTTAACTCTCTTTTATTTTTAACCTATTTAAAAAATTATACTAAGGTACTCAGCCTAAATTAGACATGTTAGTCCATAACTCCTTGGGTAACAACTGTCATAGTATCAAATCATCTTTTTATCCATCGTTGTCATCAAAATTTAATATTAAATTCAATTTCACTGGCTCTGCCCTGAGTAGGCCTACTGTAGATACTTTATGTCTTTGATTTGGAAACTTCAACCCCTAAGTTACAGACAGACAGTGAAAAAGGCCTGTCATCTACCTCAAAGACAAAAATAGACAATAGAAGCTGTTACCGCTACCTGTCCTGTCCCTGGGCAATATAACATTAATCAGCATCATGGCCTGATGATTCATGCCTTACTCATGCATTATGACTACAGGTGCCTCTCAGGAGACCACATTAGTTCTAGGAAACAGGACAGGAAATACTGAGCAATACTAAGCATTTTTAATGAAATACCCATCATTCTTTTGTTAATCTATTTGTCTAATCTATGTAATGTATATAAAACATTTAGGCCACAAAATGGTGATTTTCTGCATTTCTTTTATCACGAACATTAAGGACACTGACAGGCTGTTGTTTACAAGGCACAATATTGAAAAAAATATTTTGACAAAAAAGGCAATTATGCACATAGACTAATCTACCAGTAGTTTATTGCTTATATTTGGATGATGTACTTTGTAGTTCATGACAGTGAAGGCGGAAGGTTCTGCCCTACTCAGCGGGATCATATGGATATCCTCTAGGTCAAATATCAAACAACAGATCGACGCTAAACATCACAATTCAGACTACATGATTGGATGTATTCACAACCAGTGATGCTGGAAAACTTCTAAACTAAGAGTTTTACTCAAAAAAAAAAAAAAAAACACCAACTGGACCATTGAAGACACAATCCAGATATATTTATCTAATCGGCTCTTCAAAAAGCAGCAAGGTATATACTGTACCAGAATAAATCTTAATGAGGGTCTAAATTATACAGTTCTGGGAAAAAAATAGAATTTTTCAGGGACATTTTAGCATTTCCAGGACATTTCAAGGCATCTCTCACGTGTGTGTGTCATTAAAACACATGCTGTTTTCCACACCATTCACACACACACACACACACACACACACACACACACACACACAGTAAGCAGAAATATATGGATTTGCTGCTCTTGTAACTTTTTAGTTTAATGACCAGGGTAATTCGCATGAGTACACAGACACAGAGTGATGTCAGAATGATACACAAATAAAGTACAATACTGCATCCAGTGGAGAATTTCTTTTTCTGTTTTTATTTGTGAAATTTCAAAGACATGGAAATGTGACCAGACAACACCTTATTGTAACAGATTATATTTCTTAAATTAAATGAATTAAATATTATTATTTCTTTTTTTTACTTTAGTTTTTTTTATTTCTATACATTTATAATCAGAAACAAAACCTCACAAACACACAAACAAAAAAAGCAAAAAAAAAAAAATTTAAATAAAAAAAAAAAAGCAAAAAAATCAAACAAACAAAAAATACAAACAGAACATTCTGGATTGCATTATACAGTATCTCAACAATAATTTTATGACGAAAAAATACATTAACATAATTAATCTACCTATCGTTGTCATGCAAAAAATTCAATTAATTTCATGATCCATCACAAGATTATTATTCAACATCATGCATTACTGTGTGTTATGTGTTAAGAGCAATGTGTTATTGCCATGTTTTCAGGCTCAGTTTTCACAGTACAGATTTATTGGATCAGACAGGTACAGGAACACACGATGCAGGCAGAAACTGGAGCTTCACACAAAGAGAACAAGTAGCCTGCGGTATTACGTAGTCCAACACACATGAGTTACTCAAGGATAACTAAGAATTGTAAGCAGTTCAGGACACACAGAAGTCTTTTCACCAGCGGCTGAGCAGAAAAAAAAAGGATAGAACTTTGACTCTTTACTTAAAGGCGTACTTCCAAGATTCAGTCTTGACACAGATGCCAATGACGAAGCCAGATAAGGAGGCTTGGGAGATGTGGGTTTAAATAGTCAGCATGATAATGGGATGCAGGTGCAGGTGATCAGTAGGCCTACACTGGAGAGTTAGATCGGAAGCCGGGGACTTTCTGAGAGTTGGGAGAAGGTGTGGCTGGCTGAGAGCCTGGTGTGGCTGTGATGGTTATATCATGCAATGGTACTTCCTCATGAGGGTGACCTTTTCTTTCACGATGCCCCATATTAGTTTCTTCATGTTGTTTTCTTCCTTTGGAGTCTTCTTCGCAGCATTTTACAATTGTATACACTACAAGTCCCACCCAGACACAGATGAAAATACTCATGGCCGTGACCTGAAAAATTATAACAACAAATTACTTTGTAGGCTATTCAAGATCATTCAACCTGAGTTGGTAAGATACATGCAGACCCATCCCCATCCCATAAAAACTCACCTCAGAACGCATGTAGAAGAGCTTCACTTGGTCCTTGTAGAATTTGTCATGTGTCTTATTAGGATTACACCATTTCAGTCTTCCGATGTTCTCATAGAAGCCATCCCATTTGGTGAATCCACATGCAACATACTGTCCATCATAGAACACCATCACCAGCCATATGATTGCCAGGGCTAAGCTGGAGAGGGTCTTGCTACAGTTTTTTTCACAGCATTTTTGTTCACTTTCACAATTGCATTTTCTACCACAATTGAAACGAGATTCAGAATCAGGCTGGCATATGCATTTGCAACAACATTCACCACAGCAGTTGCAACTGCATTTGGCAGGTGGTTTGCAACTGCATTCGCCACAGCATTTGCCACAACATTTGCACTTGCATTTGTGACCACATTCGCCATTATATTTACATCTGCAATTTTGAAAAAGCAGCATCCATGTGAATAATATCATAGGAGGAATGATGAAGAACCATATAGAATACCAGAAATTCAAGTTGAGATCACAAGGACAATTGAACTCCATCTCCACCAGTTTTTCAAGTCCTAAAAGTATAACACCAAAAATTATATGACTCTTTTCAACTTTACCCCTCAGTAATAAAAGCAAATCTAGCCTCATATTTTCTTGATTGAAACTACAATGTAATTTATACGAAGGATTCCTCTCTATCAGATAGTTTCCTTGTCCTTTGTAATAGCAAGTGTTGACCAATAACAGCTAACATCCGAATATGAGATTTGTCAGTGCTGTCTGTCTGTTTATACTGCTTAAACAGAAACACTCTACCTAATTGGTTACACTGATTTAATTTTCAGCCAATCAGCATTTCATTACATGGCTTTTGATAAGACATGTCGGTCAGTTGAGATAAGACTTTCTTCTTCCAGTGGACAATTGAAACAGAAATGGTTCATAGTTTTTATTGGTCCTAATCATCATCATATCCTCATCGTATCAATGTCAATATCAATCATATGCTAAAAGATCGACCACAGTAGATAAAGTGGAACATAATATATTTTCCGTGTTAAAGGGAAAAGTTGTGCCCAGCACTCTGTCAATTTAGTAGAATTGGGTAAAATACTAAATTAATAGATTCACCATGAAACTTCTCCAGTTTATTAGTGACATCATCGTTTTGGAGATTTTATGTTTACATTTTGCAAATTAGGCATTTACTGTATCCATAAAATGTATCATAATCTGCATAACAAAATGCACAATCTGAAGATTAAAAATGTATTGTTTCATTTTGGACACATATCTCAACATTAGAAGAGAGTGTGGCTATGTGTCACCTCCACCTCCATAGTGTGTAGCAGGGTAGACTTAAAGGAGAAAGCCGGCGTGAATCAACACATAGTCCTACTGTTTTGTAGTGCCAAGCGCTATTGTTAGCCACCTCAATCACTGGATTTCATGCAAGGCAGACTGAGATAGCGAAACGGCAGCTAACGTTAACAGAATGGGGCATTTCAAAACAAAAGCAAATCGATTAGGTTTCGTTTTTGACATTCCTCATTCAGTTAGTGTTAGCTGCCGTTTCACAAACTCGTTCTACGATGCACAAAATTTTATCATGAGGTGGCTTTCAGTAGCGCTTAGCAGTATAAAACAGCAGGGCTAGGTGTTGATTCACGTTGGATTATACCTTTAAGTCCTAGAAAAATAGCCCATTTTGGGGCCAAAATAAACGTAATTGTAAAAGATTTTCTCCTAGTTGAGGAAATAAGTTGAGGTTAAATCCTCATCAATATGAGGTGTCTACCATACAGTACAGTAGGCCAGAATAGGGATATTTTTTCCTTTAGTCGTATCAAAATAAAATTTTGTACAATGAAAGTAGCCATGAAAAGTAGCATTTTTTTGCATTAAAAGTCTTTCCTGAAAATGTATTTTAATGTGCAAATGAAATGAGCTATACCCATATTGAATTAGCCCAGAATGTGCATATATATTGATAGTGAAGAGATGGAGAGGGTGGACCTGTCTCAATTTATATTATATATGACACCCTGACCCTGTGAGTGTAAGCTTTCAGAGAAGGTATTGCTTAAGGGGTAGATTTGTTTCCTCTTAATGAGAGAGAGAGTGGAATGTATGGTGAAATTAGTTTCCCCTTCATGCTTCACTAACTTCACCTGAATCCCATTCATTTCAATGGGAAATTTACTTTCCTCAACCAAATTCATGTTCCACTCCATCTACTGCGGTTGACCTTAAGTAGATGATTCAGGGGGTGTTAGGACCAATAAAAACTATGAATCGTTTCTATAGCTATTTTTTTGTCTCTTTACGCTAGATTGACTGGACTGCCTTGGCTAAGGACAGGCAGGCCAAACCTACACTGTAGGGCTGAGGAAATCATTTTGAAAAATTATAAAAACTTTCCCAACACTGATGTTGGACATATGGGAGGGAATGCAAAGAATTGTCTAGTTTGACCTGATAGCCTAGATAGCCATTTTCTAACTGTAGATTTGAACATGATGCATGTCAGGAAAGTGAAAGCAAAACAATCAGGACTGTTTTTTTATGTATTTATTTTTTTACAGTAGCCTATTAGCCTAACAATTAATAACATAAATTTGCACAAGTGGGGTAAACTGCCAACATGTTTATTGCCAGATCTATTGACACCGAACCTAGATATCTAGTTGTATGGAATAATGATTAACATTTATAGTTACTGCCTAGGGGGCAAAAGGGTTTAACAGGCATGGGCTGCTGTAAAAGGTTGTTCTACAAAGATGTCTAGGATGTCCAAGGATCAAAACCTGGGTGGACAACATAGTCAACAAGCTGCCGTTTATGTATTATCGGACACATTATGGCCCATTGTAAGTCTATGGAGCGAAATTTAAGGCTGAATAGGGTAACTAATAGATATCCCCACACAAATTGGCATGCTGACTATTCATGTTAAGATGAAACTTTTTTGCATTGCAAGTTTTCTGAAATATCATGTATACATATACAGATGAGGCATCATACCCTTGAGTAGGCCGATATGCAAAAATTATTACATTTCCATCTGTAGCCTAGCTGAAGGGTAAATGAGCTAGACAACCTAAACTGTATATATTTTAGAAGCCTACACCCTGCAGATGAGATTTATTGTGCACTTAGACAAGTATCCTTTTCTTCCACACCATGGACAATGCATAATCGTCTAAGGTATTTGGATTCCATTGAAATGCATTGATTCTCAATTAGCAGCCATGTAGCTCTAATAGGTAGTGTGTCCCAAAATTATCAATATCAACATTTAATTTCATATTCAGCAAAGCCTTACTACTCACAAATAGTTTGTTTGGTTGGTTGAGGTGCACTGTAAACCCTCCTGTCTCATGGCCTAAACGTATGCCAAATATGGTATATTGCATTAGGCAATGGGTGGCTCATTTACATGAATGTCCAAAGTATATCAGAGAGTTTGTAATACAAAGAAAGTTGTGTCTTAACATGAATAGTCAGCATGGCAATCATGGGGATATCTATTGGTTACATTTTTTACCCTATTTAGCCTTAAAATGACGCTCCATAGACTTACAATGGGGCATAAAGGGGCCGATAACACATAACCAGGAGTTTGTCCACCCAGGTTTTGATCCTTGGACATCCAAGATTTCATTTTTGAAGAACAACCTTTTACAGCACCCCATGTCTGATTTCCCCAGAAAAGGGGGTTGTGCCCCCTAGGTATACTCCTGAGGACATGCAGGCCAAACCTACACTACACTGAAGGGTGACAATGTTGCCTTGGCCGAGACCATACCCATTCCAAACGTCACCTCTTCTCCCTCCCGCTATCCATGTCTGTGACTCTTGGAGGCAGATCCTGATCACAATATTATGGGCTGAGGAAATCATTTTGAAAAAATGATAGCCTACAACATATTGAAAACATTTTTTACTAATTCTTTGTTTGGAGTAGTGAACTTAGTTCAGAGTGTTGAATTATGAACTATGAACTGAACTAGTTCATATAAAAAGTGAGCTTTCCCAACACTGATGTTAGATATATGGGAGGGAATCCAAAGAATCGTCTAGTTTGACCTGATAGCCTAGATAGCCATTTTCTAACTGTAGGTTTGAACATGATGCATGCCAGCAAAGTGAAAGCAAAACAATCAGGAGTTTTTTTTTTTTTTTAGCCTAACAATTAATAACTTAAATTTGCACAAGTGGGGTAAACTACCAGCCTGTGTCCCAGTACAAACACACACACACACACACACACACACACACACACACACACACACACACACACACACACACACACACACAATATGTTTTACAATATTAGCCTAATAACTTCAGTATTACCATTGATTTGCACTAGTGGGGTAAACTGCCATAATGTTTATTACCAGATCTGTTGACTGACCCTTGTTATCTAGTTGTATGGAATAATGATTAACGTTTATGATTATTCCTATGTCTTATCTGGGGAAGGGGGTACTGTATGTGACTGTACCATCTGACCTCAGAGAAAAACAGATGCATTTTGAAACCATGAATGATCAGTATCCATCTAAGGATTTTATACATTATGGACTTGGAAGTCGGTATTCGATAAGTACGAGTCCGTTTCCTCGGCCATTCCCACTCAAAATGCGATTTAGATGAGTTTAATTTCAGTGCAGCATGTAGTCAGGCACTTGTCTTAGTGAGGAGATGCAGTGGTGTAGTGGGGATTTTTGAAGTGGGGGTACGCCCCCCCCCCCCCCCCAAAAAAAAAAAAAAAAAAATTGCTTTACCTCAAGTAGCTTACATGATTGTTATTAGGCTATTACATGACTCACTTTCAATACAGAACTTCTAGCTGCCATTGAAGCAACATTATAGTTTCCATTCAAGATTGTTTAAATCGTTATGATTTTAACATCATCCATATTCACGTAGGCCTACAAAACATGACTAAAAATAAGCAGATGCATTTAAGTGGTGTAATGATCCGTGAACTAGTTTGCTCAAACTCCAACATGAGGTTGCATTAACACGCATAGAACAGTAAACTTAATGCGCTAGATAGCCTACAGATAAGCCTGACTATTCTATAAGCATTAACCTTACAGCAAACGACCTGCCTCAGTAGCCTACGAGTTGAACTTAGCTAAATTTACCGGTACTGTTTTGGGCTACGAATCCAAAATGATGCGTCCTTGCGCTTATTCAAAATCAATAGACGACACTGAAACCAACATTCAACACTTCAAAGCCCTTAACCGCAGACGCTGCCTCAGTTTTTAAAAAGCAACGGTATAACGTAGGCTACATTTGATGTTTTGGTTCAAACTAACGACATTGTAAAAAGTAGCCAGAGCCACGCAGGTCAGAGAGCTGCAGAACTCGGTTGTGACCGAGGGTGTTTGAGTGTGTGTACATGCGTGTGTGCGTGCCCCTGTCACATATTCCCCTGGCCCTGTTCATTGGTTTGAAATGTCTATTCAGTGTAGGTAGGCCTATGCTATGCATGTTGCTTTCACCCTTGCGTCCGACGCCCACCCATACAAATTCGTTTATGTTCACCACTGTCAATGGTTTAATATATAGGATTTTTAGGCTTTTTAATTTTTTTTTTTTTTTTTTCACATGAGAAGTGGGTGGACGGCGTACCCCCGCGTTCCACGCCCACTACACCCCTGAGGAGATGCAAGTTTGTATGTTTGTGTGAGGTTGGTTGTGTGTGTGTATATATGTGTGTGTGTGTGTACGTGTTGGGAACAGAAAGGTAAAGTAAGAAGGACAATTCAAATGTAGGTTAGCCATGCCCTCCTCTAACCTATAACCTTACTCAGGTCATGGAAAAGTCTCAGATCAAAGAAAGTAGATGCCAAAAGCTCAATGAATCATCTGACATGAGTGAGGTTAGCCTTCCTATAGACCTCAGCCTACAGTGCTAGTATGGATTTGATGCCATTAAGGTTGTTGTGAATTAGCCAAAACTAACAGACAGACTAATGTCAGAATGGCATACAAATACAGCACAATACCGTATTCAGTGGAGAATTTTCATTTCAGTTTTTGTTGGTGAAAATTTATTCAAAGACATACACTACATTATTTCATCAGCATCATTCACTGACCCATATGAAAGAAAATGTGACCGGACAAGTCCTTGAAATAAAAGATTTTATTTCTTAAATTCAATTAATTAAGGGGGAAGTTAACTTTTTAGCATGTTTAGCCCCTTTTCAGGCTTAAGGTTCTTTTAAGGACATTATCGGACATTGTCAGGGACCCCCGTGGTTCACTGGTCTTAGACGTCAAAGAGGAAGAACTGGAGCTGAAATTCAGGAGTAATTTTCCAGAAAAAAAGCCAGGAATTATTTTTACCAAAATTACTAATGGTGACTGAATGTGGCACAATGAAATGAAACTAAAAGTAAATTGTTATGCCTCATTCACTTAGTTTTAGTTGTTGGTTCACTGCTCGTCCTATGTTGTATCACTTTTTCTTATTCTTTTTCCTACCTACAGCACTTGGTGAGTTTGAACAACAGGGCTATGGATTGATTTACACTGGATTTCTCCTTTAACTCTACAACTGTTGCAATTCCATGGCTCTTTCTTCATTCTGCCGCTCTTTAGTAGGGTCATAAACCTCACTTCCGTGACCATCTTCTGGCTAATAAGTTTTGACAACTGATTTGGCTTCTATACACCATTTATAAAAGATTTAGACCCCATGTCCCTCGCGAAAATGTCGGCATTTTTTTCTAGAGGGCCGAATTCAAAATGGCTGCAGGCGTCATCTTGAAAGACTATTAAAGAAGTATTATTTTTACCAGAGCACCTACAATTATGTAAGAATACATTATTTGTGGTAAATTGACCCTTATAATTGTGATTCTGACATCATTTTGAGATTTCAACATCATCTTGGCCCTGAAATCCAAAATGGCCGCCATCTGCTAATAAACCGAGCACAAAAAGTAAGGAATCTTGACTTTGGCCCATCATATCTCCTCTTTAGTAAGACCAGTCTAGAAAGTGTTATATATCATTTTCATCGTTGATCTGTCCCCTTTACAATGAGGTGTAGCTTGCAAGGATCGGGCAATCATGGAATGAGCAACGCAGCCAAACGTGTGAGCAGTGCCTACCAAAAATGTGCCAAAATGGCTTGTTATACTGTTCTGTTGGTATACTCTCCCACAAAACTGAGGACAAGAACAAAAAAAACATGTTGGCCATACACTTTACATTCAGTGTCAGGGCTCTAAGTAGCATGTGGAAGATCCATAATGTTCCTCACAGTCCGTAGTGAGAGCCAGTTTTGGTACAGTTGAGCATAATTATCCTGTAAGTCTCTGGCAGTAAACCTACGGATTAGTGCAGCAAAAGTGAGGAACTTCTTGAGGAGTTGTCTTCTTAAGACGGCCTCTCTATATGTTGGGAGACCAACCTTGGGTTGCCCTATTGCACAGGCCCTATCCTGAAAGAACAAACGTGGCATCTTCCCACCAATTTGATGATTGCCCGATACTTATAAGTTATACCTCATTGTAAAGGTGACGAATCAACGATGTAAATGATATAAAATCCTTTACTGATTGGTTTTGGAGAGGTTTTGTTGGAGATGGTTATCTTTCATCCATGAAGAAAAGGGTATAGCTAGGTATCATTTAGCGGAAGGAGAAGCCATGCGATGACTGGGCCTCATGATGTTGCATACAAGGCAAAAATGAGGGGTCCAAGTACCAAGCCTTGGGGTACTCTTGTGTTAAGGTGGTGTTTCACCAATGTTTGCCCTAGCCATAGCATGTTGAATGATCGATCGTCCATTTAGACAGGATTCAAATCAGGAGTGTGCTTTGCCATCAATGCCCATACTTCTGAATTTGTTAAGAAGAATCTCATGGTTGACAGTATCTAATACTGTTGATAAGTCAAGTTGGATGAGAACAGAGGATTGACCAGCTTCTCTGACTTCTTTAAGGGCTTCCATTACTGAGATAAGTGCTGTTTCTGTATAGTGCCCGCTTTTAAAACCAGGTCGGTTGGAATCCAGGAGGCTGTTCTGTGACTTGCTTTGAGATTAGCACTGCTGCAATATAGGCATCAGTATCAGCAGCATCAATGACAACAGGTACATGATGGCACCAATCCGAGGTTGGTGTCTCAGCATATAGAGTGGTCGTCTTAAGAAGACAACACCTCAAGAAGACCTGTTCCTCACTTTTGCTGCACTAATCCGTAGGTTTACTGCCAGAGACATACAAGATTTGCTCAACTGTACTAAAGCCGGCTCTCACAACAGACTGTGAGGAAATAGGCACTGCTCACACGTTTGGCTGCGTTGCTCATTCCATGTTTGCCCGATCCTTGCAAGCTATACCTCATTGTAAAGGAGACAGATCAACGATGAAAATGATATACAGGGTATATACAGGAATCCTGGTGCTGAATTTACTACCATTTACTACCTTTTTTCCTACCTTTTACAATATTTTTACTACCTCCACAACATCTAGCGGCGCACTTTTTTTTCTTTGGGGGCGGTGGCATCCACATATTCCCACAATTTTGGTACGATCAGTGATCCATAACACAATCTGGAATTTATGTTGTGTCTTTGTCCACATTGCCTTGGCGGAGGTCTCAGTGCTTTTCTAGTTTGTCTATATTAGGCTATGCCGCCAAAGTTTGAAAACCCACGATGATTCTTTCGGTTGCAGTACATACAGTAGAAGTAGATTACAGGAGCCTGGATAGGATCCCCCCACCCCTCTCTCTTTCCTTATGCAACCTACTGTACATGTTCGGGGACACTTCATAACAAAAATGCAACTAAAATCTGAAATATCTATTTTTGCTTTAGTCCAGTGGTTCTCAAACTTTTTGAGCTCAAGGCACCCCATCAACATTTTTTGCATTCACAGCACCCCTAAATTACTGTTAGGCTATACTCCCATCATCATCAACACTTTAACTTTCAGGATCATATATATTATTGTTCTGAATATGTTTATTATTTACCTTTATATTTATCACTCATGTGGACATATAAGGTTACACGGGGCTCATCATAAGAGAACAGGATTGGGTGAGAGCCATCTGGCCTTTCCCCATTCAATTTCTCATGAGTCCTATGCGCAATTCAGCGCACAGGCAGGCGCATGCTGACAATAGCTTCAGTGATCTCTCCACAATTCTTTGAAATACTCAAAATCACTGTATGATTTTTTTTTTAAAAAAAAATCATTACTAACGTGCTATTTGGCTATATTTTCTTAAATCTAGCCTCATTCATAGCACTGGTGATTTGCAAAGTCAAGCTAGCTAGCAAAAATGACGGCTCATTTGAAATCGTTTTGATCCTTATAGGGGCTTTGACGGATAATGTAGCCGAAATGTATGGCATTACGAGGCAAAGTCTAGTGAGCGGATATGAAAACATGAAGGCTATGCCTCAAAAGACAGAGTGGAAGTAATTTAGACATCTAAATGGGAACTTTTTAACAGATGACAGACAAATTTAACATCAAAAGTTAAAATGTTTTGCGGCTCCCCTCTTGCACTTCGGCAGAACAGTTTGACAATAAATAGGCTGTAGGGGTTTAGCGAAAGCGATAGATAGTCTCGATGGATATTCTAATCCGCAATTACCTGCTTCACCCACTGTCTCTGGTGCAAAATTTATCCTCATGGGTGTTTTCAGGGCCGCCGTTCCCCATACGCAGAGTACGCAAGGTGCGTAGGGCCTCAACCACTTGGCAGGGCCTCGGGGGGCCTCAATTTTGAGCTTTACTAAAAAATGTCATGATAATAGTTACATTGCAAAAATATATGAATTAGTAATGAATAGGCCCATCATTTTTTGTTAAAAATTGCGTAACTCATCATACAATTCAAGCAAATTAACAGTTTTGCCTAATATACAAAGATAGTCCTACCCACCCCTATTCCCTGAAATGGTACATCCCAAATTGCGTCTTTGAGTTTGTTGTGTCGGCTTTGATTGAAGCAGCAAGCAGCAACGTTAGAAAACTGCAAATTGCAAGATTCTGCTGTGCAAATGTTCAGTAAATGTGTCAACATCGTTGACATCTAATAATGAAGAGACAGCATGAATCTGGTGCTGAAAAGCGAAAGAAAAAGAAGCAAAAAGAAGACGCCCGTGCATCCCTGGCCGGTAAGTCCGTTTAGGCTAACGTTAATTGTTTTGCTAACTTAACGTTCAATGATGTTTTTTTTTTTTTTTTTTTGGGGGGGGGGGGGGGGGGGCTCCCTGGCCAGTTAAGCTTAGGGCCTCCAAAACCTTAGCAGCGGCCCTGGGTGTTTTAAGTCCTTAATGACGTGACAGACAACAAAAAAGGGGCGACAGTTTCACTCACAGCCTTTTACCTCAAGTCGTCTAATCTTCATAGCCTTTGTTACTGTTCCTTTATTTGAAATTAACTAATAGCGAATTTGCGAAGAGATCTGGCAGGTAGCCTACCCAGATTGATTGAGCGCGCGTGAGGTAGGCAGGCGTGACATCATCTGCAGTTTATCACTCAGGTTCCACTCGCAACGCAAAATAATACAATAGGCGAAGTCCACAGAAGTTTAGTAATTTAAGGGGTTAGGATGGATGTAAGTTAAACAAATTGAAAAATTCATAGCGTCATTTGGATGCGGGCTCAAAAAATTTACTACCTCGTCAGATGACGCATCCTACTTTTTACTGGCCTTAATTTGACCTGATTTCATTTACTACCTTTTACAACTTTTTACAAACCCGCGGACACCCTGATATATAACACTTCATAGACTGGTCTTACTAATGAGGAGATAGCCTACAATGGGGCAAAGTCAAGTTTCCTTACTTTTTGTGCTCGGTTTATTAGCAGATGGTGGCCATCTTGGTTTTCAGGGCCAAGATGATGTTGAAATCTCAAAATGATGTCAGAATCACAATTATAAGGGTCAATTTACCACAAATAATGTTTTCATACATAATTATAGGTGCTCTGGTAAAAATAATACTTCTTTAATAGTTTTTCAAGATGACGCCTGCAGCCATTTTGGATTTGGCCCTGTAAAAAAAAAATGTCGACATTTTCGCGAGGGACATGGGGGCTAAATCTTTTATAAATGGTGCATAGAAGCCAAATCAGTTGTCAAAACATATTAGCCAGAAGATGGTCACAGAAGTGAGGTTTATGACCCTACTACTTCTTTGGGGTTTTCTTTGCAGCATATGAAAACTGCATACACTACAAGTACCACCCAGATGCACATGGAAATAGCCATGGCCATTACCTGAAAGAGGCAAAAAGTATAATTAGAGGAGAAATACTTTGTACACTATTCAAGATCATTTGATCTGAATGGAGAAAAATGCCTGTACGTTCCCATAACCCCACCCATACAACCTCACCCACTCACCTCAGAATACATGTAGAGAAACTTCACGCGCTCCTGGGTCTTCACATGAGCACACAGACACAGAGTAATGTCAGAATGATACACAAATAAAGTACAATACTGCATTCAGTGGAGAATTTCCATTTCTGGTTTTATTCGTGAAAATTCAAAGACATGGAAATGTGACACCTTATAGTAACAGATTGTATTTCTTAAATTCAGTATATTCTATACATTTATATCAGAAACAAAAACTTAACCCTCCTGTATTCCTTGGGGTCAATTTGACCCCAAAGCAATGTTTAACATCATAAAATATATATTTAACTTTTTTCTTTTAGCCTTATTTCATATTTTCTTTTAGCCATATTTCATGACTTTTTCTCATTTGATGGGGACAGTAGACTAAGCATGAAATTTGTACAATAATATGTTTTGAGTGTCCTGTAAAAAAAATGTATACACAGATGATCCTTGGGGTCAATTTTACCCCAGATTGATTTAGCTGCCTAGCTAAGTGAGCTAACTTAAACTGGTGCTACCAATGTTGTCAAAATGGTCCCACACCCCATCAGATATGATGCCAGCTATATTCAAGACATAAAAACAATATTTGAGTTTTGAAACTGTGTTTGGTTGGCTTGGGGTCAAATTGACCCCAAAGGACCATGTGTGTGACTTTTTTTTCATATTATTGCTAATAACAGAAAAAGTGTTTCATTCCAAGTGTTACAGATAAACAAAATATGTGCTAAGGAGTTATATAAAGCCATTTCAACACTAAAAATCATAGTTCTTTCACATTTTGAGGCAGTTTGGTGATTTTTAGACCATATTTAGACTATAATTTGCTATATTCGCGCACCAGGTATTCTGGGTTCACAATGAGGTATGTGTGAGGGTGGCTTTCTATTGTAGGGCATTAGGTTGTGTTTATTAGACATCAAACTAAGTGCCTGTCACAAAAAAAAACAGGTAACAATATAAATTGCTATTATTTTTTGAGGATTTATTTAGCTGGGGTCAATTTGACCCCAAGGATAAAGGGTGTGAGTAAGATTTGAGGGACGCAGGAGGGTTAAAGATTAAAAAAACACACACAATACAAACAGAACATTCTGGATTGCATTATATCTCAATAATAATTTTGACAAAAAAAAAAGTACATAAAAAAAATAATAATAATCTATCTACCTACCTATCGTTGTCATGCAAAAAATCAATTCAAAATTCAAATAAAAAAAAAAAAAAACATTATTATTCAACATCATGCATTACTCAATGCAGGCGAGGATTGTGTTATCGTCACATTTTCAGGCTCAGACATCAGATATAAGTTTTCCCAGTACAGATTTACTGAATCAGACAGGTACAGGAACACACAATGCAGGCAGAAACTGGAGCTTCACACAAAGAGAACAAGCAGGCTGCAGTATTATGTAGTCTAACACACAGGAGATACTCAAGGATAACTAAGAATCGTAAGCAGTTCAGGACACACAGAAGTTTTAACCAGCAGCTGAGCACAAAGGAAAACACAGGGGAGAATTTCAAACTTATCTTAAAGGCGTTCTTCAAAGGTTCAGTCTAGTCACAGGAGCGCTTGATACGGCTTCCAAAGACAAGGCCAGACAAGGAGGCTTGGGAGATGTGGGTTTAAGTAGGCAGCATGATAATGAAATGCAGGTGCAGGTGATCAGTAGGCGCCTTACACTGGAGGAGTTAGATTGAAGTTGAAGGCGACTTCGCTGAGAGTTCGGGATCTGGGTGTAGCTGGTACGCTTGGCTGAGAAAGTCCTGTAGTGTGGGATGCTAAGTAGGCACTGTCCTCGTGACGACCACCTGTTACTTTTTCTGATTCCCTCTATCAGTGGCTTTGATGTTGTTCTCTTACCTTTGGAGTCTTCTTTGGAGCATTTTACAATCGCATACACTACAAGTCCCACCCAGACACAGATGAAAATAGCCATGGCCGTGAGCTGAAAGACAAAGAATTAAGAAGTAAAATTACAACAACAGATGTACTTTGTAGATGCATGCAGACCCATCCCACAAAATCTCACCTCTGAATACATGTAGAAGAACTTCACACGCTTCTGGATCCTTTTATTTTCTGTCTCATTTTTAGGGTCACACCATTTAAGTTTTCCCAAGGATGAAGGATCATAGACGCCATCCCAGGTGGTGAATCCACATGCAATATACTGCCCGTCATAAAACACCATCACAAGCCATACGATAGCCAGGGCTAAGCTGGAGATGATCTTGCCACAGTTTTTGTAACAGCATTTGCCAAATTTTCGACCACCTTCAGCACTGCATTTGTCACAATAATTTAAATCAAATCCAGAACCATGTTTGCAGCTGCATTTGCAACAACATTCACCACAGCAGTTGCAACTGCCTTTGGGAAATGGTTTGCAACAACATTTATCAAAGGATTTACCACAGCATTTGCAAATGCATTTGCAACAGCATTTGCCATTACATTTAAATTTGCATCGTTGAAAAAGCAGCATCCATGTGAATAATATGATAGGAGGAATGACGAAGAACCATGCGGAATACAGCAAATTCCAGCTGGGATCACAAGGACAATTGAACTCCAACTCCAACAGTTTTTCTAATCCCAAAATTATAACACCTAAAACTACGTCACCCTTTTCAATTTTGCCCCTCAAAAATGAAAGCAATTCTGGTTTCATATTTTCTTGATCGAATCTACACTATCATCTATAAAAAAAATCCTCTGTCAGATAGTTTACTGTCTCAAACCAAGTGCTGAGCAATGACATGGATATTGTTATACATTTTTCAGTGCTGTCCATTTCTATAGGCTTAATCAGAAGCAGTTTAATTGGCTATACTGATTTGATTTAAGGTTCAGCCAATCATATGCTATCTCAACACATGGTTCTGCCTCTTTAAAAAGGTGAACTATGGGTGCGCAGTGGCTCAGCAGGCTAGTGCGTCGTACCATGAATCCGGGCAAATCATTTCCCAATCCTTACCCCTCTCACTCTCTCCCATTAAATTCCTATCACTCTCTACTATCTTGTCAGATTAAAGGCAAAAAGTTGCACTGTTCTGTATCTGTTCTATGAATGAATTGTCCTTACTACTTTCTCTTTCTGTTCCAAGTGCACACATATGCTCACAAACCACACACACACACACACACACACACACACACACACACACACACACACACACACTAAAACAAGTGCCTGACTACATGCTACACTGAAATCTGTAGACACTGAACTCTGTAGACTCTGTAGACACTGAACTCTGTAGACATTTCATAAGTATCGTATTGTTTTCTGTTGATTGTTCAAGACTGTACAATGCCAAACTGTTCTCATTCTAGCATATGTCCTTCATTTTGATACTTTCAAATACCAAGCACCCCTTTTCCAACATATGCAAAGGCCAACTCCACTGATATATATGGTGAGCAATTTCAATTAAACAGCATTTTACAACAAAGCAAGTGTTGGTTTGTCTGTCTGCTTCCCAGGGCCGACACTGTTCTTTCCTCCTCCTTCTGTGACCATTAGATGGATTAACAATTTATGACACATGAAACATGATCACAGAAAAAAAAACAAGTAGAAAGGAACTCTTAGTAAGTACAAAAGATGATTAGTTGCAAACACCCTGCCAAAATTCTATAGACCGCAAATAAATGTGCTGTCTGCAGCATGCGTGTGCAGCACAGATGAAAATTGCTGCAGAAATATTTTCGGTTTGACATACTATTGCTAGATGTGTTTTTACTTTATTAGCCCATGTGCCTTTTTTTTAATGTAGGTTTTGGTCGGCAGAAACCGTCTTCTTTTACCACTAATGACCAAGTTCATACAGGAAAACTGAAATAAATTATCTGCGGTGTCCGCGGCCAGATTCACCCAGCTCTTGCACTATGACCCTCCTCCTCCCCAGCTCCACCTGTTTAGATCTGCTTATCGTATAAATAAATAAAAGGGGGATTTTCTTTCATTTTTGCTTGTCTTATTTATTGTGGCAGCAATTTACTTGTATTTTATGCAGCTTAAGTTTTGACTTTGCAGCAGCATCTTGTGCAGATCTAGGGCGCCATGACCAAGCATACTACCTTGTACTTACACTAATAAAATCAATTTACTAATACTAATACTATTTACTAATTCTGAGCTATGTGCAGGCATGGACTAGAGCATACAGGGCTATGCCCAGTGGGCCGATGATCATGTTTGAACCGGGACATGATTTACACAGAATTTTCTGAAGGAAAATTGGTCTAGTCCAAGTAATCTCCCATGCAATGTGTCTAACTTATAGTGTTATTTTAGCTTGAGATGAAGTTACTATTGAAAAAAAAAAAAAAAAATCATTGTGGGACGCCATGGCCAAAAATGCATGCTGGCTATATTTTTTAAATAAACTCTGTTCCGAATTTTACAAACCATCATCTGACTTGGTCTCTTTTATAACTTTTGGTAACCCTAAATTACCATCACCACATACACACACACTCAGACACTAAAACAAGTGCCTGACTACGTGCTATGCTATGCTGAAATTAACTCTATCTGCGTAGGACATTTCATAATCCCATTGCTTAATGTTGATTGTTCAAGACTGTATAATGCCTAAATTTTCTCTCCATAACATATATTGTGTTCTTTATTTTGATACATTCAAATGCCTAGCAACCCCTATTCCAACATATGCAAAGGCCAACTGTGCTGATAAGTGGGTTATTTCAATTCAACAGCATTTTGGAACATACGAATAACTGCGTGTTGGTGTGTCTGTCTATTTCCCGGGGCTGGTACTGATTTTTCCTTCTCCTTCTGTGACCATTAGATGAATCAACAATGTATGAAACATGCAACCATCACAGTCAAGTGACAAAAGAATGCAAAAATCTGAGACTTAAAATACAAGAGTGGTCATTCAAATTCTAAACTATAAAAACAGGTTACTAAAGATGCAACCAAGACATTTTTCGACAAAGTAAGTACAGTATATCTAGCCCTCACTATCAAGCAATCCGATTGGGTGAACTACTGAAATGAAGGCAGAGACTGCCACAAGTTAGGACTTAGACCAATTATGTCTGTTGCCAGTAATTTGTTGGATGGTCAGGGGCTGTTACTTACAGTATCTATGATCTGATGTCCATGACTTACAACTTCCAATGTGCGATCTGGTCTTTATTTTCCAATTAATCTAAGATCATTTGTCTCACAATAATTTATTTCACAAATGTTCTTCTGCCCCCAATAGATGACTTACAGTAGTTCAGACAAAAAAACCTTGGACAATTAAGAGACAAAAAAAAAAAAAAAAGCCTGTAATCTACCTCAAAGAGACAACAGAAGCTGTTCCCTGTCCTGTCCCTGGGCAATATAAAACCCATCAGCGTCTTTCACGTGCATTATGACTACAGGCGCCTCTCAAGAGACCAAATTAGTTGTAGATCATTCTTGTAAAGAGGACAGAAGGGACTGAGTTCAAATGTATATTTTTTTTATATAATTTATATTTTTCTACAAGTAAAGCTTATAGTCATAAATTCATAGCAATAATTGTCTTGAACTTCCTACAGGATGAATAAAGCACCATCTTATCTTATGTTATCTTCCAAATACATCAATTTTTATAATGAACAATGGAGCTGAAGACACTGACAGGCTGTTGTTTACAAAACACAACTTCAATGACAAAAAAGGCAATAATGCACATAATAATAAAGTTTATTACTTATATTTGGATGATGTAGTTCATGACATAGTGAAGCCTGAAGGTTCTCTCCTACTCAGCAAGATCCGATGGATATCCTGTAGGTCAAATATCAAACAACAGACCAAAGTTAAACATCTTTCAAAACATTGTTTTTCACATACAAGGATGCACGGATGGTGAAGGAATTGGGATCAGAATTTATCATTTCATAAATTTATGCATTTTATGCCTTTATGTTTGAGTTAGGCTTGACTCAACTGTCTTTCCATGACTGGGATATGTACTGTACAGTATGTGCGTATACTGTATGTTTTTAAGTCATTCTGTTCTTGCTGATCCCATCACTGCAGGTAAGGCGGAATATTAGGTTCTTGCTGTTGTTTGTGTTTGCACTGTCTACGGTTGTCCCCAGCGTCACTGGCTATCTGCTCTAGGTTACCACGCTGGCACTATGGTCTGACTCTGTGTTGTCCACGTCAACTGGGATGACCACACATTAAAGGTCCCATATTACGAAAAATCACTTTTTATGGCTTTTGAATATGTTTCTTGGGTCTATACTGCCTCTACACACACTTTAAGTTGGATAAAAAAGTCTCAATTGTTAAAATATACAATTTACACTGCTAGTAACTGTTCAGCTGCTGTGTGATTAAACCACCTGCATAGAATTTTCCTAACTACGTATGTCACAGTAAGTTGGGTGGGGTCCCACAACATTGGCAGCCATGTAAGCAGCCGAGGGCAATAACAATGGATAATTGCAAAAAAGAGAGAGAGAGAAGTTGGCAGGCATTTTGCGGTCTGTCATAGGCTACAGGGGAAATACTCAATGTGTTGAGTATTGCTAACCAAAACAAGCGGGAGTGGACACTCCTTTGAAAATTGCAAAAAGGACAACCTTGCAAAGGCGCACATAAAGGAACAAGGAGTAGGAAATGTCTAAATTTTAGTTAAATCCTGCAAGTGGGGGTGTGCTGTCTTTGGTATAACCGCAGTTGCAATGTATAGGTTATAAACATAAATCAATGTCTTAATTGATTGTAAACCATGATTTGGTTGTGACCGATAGTTACCGTGCGTAACAGTCGGGGTTTGCCTCTGACGCGAGAGGATCTAATGATGGTATGTTATATTGCCTAGTTTGTGGGCCTTGCCCCTGATTATTTTCAGTTTGATCAGTGTTTTGTTTGTTTAGTTTGTTTGTTAATTTGTTATGTTATGCACCCCGCCGGTGGCCTAATATAAAATAAAAGAAAGACGTCTGCATTATTCCGTTTCATGCCTAGGCCTAGGCCTACCACCCGCCGGACACACTCCGTTACAATGCCACTGAAAATGTGGCCGCTTGCTCGTTTCGGTTTTAGCCTACTTCAATAAAGCCAGACATAGGCCTACTGTAGATCCAGATAGTAAGATAATGCGCGGCTCTCCCTCAACCTCTCTCCTAGATATTGCTTTAACCAGGCTATTCCGATCATGCTGCGCATGATGTAGGCCTAAACTTTATTGAGGATTTCGTGCAAGTAGCATATTCACCGAAATTAATAAGTGCCAGTTCACCGTTGTGCATAACATTCAGCCAGAGGTCCGGGAGAGAGAGAGAGAGAGAGAGAGAGAGAGAGAGAGAGAGATTGTCAACTTCTGACATTGTAAGGTCAGTGCTTGCTTCCCATTACATTCAAAAGTCCGCAAAGCCTTTACCGAACTCCTGCGCATCTTGAGAACGAAAAAAATTAATTCCAATTAATTCATGAACTCCCACGAAGATGGAATCATAACTCGAACCCTGGGGAGGAGGGCACAGTTGTCATATTCGAATGCAGATTATGTCCACCAGCATTGAAAAAAACAGTTCGTAGGCTACGTCGACTACATCCACGTCTAACTTAAAACGCCACATTGAGCTGAGGCACCCCGGCAGTCTGTCACAAACCACTGCTCTAATGCAACACTAAAATACAGCAATGTCATTATTAACACGAATTAAATAATGGTTTATAATCTGTGGAGCATTTATAACGTCTTGCCACACACTGACAGCCAACTAAACTCTCTCCAAAAACATCAAGACTCTGAAGACCGTTTTCTGTCATCCACAGGTTTATTGATGTGCATGGAAAGTTTGACACTGAAACATACAAAAACGTTGCCTAATCAGTGTTATGCTACAGCTGGTTACCCAACAGTAACCTCATGAACTTTTATCTCATACATGAATAAACATTATGTTTCCACTTAAACTAGATTGTAAGTACTTCAATAGTGCTCCCGCATGGCGTATGCTAAATTACACAGTGACCTAGCAATAGCAAGCTTAGCATTAGCGTGCATGAAATTAAAGGCACCATAGGGAAATTAAAGTCACCATACGGAAATGGAGAAATTACGTAGAAATGCTTATGTACAATTTCAGGAAACATGAAATTGACAACTTGCAACTTAAATAAGGCTTGCATTTAACTTTTAACCTGTTTATAATTTTAACTTATTTAATGCCTGTAACAGAACAGGGGGCTTTAATTTTTTTCAGTGGTTGCATAGCCTCAATCACGTCAGATGCAGCGTCCACTTGTGCGCATGCATCTGATGTCGCTTGATAAGAAAACTGTTTCAAAAGACCGGACCTCATCAAAAATCCTTACATGTACTTGGATAAACCACTTGTCCATCATCCTACTTCAACCACTTAAATCGAAACCTACCGATTGCATCCCATGATCCCACACGATTTCTAGTTTTTCACCTGTTCCAAACAAACATAAAAGTTAGAATCTGCGGCATAATTGCCACAATACTCGATTAAACTGGCATAATATACTGTAGATGTCTCTTTCATATATAACTGTTAGAGGTGTTTTGTAAGTTTGCTAGAGAGGAAATACGTCAAAAATCTCGCCCGCTGCTTCGTACGTGTCTCCTGGTTGGTCCGTCTGTTCAATATCAGTCCTGAAATACCTTTTATTGGACGCAACATCAGATCGCTGCGCCCGAGGGGGCGCTGCATCTGACGTGAGTTCTTTTTTGCAGCATTTAAATACTGCATACACTACAAGTGCCACCCAGATGCAGATGAAAATAGTCATGGCCGTCAGCTGAAAGACACAGAATGAAGATGAACAATTAGAGCAGAAATACTTTATATGCTGTTCAAGTTAATTTGACCTGAGCGGAGAAAATTCATGCAGATACCCCCACCCACACACCCTCACCTCAGAATACATGTAGAGCAACTTCACACGCTCCTGGGTCGTTTTCTCCTCTGTCACGTTTTCTGGTTTACACCATTTTAGCTTTCCAAAGGAATCATAGAAGCCTTTCCAGTCGGTGAATCCACACGCAACATACTGCCCGTCATACAACACCATCACCAGCCACATGATTGCCATGCCAACACTGGATATGATCTTTCCCCATTTTTTGCAACAGTATTTGTCATAACATATTTGATCGCCTTCCCCACTACATTTGTCATCAAATGTGGAACAGCTTTTGCAGTTACAGTTGCATTTGCAACAGCATTCCCCACAGCATTTGCAAATGCACTTGGGAGACTGTTCACAACTGCATTTACAGGATTTGTCAAAGGATTTGCCACAGCATTTGCATTTGCAATAGCATTTGTCATCATTAGATTTAAATTTGCATCCATGAAAAAGCAGCATCCATGTGAATAATATGGCCGGAGGCATGATGAAGAACCATGCACAATACAGAAAATTCCAGTAGGGATCGCAAGGACAATTGAACTCCAACTCCAAAAGCTTTTCTAGTCCCAAAATGATAACACCTAAAACTATATAACTCTTCTCAATTTTACCCCTCAGTAATGAAAGCAAATCTGGCCTCATATTTTCTTGATCCAAACTACACAATCGTCTATAAAAAATATTCCTCTCTGTCAGATAGTTTCCTTTCTAAAAGCAAGTGCTGAGCAATGACTGTGAACATTGCACTTATATATTTTCCAGTGCTGTCCATTTCTGAAATCTTGGGCAGAAATGCTCTACCTAATTGGCTATACTGATTTGATTTGATTTAATGTTCAGCCAATCAGTATGCTATCTCAAAACATGGGTCTGCCCCTTTAAAATGGGAAATGAAAATGTTTTTGTTCTGTATCTGTGTATCAAGAACATTTCTCTGTATGAATTTCCCTTGGTTCTTTCTCTTTCTGTTCCTAGTACACACATATGCGCGTGGGTGCACGCGCACACACACACACACACACACACACACACACACACACACACACACACACACACACACATAAACGCACACACACACACACAATCTCATGCTAAAACAAGTTTCCTTCTCCTTTTTTGACTATAAAAACAGCTAAACTTATTCATTTATAAACAAATACATAAATAACTAGAAAAGAACTCGGAGAGCGCAAACCTCCGCCAAGGCAATGTGGTCACAGATATGATATATTACCAATATAATATATTACCAGCAAACGCCCGTCCTCCCACTTGCAACCCCCCCACCCCACCAAATTCTCTCCCTTCTCCCACGTCACCCCTCTTGACACTAAATTGCATATGCATGAATTTCCATTGATCACCAACTGGCGGCGCTAGACCCTGCAAAGTGGACAGATATTATCAGGACGGGGTCCTGAGTCCATATACCAAGCTGGGTTATGATACGTTGAACCGTTGCCGAGATATAATGTTTGACCACCAGGAGTGCTAGAGGGTTTAACCTATTTTTTTGCGTAGTCAGGACTGGGTTGTCAGTCCCACAGAGGTATTAATAAACCTGGAGAAACATACCAAGTCCCGCCTCCCATTCATTCCAATGTGGAATGCTAGGCTAGTGAATTCATCCAAAATTGAACAAAAATTTTCAGTTGTCAGGATGGCGTTTCATGGAGCTCACTTCCGACTCCATTTCATTAGGCCAATGAGGGCCCATGTTACTAATGGAGATGAGGGCGGCTCTGGCGGCACACACCTGATGTGCACTGGGAGCTCGTTAGCATGAGCTGAAAGTGTAGCATTAACCAATCCGCATGTGTCAAATGGAGTCGGATATGATGTCATTTCTGGAAAATGGTGACGAGGAAGTGCAATGCTAATTGGCGAAGCTAATCAGCCAAATCCTGACCCCCTGGTCAGTCCATATAACATGAACAATTTTGCTGCACTATGTCAAAGCGTAGCAGAGATATGATGTTTGACCACTCGGAGTGCTAGAGAGTGTAATATCCTTTTTTTCCTTGTCAGGACCGGGTGAAGAGTCCATACACCAAGTTTGGATGTGATACGTCAAAGCATGACCGAGCTATGAGGTCACTTCCTGTTTGGCGACTTTACCGTAAAAAAATCATTGGCCGTAGAAGGCGAGCACTTGGACTTTGGAACAAAACAATGGATAAGTTTTATGAGACATGGTCCAAAGATGATGTGTACCAAGTTTCGTGTGAATCAGATAAAGTATGGGTCAGTGGAAATGTTAGTTTCACTTTTGACAAAATCCACTCCAGGGGGTGTTGTGGATCACCGATCACCACCAAAATCGAATCAGTTCTTCATTGTCCCAATACAGACGTTGCTCACAGACAGACAGACAGACAGATACACACACACACACACACACTCACACACAGACAGACACACACATGCCAAGCAAAACATAACCTAAATGGGAAAGCCCAAAGCCAAACCTGTGACAATATGAAACAACTTAGCCTTCATAACCTACATTCATTGTTTAAAGAGCAAAATGCAAAAGTTTTTTTTTTTTTCCAAACAACATGAACACTAGAAAATGCATGCTGGGGATGCAACCACATATTACATATGCATAAAGAAATGGGAAGTCAGTGACCCTTTGCCAGACCCAATCTCTATTTTGATTGATGAGTATCTGGTTCCCAGGTCAAATTATAGTGAAAAGAGCTGATCAATTCAGATGCCTATGGTGTCTATGGTGTTTCTTTACGAAATAGAGGACTTGCACTGAGTCTGGCAAGTCTAAAGTCATTGCAAGGCGCAAATGTATCTATGTGTGTGTGTGTGTAAAATCAGAGGACTCACAGGGAGTTGGTATTGCAGGGTGCTCTCCATCAGGTTCTGGATCCAAGGCACTCGGGACAGACGTGAGAACGGAGCCTTGTCCTCTGGCCCAAAGCCCAAATCCTTATAAATCTTAATCAATTCCTGCCAGGTAAACCAATAGCCATGCATTGACAGTCACATTACGGCAGATTCTGAACACATTTATATTACAGCAAAAACTGAATCCCACTGTCCTCCATTCACTTAAAGGCACATTCAGTGATTTTATAGATATTACACTTTTCATAATGTAAGATATCTCCTCATGACTTGCTAGCTCTTCATTCTCCTGGATCAAAAATCCTAATTCTAAATATCATCTACATGTAATTACAGTAGAGGGCACCAGTCTGTTTTTATGACAACATTCAGTCAATACCACAATGATTGGGTTAAATAGAGCATGTACACAGTTTACTATATTTATCCAGGACCCCTGTGTAGCGTGCAAGGGCGTCCACACACCGGTTCCGACAAACAACGAAGCACTGTGCTTCAGTGCCGAAATCTGACAACAACGCTTGTCGATAAAAACAAATGATGTAGAATTCGAGGGTTCTCCGCAATGCTGTCAGAACCGGTGTGCGGAGGCCTTGCCTTAGGTCTCTTGAAAGTATAAAATACGTTTCCCGCCACCATAGCTGCTTGCAAGTTATAAATACATTGTAACCAACAAAGTTGCTAACCGAAGCAACTTTCACTTCCTGAAGTAGAAATATTATCCTGACCTCCTTATAATCCTCCCTGTTCCTCAGACTGGTCTGAAAGGGGCTGTGGTCAGCGGTTTTGCTCTCTCTGTGACAGAACACGTCCAGCAGGGCCGAGATGGAGACCCCATCACTGACTGTGTCCTCAGACATCTCCTCTTCCTCCATCTCCACCTCCTCAGTCTCCACTCCCATGCACAGCACCGACTAGGGAAAACACACATACACACACACACACACAGACACACACACACACACATACACAGACACACACACATATGTAACAAACTAACATGTTAGAGCTAACATGAATGGGGCATGGGAAAATTAAACTGAAAGTGAGTTTCTGTGCCCGATTAAGTCAGTTTTCGGTCAGCTGTCGGTTCACTGTATACAGTATGTTGCATCAAATTCTCTTGTTCTTTTTCCTACAAAAAATACTTGGTGATCTTGAACAACAGGGCAATGGATTGATTTACACTATTTTTTTTTTTTTTAAAATTGAGGTCAGTGATTTTGTGTGGTTTATAAACACATAACACTCAATAATCTCCTCATAACTCTCTTCTCTAGAATCTTTGCAGCAAACAATAACAAAGAAGCCTGCCCCAAAATAATAACAAAGAGTCACTTACCTCACCTTTAAGTATGACACTTTGATATAGAGGAGACTAAAACATACATGAAAATAAAACACACTCAAGATAAATGATTTCTCCTGACCTTAAGCAACGGGCTGATACTAGTTTGGTAGGGCAGAGACTGTCCGGTGATCAGGCTGAGGGCGCGGACGATGCCCTGCATGGGGTCTCTGTGAGAGGCCATGTACAGCAGCATGCACATGTAGTCCAGAGAGGCCACTGGAGAGCTGGAGGGCTCTGCAAACAGCCTGAAGAAGAACTACACAGCAGACCCAAAACACAGGACAAATGCAATCAGGGTTGATATGACAGAAGTCTGTAACAGCAATGAAAGAAAACAGGCGCTAGTAAAAATATATTATTATGTATTGCATATAAAAATCTCTGCATCTCTGTAACTATGTCCACAAACAAACACGTTTCGACAGTAAGCCAAAGGTGTCATGTACTGTAGGTGTCTACATGCTGATGATGCCCTAGTGCTGAAACAAGTTTAATTGTGGATAAGGTCCAATAAACCTTGTGTTATAAAAGTTACAGAAGTCTGTAATACACACAGGTAGTATTCAGGCTCAGGACAGCTCACCTTTTTTAGGTTAGCCAGCCTGTCATATGGCAATGGTTCCAAGGGGTCATCTGGCATTGTTAAAGTGTCATCGTTCGTAAACCATAATTCAGTCTGACAAGACAAACACTCAGTATGTCATATCAAAAAGCTAACAAAAATACCTTTATATAATAAGTATACTGACTATTATACAAATATGTTAATTAATATGTTAAATATATGCAAAATATTCAAAATCAGGCCTAGCGCTTATTCTCTGTTCTTTATGCTATTTTGCAAAAACATCTGCAAAATAAACACCATAAACAACATATTTTTTATACATAGTATTCCCATGGAGTGTGTGGTAGGGGGGCTACCTGTAGGTACTGCTCCTCAGTGATGTAGCCCGTGTTGCTGGGGTCGGCGGCACGGAATCGTCCCAACACCTGGAGCATCTGCTGCTTGGTGGGCATGGGCCAGGGCAGGGCAGCACTCAGGAGGAAGAGGCGCCAGTCCAGCACCTCTGAGTCCGGAGACAGCACCGTCACCACCTCCAGGATCTACACACACACACACACACACACACACACACACACACAGCAGGGCTAAGTTAGATAAGGGCCATTTCATAGTAAGCGTGAGTACGAAGGGGTCGCTATGGTTGCTCACACGGATGCATGAGGGCCTGAGCAGCGAGGGCTACTCCATTGACTCCCATGTTGTCGCACGCATTTTTGCTTTGCGTTAGGAAAGTTTTCACTACACACTTTGCCATGAAAATACACATCATGGCGTCGTTGTGTTCACCTTAGCATTCCTTGTGTTGACTATGAATCAGCCCTAAGCCTGCATCTAGAACTTTAGCAACTTTACTACTTTGTGTAGCTTTATTGATGTATATGGGCTTCACATCCACACTATGAAAATGTGTCGCTATCTGTTAAGAACATGATTTATTCCAGAAAATACATGCAATTAAAAATTGCTGTGTGTACTGTATATGAACTGATATCTTTGTCTTTAATTAGTTCATTATACTGTACACATGTGGCATCTTCATTTTTATTAACAAGAGACAATTAATTAACAAGACTAACAGTGTACCTGAGACTCTGAGATGTTCATCCAGGCGTCTGGCAGGTTGTCGTCACCCGTGTTAGAAGATGTGAGCTCCTTTAGGATCTCTGAAAACTCATATGTGGGCAATACCCCTAGAGGCATATGAGGGAGAGCATGAGAATTCAAACATACTGCAGATTTTGGAAGTTAAGGGGTCTTTTGCTGTCACATAACATGTATTTGTGCTGGTCAACCGTTTTTTCACAGCCGATTAAATACCGTTTGAAACCGTTTGAGGTACCATCTCCAAATTAATTTGGATGACATTTAGTCATAAGAAATGTAGATAAATGCAAGTGGATAAATGGCTTTAATGTAGCTAGCTTACTCGTTGTACAGCAAAAACCTGCCTGGTGTCCCTTTAATCTTCTGCCCTTTCCCCACTCTATGAAATAGGTGACTTCCCAATAGCTGACCTGAGGGGGCGACCTTGAGTAGCTGACTGTGGAAGGCCTGCAGCTGGAGGATGGTGAGGGTGGTGTCGACGGGGATCTCCTGAGGAGGGGGTCGTGGTGGGAGGTCGGGGCTGGGCAGCACCCGAAGGTCCCCGTCCACAAAGAAGTCTGTGCACACCAGTATGAACTCATGGGTTACATTGGTGCCTGATTCAATGTGGTGGCGCACCACCTCAGCCAGCTGATCTATGCTGTGTGGGAGCAGAGTATTGCTTTAATTGGTGAGACAGTAAGTACTACAAATGCTCTGACACCACAGCTACTTCACACACACACACACACACACACACACACACATACACAGAATACAGAAGCAGTCTCGGTGGGACACACAAGTACTCCATTACAGTAATATACATACACTCATACACAAAAACACACACACACATACACACACACACACACACACACACACACACACACACACACACACACACACACACACACAATGCAGCTGCAGTCTCAGTGGTATACTGCCTCCTGATGTCTCCATGTGCCTCAACTACAGTCCTCTCACCTGCCCATCTCAGCCAGGAAGCGAGCGTCCAGCCAGTCCTCCATGGTTCTGAAAGTGTGCTCAGCACGGGTCTGCAGGCTCCGCACCGTGTCCACCGCCCGCAGCTTTATCTCTTCCAGACGCAGCTTCACAGCGGAGTCTATCGGGCCCCCGATTACACACACACACACACACACACAATGCACACACACACACACACACACACACACACACACACACAACACACAAGAAGCACTTCTTGTTTTCAGTTGTTTTCAGTTTTCAGTTTTCACCCCCAGAAAAGTGGTCATGCCACATAAAGAAATACCATAACATGAGGCTTAAGGCCACTGCACACCGGTTCCGACACAGTGCTGAGCACTCTGCTTCCAACATTCTATTCCATTGTTTTCAATACAACCCCGCACACCAGCGCCGAACCCTTCTGCCGTCAATTGTGAATTACGATTCAAGTCTATTTTGTCAGAGCCGCCCATTGACATCCAATGTTTATTTCACAGGCTACTGTGCTAGGTGCTAGGCGAAATCGTCGGATTCGAAAGAGCTCCACAATGCTGTCAGAACCGGTGTACAGTACATCTAAAGCAACACCAAAGAATATTTGTTTCTGAAATAGTTCATAGATAGAACGTAGGAAGGAGAGAATGTTACACCGATCTGTGATGTGATCAAATTCCACCAATGAATGAGTAAACTTTTGAGACAGTACCTTCGTGCTCCAGGGCTGCTAGGTACTCCTGTCTGAGTTTGGCTCTGATGGCCAGCTTACGGGCCTCGTGCGGATCCAGAACAGGGGGAGGGCTGGGCTCCTGGGCTGGGGACGGACCTGAGGACCAGACCATAACCAGAGGGGAGATAAACATGGAGAGAAGTCAGGGCCCGTAGGTAGTGAAAGAAAGAGAGAGAGAGAGAGAGAGAGAGAGAGAGAGAGAATGTGAGAGATAAAAGAAAGAGGGAGTGAAATAGAGAAAGAGAGAGAGAGCAACATAAGAAATAAGGATAAGGAGAGATGATGATGATAATAATGCCCATTTATTGTCACTCAACAGTTGTACAGTACAAGAACCAGAGAGATTAGCCATCAACCTGCCCATATATACAGCACAAACAATACATAGACAATGGGGGAAAGACAGGACAGGAAGACAGGGATATATAGAGAGAGTGAGAGAGAAAATGAAAGAAAGCTGTACATGTAGCTGTACCAAAAATACTTTACAAGTGTCTCTGGCTATACTAAGTGTCTCTGGCTGGCTGTACCTTTCTTCTTAGCTGCTCCTCCTCCCTTCTTCTTGTCCTTGGCGGAGTTGGGGGCAGCGGAGGCCTGGGACATGCGAAGCTGACGCTCCCGCTCCAGGATCTGCTGATCTTGGTTCTCCTCCGCCTCCTGCTGCTTCACCTCCGCCTGCATCTGAATGCCCAGACATACATTCAAGTTATTACGACTTCCTGTATATGCATGAGTAGTCATGAGAATGTAAACAGTTATTTATACTATTGACTTCCGGTTATGGCGAGAAGCTGAACGGTCACATGGGCTTGAGCTCTGGCAAATTTGAAACTACTGTACTTTTAACATAACATATATACTGAGCAATTTTGACCAAAACAAAAGTTATATAAACTATTGTCAATGATGCATCTGATGCCCGGACACAATTGCATTCCTCTGTGTCACTTTTTGTGCCATTGTTTTTATACAACTGAATCACAGTTTTCACTTCAGTCCAGGATTCCTCCCCTCCCATTCAATCAATAATGATATTGTCAATTAATAATAATATTAAAAACTGTATGAATAAGGCTTTCATCTGCAAAAAGCATTGTATTTGTAATTGTAATTGGGGATGACACCTACCAGGTTGGTCACAGCTGTCAGTGCAGTTTGATACATGTCACTGACCAGCTTCTCATCAGCTTGTGGGGAGCCCCTCTGTTTTGCTGAGTCAGCGGTTTGGGGTCTCCGAGCAATCAGGGGAACACTGTAACAAAATGGGCATGAGTCAGCACCTACTGTATGAGGGACTGATTTAAATTAGCTTAATAAAAGTGTTCACTAATATTCAGACATTATAAGACGTGTAAGTTCTAAGTAGTCCAACAGATTTATGCTACTTGAAGAAACAACTTGATGCTCCACATGCTTTTCAGTTTGTCCTGCCATAAAATTAGTGTTAAACGGGTGATCTCACAATACTCTTGTTGTGCCTTATGTTTTTTTAACTTACATTTTGGTTTTCTTCTCCTCTGGTGCATCTGAGTCTTTTTTCCCACCACTCTTGTTGGCTCTATCAGGGGTAACGGAGCCTGGGGGGCTGCTTTAAACACAGAGAGACAGATAGACAGACGTGCATAGTTGATTCTCTGACTGTGCAACTACATGTCTTGCATGTCACTATACTGAAGTGAAAAATGCACAAAATTTAAAACAAAAAATGGTGGTCGAGGGCACCATTGGAGTATGATCATACTCAACACTATCTTGATGTGCAATGTTGGGCAACGTGTACTGATAAAAATATGGATTCAGTAACCAAAGGCCTTCACAGTACAGATGTGTAACGCATGTGTAACAAGAGCCTAACACCATGTCCTAACTGCATTTTATTCAGAGAGATTTTCCATTCAATCAAACCAAGCAATGTAACATGAGTGACAGAAATAGCGCAGTGCAACAAAAGTTGGAACACTTTCTATACACCAATATTCATAAAGCATTATAACCACACTCATAAATGGTTATAAAGCACAGCACAGCATTGCGTTTCCCGTCGCATTCAGTTAGAATAATCCAATTGAAAGAGGAAAGTAAACAGGAAAAAGGAATCAAACAGATTTTGCCGCTTGCAGTTAGGACACGGTGCAGGACCACTTTACCTTACCTTTTGGATTTTTCTCCACCGTTCCCCTCCTCCTCCTCTGCAATGTCCAGCAGGGGAATGCAGGTGAAGTCTGCCGGTACCTCTGGCAGGATGGTGCCCCCCATGCCGTAGTAGTAGTCACGCAGGAGACGTAGGGTGTCCTGGAAGCGGTCCACCTCCACCTGTGCCAGGGAGAACAGCCCACAAACAGATTTATACAGGTATCATGCATCATGTGATGTCCTAAACACAATTGAACTACAAAAGTCATATGGAACTTCCTGTAAGATATTCCATCTATTCACAGGAATCCTGGTTAACACTAGAAGGGACACCACTAAGGGCAAGTCTCGCAGATTCTTACAGCAGCAGTCACAGTTACAGAACATAATAATAATAATTTTAAAAAGTGAAAGCGGAGGGGGAGTTGGGGGCTTTCCTTCAAATATTTTAGTTCACTCATAAATATTGTTTCACTAAACGCAAAATTGGGGCGCCATTTCAGGTGGTATCTGCAGCCCCTTTAGATAGGATTATTGTCGACTACTTCCTTCCTACACCTCCTCTTCTCCCACCCCTGAAACCCTGGCACCTGCATGAGCGAGTAGAAGTGGTTATGGAGCAGAGCTGCATGGTCCTCCAGCCAACCGTCCTCCATCAGAACCGCTCTCTCCTGCCCCGCCTCCTCCTTACGCCGGTCACAGATGTCCCACAGCCGCTCACGCAGGTCCTACAGACACAGGAGAGTAGAGTAAAGTAAGTTACATTTTTATTTATGTATAGTTAATTTTTCAACACAACGACCACTCAAAGGGTTTAGGACAGACACACAGACGTAGACAAAACACGAATTGAACGTGCTGCTATAGTTAGCCACCAAACAATGGCTCCTACGAGAACTTAGGAGTAGTGATAGAAGTTTTCCTCAAAGTGGCAGAATTTGCAGTGGAAGCATTGGTTCTCAGACTGAGGTCTGCAGGGAGTCTGAAAAGTCTGTTACAAAATAGTATCTAGCATCTTACAGAACAAAATGTATAAGCCTGTATGGTTAAATTTGTCTTGCAATTATGAGAGGTCCTTGGAAATGGCAAGGTCATTCTATTTGTGACTGTTATCATCACATTCATATATTTAATTCACTCACTAGAGGTGATATACATTATGGTAAAAACTCTTCTTCTCTGATTTGTAGGATTTCTTATTTCTAATCCTTAACTCATTTGTGTATAAATGACCCACACATTACAACATTACGCAAAGTATAGGCTTTTATGAGTTACATCGAATCGCTGGTGCAGCTCTGCCTTGGTCTCCTCGTCCTCCCTCATGTCGTCAGGAATGCTGTTGTAGTCCTGCTGCCATTGGCTAACAAACTCTTGCTTCAGGTCAGGACGCATCAGGTACTGCTTAAATTCATCCCTACAACAAGAAAAGACATCAAATGATGCTACTGTGCTCAGTGTCTTACAAAAAGGCAGTTGCTAATGATGACGCTTGCTTTTTTATCATTATTATTATCATCATTAATTTTCAAAAGAGAAAAAGTAGGATTAATTATTAGAAATTAGCTCAATCTAGTCCAATGTCCAAGAAGCACCTCAAAAAATGGAAAGGTATATCAGCGTTATTTCCTTCAGTCATTGAAATTCCTTTGAGTTTCCTTTTCCTTTATTGTCAGTCACCATGAATATCCATTGCAACGTGTTACCTCATATTGTACAGGTGATGGATTATCAGGTTCCTCTCCCTGCGCAAGTTCTGCATCACTGCCTTTATGTTAGTCATATAGGAAACGCACACATTGTCCCAGTAGGGAACCAGATACTCTGAGACCTCCTAAGCACAAAGCACACAACAGAACACAAGACATAGAAGAAAGAGAAACACAAAAGACAGAGAACTGTCAGGAGGTTTGACAAGCCAGTTTGAATATCCATAAAATTTTGAGAGAGAGAGAGGTGGCTAGATTGATTGAAACCTCTCAGATGTGTTGGTACCTTAGGCAAAGGCTCGTCCACGTACACCCACTCAGCTGATCCTGGAACAGCTGATTCTGAGGGGCTGCCTCTCAAAGCGTTCTCAAAGGATGAAGATGCCGATGGCCTTCTGGCTGGACCAAGCCCACTTGCTAGGATACCAAACTGAGTGGTTAGACATGACAGAGCAAACAATCTTCTATCTCCATTACAGTCAAGGGGATGGAAGTCAAAATAATTCAAGGCTCTGAGCATACCGGACATTTTTCCAGAGAGTTTTCCAGAGAGTTTTCCGGAGAGTTGACGGCGTGGGTCCTTCGCTTCTATGGAGTGAGTTGATTTTTTGGCCCCATCTATGTTACTTTGTGATGCTGCAGGAAAGATAGATTGAGATGCTAACTAAAGCAAGTGGATCTTACGGCACATGTGATAACTAGTAATGTCTTTGGCTTCTTCACCTTTCCACAGTGACTAGTACAGACACAGATTTTTAAAAAATGTCCTGTAACTTTCTCTGGGGACAAATGAATACATCTAATTTATTACCACCGGTATTAAAAATGTAATCTATTTGCTAATTTCATACAATGAAAAAGAACCTAAAGAAACACTCAATGGTCCCACATGTCACATGACTTTAGACTTTAGGATTTAGTTCATGTGTGAGACACTCTGAGTCAGCCCTTTGTCCTATTATTCAAATTATGACACAAAAAATATACTAGAGACATCCAGAACTACACCCTGGTCCAGTCCTTAGGCTGTGGGGGCCGACTTGCTTACCTCTGGGGGACTGGGTTATAGAGCCGGAGCGAGAGCGCTGCATCAGAGCAGACATGGAGGCAGCAGGGGTCGTTGAGGACAGAGGAAGGCCAGCCACAGATGCAGTCGACTCTGACTGAGCTCCAGCAGTGAAAGCAATCTCTAATCACAAGCAGAGCACAGCAAATTCTGAACTATCGTTCAAATTGCTAGATTTAATCTATTTGCGGTAGTCTTTCACTTTGCTCCAATTTGCTCACTTTAACTATTTGTGACAAATTCTTTGTGAGAATCCAATCAACCTGATGCAAAGCTATCAGTGACTGGGTTTAAACTTTAAACTATGACAAATTACTTTTGAAATTTTAATCTGATAAATGCGGGGGACAGAAGATGGTGAAAGAGCAAACTGCAAAATAAACTGTGCTGACCTTTCTCAGTGGCAATCATGTTGTCTTGAAGAATTTGTTCAACTTTTCTGAAGACTGTCTCTTCATCGACTTGAGCATTGACCTTTACCAGAACATTCTGCTTCCCTGAAAACCATTTCTCCAGTTTGGGCCAGGTGTCCTGGAAACCTGTCATCCTGTTACGAGGATGACAAAAGTTCTTTTTAGGTTCTTCTTGAGTTACATAAGGAACATTCAGATGTGAAATACAAGAATACTGCAATATAAATAGCAAACTTCATCTAATTAATATCGAAAGGACAAATAGGTCAGCATTTCTACCAGTGTTGGATCTGCTTTCCCTCCAGGCTGTTTTTTGAGGAGCTTTTAAGAGTCTGTTCTTTTGGGTTTTCCTGAGTAGTAGACACCTCTGCTTCAGGTATTTGGTCCTCTTCCTTTAATATGGCTGGGCTTTCCTCCTTCACTATTAAAAAAAAAAAACAAAAACAAACAACAACAAAAAAAAACATTAGGTGCCACCAAGAGGAACGAGGACACAATAAAAAAAAGGAGAAAGGCAAAGGGGCCACCTTTGTACCTTACAATAACCGCCCTCTATAAATAGTTATTAAATAGCTTATTAAGACCACTGTTAATGAAGAGTTAACAGTTAGGTAACAGTAACAAACAGAAATTTCACTTACAAACTGTTAGTAAGTAAACAACTTGCTTACACTTTATTGTGGCTAAAGGAAAAAATGATAAAACTTAAAATGGAATCTTACTTGAAAAAGTCATTTTACTGATTGAAACCACTAACTTTCCACTTAACTTCTTACTGATGTTAATAAGCTGTTCAATAACCATTTCTATTGGGAGGTTATTATAAAGTGGTACCAAAGCAACCTAGTTGATTATGATGTTACACACTGTTACTCACTGGTCTGCTTGGCAGCACGTTCAAGAACGACATCATCGGACACCTCCAGGAGGACCACCAGATCCAGGGCTTTGGAAGCAGGGGGCACCTCCTGAGGCATATTCTTGTCCACAGCCAGACTGGTCTCGATGCTCTTCCCCTTGGGCTGCTCTGGGTCTAAGCCGCTCAGGGCTTTCTCTAAGACCTTAGCTTGGGCCACATCCACGGGGAAGCCATCCAAAATCCAGCCTCTCCCTGCCGGAATACGTCTACAGAGAGAAACAAATAAAATAAATAAATAAAACTCGCTTTTTCAAACAATTATCTGTTAGTACTGGTCACTATAACTGCACCATACGAATGCACTACACTAAACATACAGTATACAGTCTAAGATTTCAATACATAATGGCACAACAGCACAAAAGGGGACTTGCACTGTTGCACTTTTTGTGAAACCCCCCAAAAATATATAATCTCTTTGATCAAACTTCATGTCATGTTTTTTGCTGAGTGTGAGTTCCCTTTTGTGCTTTTGAGACTTTTGATTAGGACTACCACGAGGGACTGGGACTAGACTATAGACTATAACTCATCCCTATGTAACTTTAATTACCTAATGGCATCAACAATGATGTCCACCAGAAGGCCATTGGGGACTGCCCGGCCTTCCTTCAAGGCCTTTTCCACTGCGGCTCCATACTGCGCTCTCATGGTCAACTGTGGACACACACCTTACGGCTGAGTGAGTGAGTCAGGAAGCTAAGAATAGGCCTCTGGTAAGGCCTGAATACCCAAAGGCTCAAGAGGAGCTCCATATGCCTGAATTCCCAAAAGAGTATGCATGGTGGCGCACTCACCTGAGGTGTGACGTCTTTCTCTGGAGCTCCTCCCTCCTTGAGATTCTCACCTGGTGTAGCTGATAATAAGATCACACGTTTCTTACTGTTTTTTGCAAACGAGACAACTGGGACACCTATGCTTTCACAAGTGCAGTCGTCTTACAGGATGGAATATTAAATTAAGACCAGTAAATTTCCACATGAAAAACTTCTAAAATATTCATAAGAAAAAAGCAAGTGATTTGAAAAGATAACAAAATAGGAAAGATATCTGGACACTAACCAAACATAACACTAACCTGATTCTGGAGATATGAGTGCCTCCTCTTTCTCATTTTCTTTTTCTAACTCATGCTTTTCTGGTTCTGCCTCCTTGTTTGGGGAGTCGATACCCTCTGGGGCCTGGTACCAAACGGAAAACCACACACCCTTCAGTGCCTGCTTTAAAAACACTTTACGATACCATCTGAATTACTCAGCGGGACAGACTGACCTCACAGTGTTTCTTCAGAACCATTTCACTTTCTCCGTTTTTAAACGCAGCAAGAGCCTCCTGTATCAAAACTGTAGCTGAGAGGATGTGGATGCCATGGGCTAAACAAACAAACAAACAAACAAACAAACAAAAGTACATAAATAAACATAAATAAAATAGACATAAATAAAAAACATAAATAAAGCCGAAGACAGAAGGGCATAACTATGAACATCTAAGATGCTGACAGTGCAATCAAACCTTGTGCTATCTTGGACAGGCATGTTGTCTTTCCAGACAGCACTTTTCCAAGAACACAGGCTTTCAGTGCGAAGGAAGGAAACAGAGGCGGTGGGGTCCTAGGTTTCGGTGGGTTCACGATGTTTTGCAGACGGTGCACGATGTGTCCTAGAATGTCGTTGTTGGACGGAGGACCTTTTGATTTCCCATCCTCAGGAAGAGCCCATTCCCCTGCCATGTTCTTCAAAAAAGTTTTTTTTTCTTGGTCATGAGAGAGCTACTGTACATAATCTCTTATATAGCACTGTTTTCTTAATATGAATAACTTATAAGAATAAGTAATAAATAACTTTATTTGTCACATGCATATGATTACTGGTGTAAAAATGCTGTGAAATTGTATTCGTAATCTGTAATTTTTTGTGTTATGTATTAATAACACTCTGTACTTTCTGATTAACATTCTATAAGCTCTGTACTTTACTGTACACCAAAGAGAAATAACGCTGTCTCTCCCCTCTCCCTGCACTTACCACATACTCATCATAGTCCTGGCTATTGAGCAGCTCCTCTTTCTGGAGCTCAATGAGCTGCTCTGGGGTGGGCTGTGCTGGGGCTGGGTCCACACAGGCCTGCTCATACAGGGGCTTCCCACTAAAGAACACCTCCTTCCACTCTCGCATCATCTTAGCTGGGATAAGACTGCAGAAACATGGGGCCAGGGAACTGAGTACAGCTGCTAGCCAGACAGCGGAGGTGCATATTTATTTTATATACAAAGCCAAGACCTCAATTATAGCCTAGACTTCATGTAACCATAATGGTGACTGTTAGTGTCCAGTGACCAGTTAGTGAATTTTATATATGAATATCCATATTACTTTGAAGGTGCTTTTTTGGGCACATACTTGTTGGATATTAAAATGTATCCATATATATCATAGCATATTTCTATCTAACAGCAGGAGAAGGAAACAGACATCATTCAAGTTACATATTTTATTTAACACCTCATGATACCAGATAAAATAAAAACATCTGGGTCTAAATACTGAAATTATTTGGAATCTGTGAACTCTGTAAATTTGGTGACAATGATCAACAATCTACAATGTATATCTTATGTATATTAATGAATTATGTAAATAACGACAAAATGTAGGCTACTTCGACAGGAACACCACATGTATGAAAACTACCATATAGTTTGGTGGTGCGCTTTGACACCATGCTGTACATACTTTGCAGTGAAGAGGCGATACTCCCCGGCTTTGGTGGCCAGGTCCACCACTTGCTCCAGAACTTCTCTGCAGAAGTTATAGTGCTTCTGGTAGCGCGCCTGGGCCCGCTCCGCTGCAATCCTATCATGCAATTCAATTTCCCTCTGGGCCTCCTCTGCCTGCTCCAGTCTGGCCTGTCTTGCTAAAGTCTGATAAACAGGGTTAGCACTTTAAGTTCTTATTCTTTATTCTTTCAACTTTCAGATTTTTAATTTACTATCCAGAGTATATAGTTATGTAGTGTATAGAGCATGCATCAAAAGCAGCAAAGAATGTGGCAAACTGTTAACAAAATGTGCTACTCCTGCCATCTGGTTTATGACCTTTGTGTGACTGTACACTAAGAGTCTGTTAATGCTTCCATTTAGGGTCATATTCAGGGCAGTGTATGATTCAGCGTGATGCCTACTATGTACTACTGGGAAAACAGGAAGTGAGGTACTTTTACTACTAGGAAAAACAGGAAGTGATTTTGACCCCTCGTCCATGAGCAGTCTACTGCTATCTCACCGCTTCCCTGTCCAGTGCCTCCTGGAAGTCCCTCTGGCGCTGGTCCTGGTACTGCCTCTCGCGGAGGATGCGGTTCTGGCGCAGGACCTCCTTCTGCTGACGCACCTGCATGAGCTGCACGGCCAGCCGCCGCTCCTGCTGGGACTGCCGCATCAGGCGCTCCACCAGCTGCTCCTCACGCAGCGCCTCCTGCAGGAGCAACCACGTCACTGCCGCACTGACACAGATATCTTACAGTAAATTAAGAAATTACCGTATACTAAAATCTCTTTAGATTTTTTAAGCCTATGGCCTCTTGGGTTACACTTTATTTGAAGGTACCGTCATAAGACTGACATGACACTGTCATTAACTATGATATGATGTTGTCATGAATCTATCATAAGCTTTATACACCTGTCAATACTTCTGTCATTAAGTGTCACCCGGTATTTGTCATGTAATGGTGTTCTAAACCTAAGAAACTGTGATTTGACCGGATTTGACATGCTGAATCAACAGCTTGAAACTGCTTGCAATGGCATGCAACAACTGATTCACACCGCTGCAATTCCTTAAAAAGAGTCTAGTAGTGCAGTGGTCACCTCCTGAGCCTCGTGGGCCCGCAACTGTTCCACCAGGACTCGGCGCCGTCGCTTCTCTCTCTGCTCACGGGCAGTCGCGTCCTCCTCCAGGCGCTGGCGGATCTTCTGGATGTACTCAGCGTTTGCCTTCATTGTCTCATCTGGACTCAGGGTGTGATACAACTGTTGGCCAGTGTTCATACTACCATCTAAGGTCACCTCTCCGCTGCTGAGAAAGAGAGAAAAGTAAGGAGATTGAAAGAAAGAGGGAGCCGGAGAGAGAGAGAGAGAGAGAGAGAGAGAGAGAGAGAGACATTCCATTTCCATCATAGAATCTATAAAATTCACACTCTATTTTCATGTCAGAATCTATTTTCTAACAGACAGTATGACAATAAAGATATTAACTAGCATAAGTAATCCTTGAGAGCACACATGATGATCCAAAATACCTCATGCATGGAGGAGACCGTCTCTTTAGGCTCTTCTCAAACTGGGCAATTTCCAGGTGAACATTCTAGGCAAAGAAAACACTCAGTTTCACATAAGAGGATGTCATTGGCATTAAATGAGTCTCACTGTAATGTGGCAAGTCCACTCGACCCAACTAAAGGTGAAGTGGGGAGGAAGTCTGCCTCTACCTTGGCCTCCACCTTCTGTCTCCGGTGCTGCTGCTTCTCGAGTGCTTTGAGGGTGCGGTTTGGGGGAGGCTTTGGAATCTGGACGCTGGCTGTCAGAATGCGACCCATAATCTCCTGCTGTTTCTTGCGGGCTAATCTGTGCTGGAATAACATCCCAACACAGCATGAAAATGAGCTCAAAGTAAGATCAGTTAGTATTGTCAATATTGAAACCAGATGGTTATATCTTTCATTCTGTTAAATACTTTCTCTATATCCTGGAGTCTAAGATGCTCCTGCTCATGCCGCCGTTTCTGCTCCTCCACCAGTTCGGCCATGACCGACTTGTTGTACATATCCTGCGCTTTCATCTCGTACCGCTGGGTGATCATCTGCATCTTGATTTCTGCCTCTCTCTTGACCACCGTTTTGAGACGCTGGAAGAGATTAGAGGTGAAAATTCACTGAGAAAGACATCTAAACAAATGACATTTGTAACAGTGATCTTTAACCTGATGTTGTCACGAAATGACATATATGATTGAAAATGTGGTTCAGGGATGAATTCGAACGTGACCTTGAAACTCTATGAGCCACCACCACTCCACCATTAAGGCCTGCTTACCTCAGTGTAGATGTCATTTTCCACACGGTGCAGGCGAGTCATTGCAGCTGGCTGCATGGTCTCCATGGCTGTGCCAGTGAGCCCTGTTTTCTTCTTCTTTTGCAGCAGGATGAAGAGCTGGTAAAGGAGCCGTGTGGCTGCCCCAGGCTGCCCCTGCATCATGGCCTTAGCCTGGGCCAGATCAAAGGGCACCCCAAGCAGGTGCAGTGTGGGTTCAATCCTTGTGAAGTTGTTAAGCTTAGCATTTGATGAGCTGGGGAGAAGAAGATAGTGAGCTGATAGAGAGTAGACTACTGTGTTGACTTCATTTAGTGCATCCAGGAAAAAACTGAATATCATGTGATGTAATATTTAGATAATTGTTTGAAAGAGGGTGATGTGAAACTATACTTATCGATGTAGACAATGATCTAGTTAAATCTACCTGCTCTTTGAAAACTGCTCGAAGTCATTCTGAAGTTCGTATTTGTGCAAGACTTCACCGATCAAATATCCATTTGAGAAGTCCTTTGAAATAGTGGACTGCTCTGTGAATACCAGAATAAATCACAATTACAAACATTCTAACATACACAATATTAAGTATAATAACAATAGAATATGTTTCACTTTCTTCATTTCTTGTAAAAACATGGTTACTTGTTTACCAGGCTATCTGACTTTCATAAACTATCAACTAGCTAAGGCAAAGCATTGCTAAACACGATGGCTTAGCCATAGTCGACTACTTACCCACAACTTTTGACAAGCGAAGCTCTGAGTTAAGCCATCGACACAATATATCAGACATACTGTCCAAGCTGAATCACTTAAATTCCGTGATTGCAATTACATATGGGTTTCCATGGCTTTGGTTTTCTACCAAGCACAATATCTTAGCCAAATGGTACTCTCACATCCGTGACCGTGAGTGTCGTTGCTATGGAAACCTGTCAACTGAGTGGTAAGCGACGTCAGATGAGGGCAGCAGAAGAGGCCGCGCCATCAGCCTGTATGCACCAATAGGGTTCTTTGGATTTGAAAGCATCCAGGACGCACACAAATTGAACGTTTTACAAGATGAAAATGCATGACATACACAAATCTGCACCTTATTTATTTGTAAGTATTTAAAAGCTTAGGAGAAAACAAACTTTAAGTAGCCTAATTACAGTAATCATCATTAACCTGACAAGAGCAGGGCAGGTTCACCTACATGTAACATACTGTAGGCCCTATTTGTCCTGTTGGTTTCACCTACCAACTGTGTCCACTAATGAAGAAAAGGCAGGTACAGAATACAGACACAGGATGCATTAAATATTTCCAATACAAGGCCACACAAAAACTAGAAATAATAAAAAGAACACTAACAACAAGTTTAGAGGGGTACTCAGTGTTTTAATGGTTATATAGTTTATGAAAGCTTTATTGTAGTCATAATGCCATAATATCATGCACAAGCTGTCAGTTATTAGTTTAACAGTTGATATAAATACCAAACCACACAAAAGCAATGATTTACTGTTAGTGTTATTACATCTGCTATGCATGCATGTAAAGCAGCAAAAAATGCAGATAATTGTCATCAACAAGATGGCGGCTACTGGCAAACTCATGTTCATTTCGTCATTGTGCACCATCACATCTAAAGTATAGATGCTTACTGTACTCTACAGTATAGATGCTTCCTTTTTTCCCAAGAGCTTGACTATATTCTATTACATTTCAACAACCACAGCTGTCACTGTCCACTAAAGCCAAATACAGCATTTCATGTCTTAAGCTCAGACTCTTGTTTCACAGTTTGAAAGAAAATATACCTGACTCTCTCTCCCTCCCCCTCTCTATCTCTCACTCTCTCTCTCTCACACACACACACACACACACAAACACAAACACAAATAAGGTAATAAAAGATCACACTGTGAAGCCTATTGCATGAATATCCTAAGATTTTCTTACTGAATGTCTTTAAATCACAGTAGCACTTGCAGCCACTATATAACAGGCTTAGAACAACAATAATCTGTAAATACACTCTATTATGGATGATATAGTTACATGATGCCCCTTTGTCTTTTGTGATTAGATATTGATGCTTCACATGCCAGGCAACTATATGCAAGTCATCCCATTCCTTAACCTGAGAAATGGCCACTGCAGTTTTGTAGTTTTGTAGTGACTCCAGTACAACCTGAACAGCAGTTAAGGAAAGAAAAAGTCCTACCATTTATCATGAAGAGTATCTTCACAGTAGTCTTTCAAAACACAGTCTTATCTACTACAACCAATTGCAGCTTTAGTGTTGCACTACACGCATTTAGCTAACCACAGCGCTGATTCTCACGCGGGGTGACCTATCAAAATAGAATTCTTGGAAACGTACAGCTCTCAACACTGCTGATTGCGCAATATTGCCAAGGCAACAATGTGCAGACGGCAACAAAGAACATGGTGTTTACACTATAGGATTTTACCTTTTAGGCTAAAAGTAACTCAATAACTTTGTTTCATCAATTTGTTCTTCAGTCTTCCTATAACCAATCCCTTCCGTAAGACCAGTTGAATCCACAAACAGAACTTTTTTGTGTGTGTGTGTGACTGGTACAACACAAAAGGACTGTTACAAAAAGTGCATTTTTTAGGCAGCATAACAGTTAAAGGCATATTGTGAGAGAAGGTGTTGGGGGAACGGGTGCGCTCCAATAATACTCTGAATGTTAGAAAATGACTGTGGAACACAAAAATGTGTTCAAGTGAAGTGTGTTTACATCTCATAGCACATAAGACTTCTTTCTGTTGACCAAAATATCTGTAGTGTTTTTTTTTCAGCTTATTAAAAATATGAACATGGACTCTCATTAACAACCATCACACACACACACACACACACACACACACACACACACACACACACACACACACACACAGGCTACATTACACATAAATGTCACAAACAACACTAAATAGTACTTGCTTAATATCAATATGTAACACTTAGCATGTTTAAGAGGTTCACAGAGAACAGTCTTTATACTCTTCAGCCTCTTAGCTTCGGCAAAATCTTTGTCGTGTCAGTAGTACAGGTAGATTCTCATTGAGCTGCTCAGAAACAAAAAAAAAAACAAAAAAACACATCTATGAGTAGTGTATCAATTGGAGATAATTTGATTAGTGTTAGTACATGCTTAGGTGAATTTTCCAACTCCCAAGCAAAGCTCAACGGAACAGCCCTTTAGTCTTTGGGGTTCAGAACACTTTGGGAGGACCAGTGTGGACGCGAGCGAGACCCGGCTTCAGGGCTTGCCTGACAGAAAGCTCGGAATCCACGTGGTCGAGGAGGACGCGGCGTTCCTGGAGTCCTCCGACGAGACGTCGGGGATCAGAAACTGTGAGGAGTTGACCGATGTGGGGCTGCCCACTGAGCCTTCGAAGGCGTTCCCGTCTGGGGAGTCCGGCCTCCAGGCGCACTGGGGCTTGTAGCCTCCGAACGAGGCTGCCGAAGGAGCTTCGGCTTCGGTTTCTCCCTGAACCTGCTCCGGCTGCGGGAGCACTACTTGGCCCTGCGGTCGGTATCCTCCAGCCGCCTGAACTTCCACCTGGGGTGGGGTGTCGAGGGGACCTGGTGATGTCTGTATGCCCGTGTAAGTGACGTCGGTGTCAGCTGAGCCCACGGAGCTGGAGGAGGAGTCAACAGGAAGACGTGGAGCCTGGCCGCTGTCGCCCACCACCTGATTGTAGTAGCGCAGCATCCCCGGCTCATCCGAGTCGGTGTCCTCGCTGTCCGACTCATCGATATCTTCATCCTCCTCGGACACAGGGAAGAGGCCCTCTTTGCTGGAGTCCCACTGCGGGTTCTCAACGATGTGTACCATGCTGTGAGGAGACGCCTTCACATCCAGTGTGCCCTGGGAAGGAAAAAAAAACATCAGTTTACAAACAAGAACAACAGCAAACATAATATAAGATTTTTCTGAGTGGATTAATTACCCACTAGTCTGGGTACCAGCATTTGTGTTGTATTCATCTATGTAATACACTAAAGCTTGCTTGACCATGTGCATATTATCCTTTGAGTTAATGCCACAGGGGAACTAGACCAAGAGAGACTCACCTGCGATGTGTTCCACTGGCCTGGAAGTTTGGGCTCAGGGATTTCTGGGTAGAAGGCCTTTTTCACCCTAGGACAAAGCAAGACAAAACGATCGGTCCCATTCAACAACAACAACAACAACAACAACAAGCCTGTAGCCTTTAGCTTTAGGTGTTACCCCTCACTATATATTAACACAACTCGTGTAAGGACATTCAAGTTCAAGTCAGAAATGAATTTTAAGTACCATTTCCTTTTCCTGTAGCACACAATGGTGACCAGGATGAAAAAGACGCTCATGGCTGCCAGGGTTATTAGGATCTCAGCTAGGATTAGGACATCAGCTGAAGAAACAAAGAAGACAAGATGAAGATTTATTGATTATCTCAACCAACAATAATGATCGATGAAAAATGCTTGTCTGATATGGCTTATCAAAACATACTGGAAGGCTCCAGTTTAATGGAGACGGTGGAACCTCCATCTTCTCCTGCAGCGGTGTAGGCTCTGACAGTGAACTTGTATGTGCCGAGGGCAAGTCGCCTACTCGTGAAGTTCTTCACACTTGGATCTGTGATGTTGGCTATGGAAAGGATTAAACACACACACACACACACACACACACACAAACACACACACATTTCATTTGTGCCATTATCTCAAAAAATAACATGAGTTTGAGTGCAATACTTTGCCATTAAAAGTACTTAACAGTGTCAAGCAATCTCACTCGAGACTCACTCAGTTGGTAAATATTTTTGTTGGCCTTTTTTGTATGTTAACACACAACTTGAATCTATCAAGAGGAAGCATAAACTGTGCATGTACACCTTCCCATGAATGCAGCTATTTTGGTCATGGTCCAGCCCTTTGAAGAAAACCATACCCCCATGCCCTACCTATCTGACATTTTGTTATCACAGAGTTCAGCATTACCTAAGAGGGTGTATTCAGAGCTGGCTAGATAAACTCTGTATCCCCGTACAAATCCCCTCTGGCTCAGCATAGGGATCTCTTGCCAGGAGAGCACCACATTCGATTCGTCCTGACTTGCCTCCAGGGATGGGACAGGTTCAGCTGGTACTGTGCACAAAAACAACAACAACAAGTGAGACAGACAAATCCGAAACCTACAGCTTCGGGAAAAGAAAGGTAGGGTAACGGTAGAATAGGACAGGGCAGGACTGGACTGGGAGCATATCTATGATGAAAACTGGTGTGGGAATGAGACCGTGGGTTGGGCCCTTAAAGGGCAGTGGCTCAGTCTGGGAAAGTGAAGCGTCCTGTGCCTCTTACCCATTTCCTCTAGGTAGCCATGCCTTCTCTCCAGCAGCTCTGGGCCTTCATCTGACAGAGCATACACAGAGATGGTGTATCTCACTCCTGCATCAAGGCCACCTGTGGGAGATAAAAAAAGGGATTTAGCATGAGATACTGTGAAACGGCCTTGTGTGATTTTACACTACTTTCATTTACTTTCATACACCATTTATAAACTTTAGAGTAGTGTTTTTTGCAAAAAACAAAAAAAAACAACAACAAAAAAACACACATGTATTAACCACACCATGTGTAATAACCTTAACCATACGTTAACCTTAGTTTACTAAACATTACCTACTGAATCACAGTCATGAGGAAAAATATCCCTCTTCCATGTACTAACTTCACAGATAATTACCTTTTGTAAAATCCATGTTATTATTAACCTCAGTTTATAATCAGGAAATTCCAGTAGTATTTCAGAAAGCAGTCATGGGTGACCTGCAGTTTATACTTACGCGATTCAATCCTAGCACTGGTGGTACTTTCGGGGACTTTTAGCCAGTCCACTCCACAGTACTGACCACAGGAGGTGTTGAACCATTCCATAGCATAGCCTTGACTTGCGTTGGAGGAGGCAGGCCAGGACAAGTCGAAGCCTCCGTCGCGGCTAGAGATCTCCGACCCTGTCACATCTAAATCTGAAAGAAAACAAACAGAGTGGGTTGTTAAGGTAACCATTCAGGTCCTGACAACAGGCTTAATCAAGACTTATTATTTCAGTTTCAGGTGAACGATTCCACCAACACCTTCTGAGGTGCAATGACTTCACTTAGAAAAAACAAAAGAGTGGCATCTTGTATGATTGCCAAGGTTATCTTACCAGCCCAGTATTTGGGAATGAACTGTGTGGTTTGAGAAGCCCATTCTGAGTTGCGGGCAAGAAGCGTGACGACCACGTCACTGGTGTTGTCCCGCACACTGAGAGGAGCACTCTGCTGGCTCACTGGGACGTTCAGGCGCTGTTCCCCTTCGCCAGATACACTTCCTTGAGTTACTTCATAACGGAGGAGGTCTCCGTTGCTCTCCCTCTTAGAGAGAGGCTTTGGGGAAGGAAAAGTTCAAAGGTTACACACCATCTTTGAATGTCTGCCCGTTCTACATGTATGTATTTATTTGGAGCAATGCATTGGATAGGCCTACTTTTTTCCCCTGACCGTGCATTTTTTTTTTTTTTTCAGTGTGAACCAGTGCAACGCTCAAGAGTGAACATTGTGTTCTGAACAGAAAGGGTCATGATTCTAGCATATTCTCTTACTTTCCATAGGATGCGTCCGGAATTGCCACTTCCCATCCATACCCACAAGTCTGGAGTCTCCGGTTCTGTAAGTAAACACAATGCTTTTAGCATCCACTGTCTTAGTAATCTAAAACCCATAGAAAATCAATATGACAATGGTGCCATCAGTCTTGTAAGGCAATGATCTTAAAGTGATAGTCCAGAGTACTCTCCAACTACTCTATAACCCTGTTGCTACAACTCACCAAGTGCTGCCAGTAAGATGAGGAACGAGAGAATTTTTGGTACAACAGAGAGCACACAGCAAACTTGCAGCTAACACTAACTGAATGGGACCATCAATGGAACCACAAACTCACTTTAATTTCACACTTTAATTTCCCAAAGGCCCCATTCAGTCAGCATAGGCTGCAAGTTCTATGCTGTATCAAATACTCATCCTCTCCCTACCAACAGCAGTCGGTGAGTATATAACAGGGCTACGGTTAGATCTTCAGACAGCTGTTTAAAACACAGCAAATCAATGTGTAAGTGGAGGCATGACAGAGGAGACAAAGAGGCTCACTGTCCGTCTTGACACATCAGACACAAAGAGACTCACTGTCCATCTTGGTCCGGAAGCTGCTCCCCGAACTCCAGTCTCCCCACTTCCAGAAGTGGTTCTCTGCCCCACAGCGGACACGTACGCTGTAGGTCTCATAGGGCCACAGGTCTTCCAGTAGAGCCAGGGAGAGTCCTACCCCTGAGTAATTATGCTGGTTAGGAAGGACAAAAGGAAGAGTGAGAAAAGCAAGCGCAGTGTTAGAAGTGTCCACTAGAATGTTCACACCACGGCCAGTTTTAAGCTTTACTCGCATTACTCTGCTCATAAGTGTTTGTATGTCCGACACAGACACCACAGGTCTGAGTCTGTAGTTATTTTAGACCGCTAGACAACGTAGCTAAATAAGTAGGTAAGCTAGCTGTTAACAGTTTTTGCTTCGTTTGGTAAATAGTATTTTGGATGTTCACTTTGTTATTGTAACAAGCACTATTGTGTACAGAATCGTTAGATTCCATCACATTAAAGACCAGTAAATAAAAAAAAAACAGTAAAAAGACAATCAAGTGTTTATGTGATAAAGGAATATGAACTTTTGAACTCACAATGATTGAGAATCCATTCGACACGAGTTTGACCTGGCATATCAAGGGGAATGCTTGATATTCCTGATACTGCCATGACCACTGTAAAGTTGCATTCCGAGAATTTTTCACCAACACTTCCAAATTCTGAGGAGCCACAGGGCGTACTATAAAGCAGAAGAACATGAATTAATTAATTAATTTAATTACTTTTCTCTTATTTCCACATTCACAGTTGTACAAATTTGAATGAATGAATGACCTCTGTGGTCCTCTGTGTGGACCTCTGTGTGAATCTCACCTCTGTGGGTCAGTGGTGCTGAGTCTGCAAGCTCTTTCTTTCCTAAGGGGTTTTTAGCCACCAAGGTCCAGTTACTCTCCCACTGATCAAAACTGCAACTCTTGTCTCCTTTGACATTTTCACAGGGTCTGAAAGAAAAGTAAATTTAATATGGAGGGAAATAAACTCATGAATGAACAACAGGGCAGGAAACTCGTGACTGAACAAGAGACTGGTCTGTACTATATGTGTGTGGATTCCAAATCACACTGCCTTGTTCACTGTCCATAGGAACAGCAAATCAACCCCTTTAATACTTCAAAATAAAAAAATAAAAAAACTGATACAGAAACAAATATCGAAAAATAGGATTTAGGCATAACAAGAGAGTGGCAAAAGTATCCACACCTTCCATTCAGAGTGTATGTGGTGCCCCGTGAGGTGCCCTTCAGGTGGGTGGAGCGTCCCTCTTTCCACTGGCACAGAGCAGAGACCAAGTCCTGCGTTTCACAGATCAGCTCCTCATCACCTGGTGGGTCTGCACATAATCACATGTCCTAGCATTAAGAAAAACTCACGGAAGAAACAGGATTATTTTTGTTTAGTCACTGTGGTCAAAGTCATGACTACTGCCTGCTGACTAATAGCGACTATATTATAGTGACTATTTTAATACATCAGTGACTGTAGATGACTATCCTATGGGTATAATTCACCGCCTACTGAGCATCGGAAAAAATCTAAACAAAGCAAGTTCAAATCGACATCAGTTAAAGGTATTCATGCAAGTCCCTCAAAGAGACAAAATGTGCTTACATCCGATAAATATGACCACGCCCGCATAGGGATTCGTGGAGTTGTTAGCGACATCAGTAGCGAGGCAAAACACGTTTGTCCCTGACGACTTGGAGGGCGACTGAAGTGTCCGAGTGACAGCGTAGGTCCTTCGGCTCAGCCGGTCCTCCTTCATGCTGCTCTTCTTGTAGCGGATCTCCTGCAGGAGCTGCCCCTCACCCAGAATACAGCAGAACGTGGTATTGCTCCCAACCGGGACCACTTTGTCGATAGGATACATCTGGATCTTTCTGTTTTCCGGGAAGTCATTCCCTGAAAAGACAGATATCAAACTTCAAGCATATGGATTTTTGTGTTTGTAATTTGTATACACTAGCAGACCGCTAATGGCTGTAAAAAAAAATGTCAATCTGACCAAAGTCCCTTGAAGGCTGGACATTTTGGAAAAAAAAAAAAAAAAAAAAAATGGAATGAAATGAATCAATACATGCAGCAAGCATAAGATCCAGGAAGGCTAGCACAGACATCACAATGTAACTTCCTATCATGAATGTTAATACTTCTTAAAACATGCTCCTATAGTATATTCAATGCAATCAAGAACTGGTGAAAGTCCACATTAAGTGCTCTCTGGTGTTTACCTTCAGTGGTTTGTAAAGGGCTCCAGTCGCTGACGTGGAGCAGGCCTCGGGAACGGATCCGGACAGAGAGAGAGGTGCACTCTAAAGGCACCTCCGAGGTCCAGTTCCAGTGGCATTCCCCTGCGTTTTTTTCACTAGTCAGCTTCACCGTCTCCTGTGAAAACAGCACAGGAAAACATTGGCGAGGCGGAAAACGGAAAACAGTCAGCAAAAATGACTGATGTGTTCCCTGAAAAGTCTAAAGTCTTTCCAAATATCCATAAGAGCATAGTTCTTAGTCAGTGGGTGAACAGCGTGATTAGCACTATTCAAAGACACATGTTTAAAGCGATAGTTTGGCTTCATTCAAACATAGCTGTGCTGAGAAACACTTTACATTCAGTCAATGGCACCAAATAATTCTAAAACGAAAGTTAAGCTGTGCCATTGATGCGATGTACACTGCTTTTGAATAGTCTATATTGTTCCAAATTCTTTCATTCCACTCACAATCTAGTGCAATCAGCAGGCTCGTGCCACAGTGTTTATTTCAATGACACCGAACAACCACTCTAATTACATAGCTCATTATTCACAAAATATAACTACAGAAAATACCACTAAACTAGCCCACAGATTAGCCTTAGCCTTTTCCCATTGGGCTGTAGATATACTTGGTGCATCAAGACGTACACAGATCAGACATAAAGCCCACATGTTTTCAATGGAACGATCCCATCTCTCAACACCACCAGGAAATCAAGACAGAGGAATGTTTGGTGGAGATGTCTAAACACGTTTGAAGTTACGCCTGGAGCGTAACTGCACCTGAGCTACCTACCTGTGTAATGACAACCTCATCTATTATTAGGTTTTTTTAACACCCAGAAAGTATGACCTTGTCAACCTATCACCCGTCATATGCTAAGACAACAATTAAAGGAGTGGCGGAAAAAATCTCTACTGGAACCCATTAGGTGTGGCAGACTAACACACTGAGGATGGATACCTCTGTCAGAGGTGGTATTGTCTGTTATGAGAGGTATTGACAAGTGGCACCTTTTAAGAGGCGGACGTTTCTTCCAGAGAAGCTGTAAAAGCAAGCATGTTTGGCTACCTGTTTGTGCATGTTTGGCTACCTGTTTGCCCCAGATTTGTTGCGTCTTAAAAAATAAAAATTTAAAAAATAAAAGCGATAATCATCTATGTTTGATAAAAATACATTGTTTCTATTCATTCAAACGGTAGCTGACCAAACCTTTTAAAACTTACTTACTTACTACAAGCCACTGAAAACTAAATAAAACTTAATAATAATAATTCTTATAATAATAACAACAAATAATAATTCTTAAACTTAAAACTACCTTGTTTATTTGAAGAGTTCCTCACAAGTAAATAAAGCAAACAAACTGACAACGCATGAATAATACACAAAAAGGTAATTTCCCTGAATACCACTTACATTAAAAACAACCTCCATGAATTCGGTACGGTAGATCTCAATGTCGAAGACAGACACTAGGTCACACTGCCACGTGATCATCAGCATCTGAGCACCGGAGTCTCTCTCCAGTCTGATCTGCTGTGGGACACTAAGAGCTGATTCTGAAAGGACAGGGAAATAAATAAATAAATAAATAAATTAAATTAAATTAAATAAAGCGGTGGCCTTTCCCCTCCCACCTCCTCCTCCTCCTCTAATACAATCTCTCTTGTGCTAAATTTATTCCAGACTAAGCTCTTGACTCCTATTTCACACAATGGTATGTTTCTTGCAGCTTTGCTGCTTCGCTTTAAAACCTGTACAAGTATACATACATACACTTTAGATATAATCAGTAATCAGTAACATATTATACAGTAATATAACATACAGTAGCAGAACTGATGGCCTGGTATTTATCACACTCAAACACATTTGATTGCATTTAGCATATAGCAGACACTTTTATCTATAGCAACTTAGGCTACATTGTCAACTATCAATTAGCTCAGGTTAGGTTTCCCCTAGAACAACTTAGGGCGAAGTACTTTGCTCAAGGGCACAATGGTGGTAGCTAGGATTTAAAAGCACAATTTCCACGCTAGCTAGGTACCTACACAATCACCACCCACTCACCACCACCATTAACGCAAAGCCTGATACACACTAAGTGGTTATCAGTTCTCTGAATCCGTCCCCTCCCTGAACCCTACACTCTGAAAGGCTTACATTAACTAGTTAACCATGAAGTGACTTCAGGGCAGCTATGGGTTTAAAGGTTCTAGGGCATAGGGCCCAAGGGGGAACACTGGGATTGTGAAAAATGATCACTTACCATCTTGAGACAGAGCGGGACTGGCAGTGAATATCAGACAAAAGATGCAGAGCAGCGTGGAATACATGCTGGGAGGCTTGTTTAGGTGTAGCTTAGACAGTAGCAGCGCAAGTTTTCCCCCCCGTTCTTTCCTACAGGAGAAAAAAAAAGAAAAGAAAAGAAAAGAAAAAAAGTGAGTGCTTCAGAAAAGGGTAGATCATGAGGAACTGACTGGGAGGCACTCAGGTCTGCCACGAGCATCTAATTAATCTGGGCAAGGGCGTTGGTGACTGCCCACAAGGGAGAGAACAAACAAACACACACACACACACATAAAAAAAACAACACTGATTAGTTGGGTTTCTCATCAATTCACTTCCGATCCTTTCTTATCTAATTCTTTTTTTTTTTTTTTTTAATTAATAAAAACATACAGGAATCCAGTCCCAGAGATGGACTAAGTGCTGCCTCCAGTACTCTCTCTGAGGCCTAAACTGTGAGCGACCTCAGGGATGTGAAGGGTGTGCTGTGCTTTAAAGGAAGATACCGGAATGAATTCAAGCATAGCCCTGCTGCACGAGCCTTCTAACAGCAATATATTTCAAATGGAATGAAAGTATTTCGAACAGCACAGACCTAACGTGCACGCGAAACACTTTACATTGAGTCAATGTAACCTCAGATCTTACTTTCGGTTTCCAACAGTCAGGTCCCATTGATTCAGTGTAAAGTGCCTGTTCCCTTCTGCGTTCGCGTTTGGTCTGTGCTGTACAAAATAATTTAGTTCCACTTGCTAACTAGCGCATTTAGCAAGCTCTTTCAACAGGGCTATGCTTAAATTCACTCCGGTATTTTCCTTTAAGGCTATGGTATACTGAACTGGGTCCAAAGTGCCCCTAGGTCCATTTCCAGCAAGTCAACATCACAGTTGGCACTCTGCTGAAAACACCCACAGTCCTGACGAGAAGTCTGATTGCAAACACACAGCGAGTACGTTTGTGTGTATGTGTGCGTGTGTGTGGGTGTCAGTTGCTGCCGCGCCTGTTTGTTGCTGCTCAGTCATGTTGAATGGCATTCTTTTATACCTTTTTTTTCTACCTCAGATAGCAGCTGTCCCTTCACCGTGTGAGAGACATGTGAGTTATGTTCAGTAACAACTAGCAATTCATTAAGGAGGCGCAAAATGTTCCTGGGTTTGTTAAATAATAAACACACACACACACACACACACACACACACACACACACACACACACACACACACACACACACACACACACACATAAGGGCCAAATGGAGACACCCACAAGCAGGCGGTATGAGTTACTACTCCGCTGCTCAGTCCAGAAGGCTACTTTATGCCATGAAAGTTTAATATTCCCGAAAACCCTTCAGGGAGAACGCCCTGTATCAAGAAATCATTGCCGTCTTCACTCAAGTCAAGCCACGAGCATTATAATGAGATAGCACTGGTGAATTTCAATGTCAATATGCTTACGGCATCAAGGATAGGCTATCTCTTCCCATGCTGGTGTAATACAATATTGCATAATAATGTGAGATTAGATGGATATTTAGTGGAGCAGATGGTGGAGAGAAAAAAAGAGCACGAATTCCAGAGCAATGAAGGGGTCTGATTTGAAAATGCATCATAACATAAGATTAGATGAAGGGGTCCGATTTGTAAACATGGATCAGGAAGAGGTGGGGGGTCTGGGGTGTAACACAGGACATGGCGAGGCCTAAAAAGGGAGTCCGTCCATAGTCCGGCCTGACGGAGAGACAAAGGCTCTTCTGATACCTGGGCCAGGAACTGTGTAAGGAACGGAAACTCTGAAGGAGTGCTAAGAAAATGAAGGATACTGCTGTCCGGGAACTATCCGCAGCACACAGCATGATTCAAATTCATTCTAGAGGCTGAAAAAACAACTTGCTTCAAGGGAAACTGTGGGCCTGAGTCCAAAGGCTCTCCAGAAAAACAAATGCACAGACGAGACAGAGTAAAGTCATAAGGAAAGTAAAAGTCACAAATATGTCTGATCTTTTAGTTTACTTTCACTTGTTCACTGGGCCGACACCGGAAGAGTCCAGTTTTCATGCATGCCTTGCTAACAAGCCTAAACTTGACACATACGGTTAGTTATTTACTTTGCTGAATCACTGCATCCCACTACGGGAGCAAGGCTGGGGTGCGTGTTTGTAACACTGGAAATTTCAGATTCTCGGATTTGAACAAATGGACTTCAGATAACATCTGCAACTCCTCTTCACCTTCACAGCCACTGATTATTTTACTTCATCGGCTAAAGTTTGCTAAAGGAAACAGTGCATTACCTAAATTAAACATTACACCCTGCAATTCCCATGCACTGTGGACTAAATTCCCATAAGTGCGAGTACCTGACTACCATCTGGTCCTCTGACAGCATCTCTCCATCTGGCACTCCCCCACCCTGAGCCGCAAAACTAGCGAGGGCACTGAAGCCCTCATCAAATAAACATGGTCCAGTGTATGGTCAATTGATTGTGGGTCTGCAGGGCCGCATTTCGCTCGGACTGTGGTCGGCCTATGACCTCCCAGTGTAGCAGACTTCTCTCTTCCCATCCTGCCCAGCCCACTGGCTTTCATGCAGAGAGAACAAGGCTGCAATTTTCCTCTCTCCCTCTCTCTGGCTTCAGAAAAGTCACAGCAGAGTGTGGTTTCTGAAATGGACACGCACACACACATACACACACACACACACGCGCGCCCGCACACACACACACACACACACAAACACGAATGTGTGTGTGTTTGTTCCTATGTGCATGTCTGCAGGCTTGCGTCTCGACTGTGCATGTTTGTGTAGCTTTTACTAAGATTTGTGTGTGTGTGTGTGTGTTTGTGTTTGTAAGTGCATGTTTGTGTGCGTTCTGTGTTTGTGTGCGTTCTGTGTTTGCGTGTGTGTATGTCTGTTGAAAGACAGAACTCGGCAAATGTTCTACAGGCCTTGAAGTAGTGACAGCAAAGCAGATACAGTGTCAAACTCTGCAGCTTTAAGTAGCCATTTTGAGTGCACCTGTTGAGTTATTTTACAAAGTGTGTGGGGTTTTGTATGTTTGTTCTGTCTGTCTGTCTGTCTGTCTGTGTGCGTGCGATATCACTGACTTGTACAAGCACACATTCACATAAAAGCCTTAAACGAAACCTAAAAATAAATAAATAAATAAATAAACATTCCAGACCAAGCCTTCTGATAAAACGCTTTTCTTTTCCCTGATGGCTCCTCCTTGGCTTCACAACCAAGTGTGAGCTTTGCTGGGATCTCTCTCTCTCTCTCTCTCTCTCTCTCTCTAGTGCATCGTCACATTTCTTTTGTAAATGTGTGCAGAGTCCATACAAAGGGAGAAGATGGGCTGACGGACGAGTAAAAGGGCATCTCATGAGCAGCACTGTGTCCCTGTCCACAGATGGCTTCTGTACAGTCATTAAATATTTACATGGTAGCTGTCCAGTTACGGTAATAACAACAAGATTGCCAGTCAATAATTTACTCTGGGCAAATTTGGGTTACATTTGCAAACTGAGTGGGATATTCTTGCATTTCTCTACACAAGTGACGCACTTTGTCACTTCTCTCCTAGCCGATATTTTGGGATTTTGAACACAGAGGAGTACAAAGACTGAGGATTAGCCTACACTCCGTGGATGAGACATTTCAATTCAATTTTATTTAATTAACACATGCGCAATTTAATTGTACCTTCAATTAGCAATTTCACTGAAATATGCATAATAGGGGCATTACATATCAGGCTACTCGGCATATTTCTGGATACTGCGGATTGGACTATTGGAATTTGCTAATCCACACCTATTGCATGTTTTATGTGGAATGTGACCTTTTAACATTAGCCCAACAACATGCAAACAACCAGGCTAATTTTGACGCATTTGCATTTTGGGTTTATTAATGAAGGCAACAATGACCTTATCAAAGCATAAACAAACAAACAAACTCTCTCAAAGCAGTCAGCACGACATTCAACTTTTCAAATGGAGTTTGGCTGTCTATCTGTCACTGACTGGACTCCTGGCTTGACTCTACCGTACTCTGAAAAGACTTGAAGTGCAAAGAATTTCAATAGGGTCCAAGTTTTAGCCAAATAAAGTAGGTTAGCCTTAAGAGTTCACTCACTCTTAGGCCTGGTTTTACAATAACGTGAACAACAATAACAACAGGTTTGTTTTCTCGTAGCCTTGGCCTATTGCAGCCTACATTACAATTAAATTTCAATCAAGTTGGCTTCACATTAACTCTCTAACCTAATAATAACAAAGGCATAACGAGTGTCTGTGTGATTTTTGTTGATTTTTATTGTTTTGCCATTTCTACCACCCACACTGATTGCGTAACCTAATGTCACTTTCTCACAGCTTTTTCATGGCAGTGAAGGGCTGATGAACACAGTGTAACAACAGCCATGTCAGTCGAGCGGTCAGTCTAGCTCTGTCAGTCCACTAGGCTCGAGAAGGACAGCTGTACGATGCCAAGTTGTTTTCCACAACTAACGGTAGATGAAACGAAACGATAACTACATCAATCTTATAGCTTAGGTTACATTTTTCCCAATCATTCCAATGTTTAATAAAGTTTGGTCTATTCTTTTCCAAACATTACATTGATGCAACAGTACTGAAATGTTACAAGGGATGTAATGTTATGTAGCAAATACGCTAGGCTATGCTAACAAGCCCACTCCCTCCCTAGGAAAACGGGCTAGTTAGCAGGCTAGCACAGGCTTCATCAAATAGCGACGACTGATTTCTTGCTTACCTGTTAATATGATCAAGAGTATCCTTATTCCAAAAGTTATGATGGAGTATTACCCACATGACATGTTTTAGGTATCCTACATGAATGAATTAAGATGTATTTTCCAGTGGCGCACATGGTACCCTCATCCAATATTTCAATCCTTCTCACAGAATTCCCAGAACTGAAGGCTAGGAAGAGAGCAGGCGGAGAGGAGGGTGGGACCAAGAGGAGCTGACGCGTTGTAGCTTCCAGTAAAATGAGCCAACTGGGATGATGGGCCTGAATAAAAACATGATACCCCATGCAAGGGAATGAAGACCGATTTATCCCTATCGGCATCAGGATAAGATTCCCGGTTTATGGTTATGGTCACATATTGTTTAGCCCTACTTTTTCAAAATTTGTTTGGGTCCAATCTGGGGTCTGCATCGCCTCATGCTTCTTCTATCTATCCATCTCACAGGAAACAAAATTATTCTCATAATTTCAAATTATTATCATAATTTCGAAGTTTAGTGGATCAGATAATAACGAATTAAACGACTATTCGTCACGTAGGAAATTCAAGAAAAACATTGCAGAAAAGGATTACAGCAGGCCAGGCCTAGGCTATTTTACATTCTAGCAACTCATAAAACTCATAGGCGTACTGTTGGTTGAAATATTTTGCCTACGGTTTGCATGGCTTCAACCGAGTTTACTCCCAAACACTCCCATTTGTAGCCAAATAGCCTCACGAACAGCCTATGCCAGGCAAATCGCAATACTGAAACCCATCTCTAGATGGCAGTGGGGGGTGCGAATTGGGCTCTGCGATTTGGACAACGGAAGGATGCTGTGGGCGGATGAGGGATTGACTATTCAGTTTTGCGAGTTGACCTTGGTACTTTGCTCTAACAAAGTGGAGAATCCAAGTTACAATCTGCATTCGCAATGAGGGTCATAGATTTGACGAGAAGGGATACATTGCGACTATGGTGATAAAAAGACAATAATGAAAAGTTGTTGGGCAGGCCTACATGGATTTATTGTGCTTACAGCAATGTGGATGGAATTCAATCAGACTTTGTTGCGTGCAGGTTTTTTACTTACCATTGCCTTTGTAAATGGCTGGTGCAAAAACACATCTTTTGGTAAGTGTTTATTCTGCTGATTTGCTAACATAGTTTGGAAGTGACAACAAGTTTCGATTAGGTGACTTTGACTTGCTTGGGACTAGGACTTGAACTTGTGACTTTGTTCAGACTTGAGGTAGTAGGCCTACTGTGTTTTCCCAGTTTTTAGTAGTTTCAGGCTTTTCCTACTGTATATCCATACATTTCCCTGAACACCTAAATTGGCTTCACAACTCTTTGAATTTAGCACTGCTACATAGCCATTACCCTAAAATTATAAAATTACAGCCTTTCAAAATGTTTTTATTAATTGTATGATTTGTATCATTTTTAGTGCATGCTGTACAGTATGACTGATATGAATACATTTTGACTTTTAGATTTTCATTTTAATTTTTGAAGATATGTCAGATCATTAATTTGCATTGTTCGTTTGTGTGTGTGGGGGGGATTTGTTGAGGAGTTATCAGGTTTTTTGTTATCTTATATCTCAGATTTTGTGGACTTTGCACCAGTTAAATTTGATCTGTATCCACAAGATCATCTACATATTGTGGTAAATTGGACAGCACACAGCACGCATCAAAATGTTGTGTATGAAATTCAAGTGAGCCGCTCAGAGAACTTCAATCTTATTGAAAGTGTAAGTAGAGTCAGCAAATAATTTCACATTTTAATCATGGATGCTCAACTATTTTAAGTACATTTCCAATGCTTTTTTAAAGGTAAACATCAGCATTAAACCACAAGAATCTCACAAGTGGACATGGACTTCAAAATTGCCTTTACAATGCACTGATCACTCTGTGAGGATGAGAACTGTCTATAACTCTACATTTGTAGGGCCCTGGAGCCAGTGGAAAACTCATTTAGGTAAGGAACAAAAAAATATTCTGTCAAGTCATCCTGTTAATGAACTAGGTATTAAAAAAATTATATTTGATTCATGATTACATTACAAAAAGTACTGAAGTTCTTTGACATGTTCTTTGTTCTTTGAAATGTTCATTACTTTTGTTAGACATTCAGAAATACTTTCGTTAGACATAGAAATTGCATGAGACTGGAGACTGGATAAGACAGGAAAAGAACGATATCAGGAAGTAGGCTAAAATAGAAGTAAAATTAAATAAATAATAGAAAATAATAAAATAAAAGAACACAAAGCAGGCAAATGTCCAAATTACAATCCAGCCACAGATGAGGAAACGTGGTAACCACTATCATAAAAGGAAACCCAGCCATTTCCCCAAGCTCTGTTTTCTCTAGAGATTGTTTCTCCAAGACCTTCTCATAGATGTCTCTATACCCATGTGTGGCTTGGTTTTACAGGTGTTCATGAAAATGAAAACGATACCTGGACAGAGTCACAGATTTTTCCAGCTTTGGAGGTTCTCCTGGAAAAATCCGAAGTGTACTTCTGCTGTATTGTGCCAAGGAAAGCCCAAGTCACCGACATTATTTTTGGCGAAACATATTACCCAATCATCGACATCAGTAGCCAGGTCAAAGCCATTGCAGTGGACAATCTCAAAATCACCAATGAACTGGGGGTCAACTTTGAATGTCTTAACTCACCAGGCGAAGGGAACTATACTTTAAACTATGTCACTTGTTAGTATTCTATAATTTTTGTTATCCCTCATACCCATAAATACAAATATAGCTGCTGAATTACAATATATACAGAGCTTTTTGATACTTACTTTGTAAAAATTCTACCACCAGTCCCTCCAGAGAAGCCGAGAAATCTGAGCTGCGAGACAGAAGATTTAAGAAGTTGGCAGTGTAAGTGGGACTCTGTAAGAGAACCTAACTTGCAAGGACACAGGGGTTTCAAGCGCCGCTATACTCTGCGTGTGCAGTAAGTTCAAAGTCAAAATGATTTTATTGTCAATCAGACCATGTTACAGCAATTACACAGAAGACTGGAATAGCTTTTCCCCAAACTGAAAATGTGCAATAGCCTACTATAAATTTCATGAGTTTTCAATGTGAGTTAAGCAGTCTGAAGGCCTGTGGGAAAAAGCTGTTGGTGAGTCTTATAGTCCTGCAACACGTACTGCTTAGTGTAGAGCCTTCTGATCAGTAACAGGGCAACTGCCATACCAGACACACCAGAAACTTCTGATGAGCATGCTCTCAATAGTACCCCTGTTGTAGGTGGTGAGTGTGAAATGGGGGAGATTGGCTCTCCTCATCATTTGTAGGAAGAGGAGGCATTGCTATGCTTTTTTTAAAGATATATATATTTTTAGGGCTTTTTGCCTTTAATTCGATAGGACAGTAGAGAGTGTGACAGGAAATGAGTGGGAGAGAGAGAAGGGTAGGGATCGGGAAATGACCTTGGGTCGGACTTGTACTCCGGTCCCCAGATTTGCGGTAGGACACACTAGTCGGCTAAGCCACGGTGCCCCCCATTGCTATGCTTTTTTGACAAGGGAGGTGATGTTAGCTGTTGTCAGATCGTCAGTAATGTTAATCTTTCTCACTGATTCCACATTACTGCCATTGATGGCAAGGGCTGATGTGAAGTGTTTTTGCTGATGTGAAGTGATTTTGTCATCAGTGAAGCGTTTGGGACAGTATGCAAACTGGAATAGGCTGGGTGTTATGGACATTTACCAGCTTTTAAAAGCACTTCATTAAGATGGGAGTGATTGCTATGGGTCGGCATTCAGTGTTGCATTGTGTTTAAGTGAAACTTAACTGAATGACTTAGAGTTGGCTACTTCCATTCTTGTTATGAAATACAGTACTTTGGGAACCTGTAGTTCAGCAGTGACACAAGTTATGTTGAAATTCGGCAACTGGATTACTTTATAGGCCTAGTGTCAAGATATCTAGCTTTCAAAAAAGGAAAGTAGCCCTCTTTGAGCTTTCTGTGCTTCATATGTCTTTATGTATAGGAACACTAGTCTGACACAACAATGTAAAAAATCTTCATGTGACTTCCCGGCTTTTCCACATCTGCGTGAGTATGTTGTCACTGTGGAGGTTACAAACAAGCTAGGGAAAGAATCGGAAAGTATCAAGTTCAGTGCATTGGACAGAGGTGAGTTAATTGTCTAGCCAAGACAAAAATCATCAATGTTGCTTATTGCTTATCAATGAAGTTTGTAGAAATTTGTTAACGATTATTTTGGCCACTGTATCCAGTTTTTCCGGTTGTCAAGCATTTTACTGTGATCTATGGTGTAACTCAAGCAAACATGTCTTGGAGTGTGAAAGGACATTTTACAAACATTCAGATGATTTGCCAAATCAAAATCAATTCTGAGGAAAAGGTATGTAGGTTATCCAAATAATCATCTCTTAGTCACTCTGAAAATTCTGCACTAACCATTTACCAAGAGAGGATGAATTGTGACTGTGAACTGTGACTGAATGAATTGATCTTTGCCATTTTTGCAGGAAGTTGAGCAGACAGGAGATTCAGTGACACACTTTGCTTATCAGCTTGAAAATTTAAAACCCAGCACACAGTGCTCTGTAAAGTTACGCTGCAGAGTTTCTGGTAAAAGATGGGGAAAATGGACTTACCATTTCTTCACCACAGGTAAGTTTAACAAAATCCATAGGACATACTTTTATTTCAGTGAGGTGTGGCTGAACTTTAAAATGTTCATAAACCCAAATAGCATTTTTCACACTAAGTGGTGAAACTTGTCTGTTTTTCTCTTGACCTGTATTAGATCCGCAGACTCTCTTGGACATCTGGAGAAGCATACAAACCCTTCCAAGTAGTCGCCGTGTTATCATAACATGGAGAACAGTAAGTTTCAGCCAATGCAGGATAATGACCAGAACAGAGGAATGACCTCGATCTGTAAAATGAGGGAATAGGATCTATGATTTTGCAATGATAACAGCAATGTTGCATCTTTAGGAATTCATTTTTTGTTATCATCCAAACATACCATAACTTTCAGATTACCACTGGCAGCCTGTCAGATGTCACATCGTATGAAGTTCAGCTGCAGAAAAAAAGCAAGCAGGGGATGCTGTGGACTAATACAACAAGAATTAACCCACATGTCAATCAGTCAGAGTTCTTCATGGATGATCAAGGATATAACATCTCTGTCCGTGCCGGCGTTCAAAAGGGCATATCGCTTCCAGCTTATATTCTCATCCCTCCTGCTGATGGCACTGGTGTGTGAATGGTGGGCTATTAAATTCATTGCTTAGCAACTTTAGCTTTTTCTGACAAAAGAGCTTTGGCTTCAGCATGTAGGATATTCAGTATGGGCGAAATTTTCCCAGGTGATTACTATAAGTCCAAAAAGCTTAGTTTAGCAGGCTTTTCAGCTGGGAGAATTTCAACCAGTGTAAATACTGGGGTATACTGACTGATTTTTTGAGTGCATGGAAATAAGGATGTTCAAAATCCCGATTTTTTGGTTTCACACAAATACCAAATCCACTGTTTGAGATTTAGCTGAATCCGATACCGAATCCTAGCCTAACTCTCGCTTTCCAATTCACTTGATCATTAGTAAACATCTGTCATCTTGAGACCGGAGTTTCTACAGTACATGCCTGCTCTGGTAACATAATTGGCCTTGTTATAGGATTTTTTAAACTTTATTTTCCCTTTCTTCTGAAATGTGAAGTGGCCAGTGAAGTGGGTTCGGTTCGTTTTGTGTGTGCTCAGTCTCGGCGTTAACCAAACTCTGTCTATCTGTCTGCCGAGTCTGAATCCATCCCTACACGGGCTTAACATGTGTCGTCTTCTTGTGTCCCCACAGAAGAGGCTGTTATTATCCCAAAGAGGCTGGTTGGCAGTGTCAGCACTGGCTTTATTTTGTCATGGGCCAAGGATACCAGTGCTACATGTGGATATATAATAGAATGGTGTCAGAATGGGACTGGTGTAGAGCCTTGCACCCCTAGCAACTTACGGTGGAAAACAGCAAGTCAAAGTGACACATCCTTATCACTCGAAGCAGGTAACAAATCTTCACTCTTTGTGGCTGTGAAGATTTCTATCAGTTCTGTCAGTAGCTGAAACTAATATCAAGCCACATCTGTTTACTAGGTAATTTTGTTGGTGGACACAGATACACGTTCAACATATTTGGGTGCAGAGAGGATGGACACCGCCTGATTGAGACACACATTGGCTTCTTAGAAGAACAGAGTAAGCGTTGGCAGGAAGAGGCACTTTTCCTGTCCTCTACACTGTTTTACTGTCTGATAGAGGCTGTACATCTTGCAACAGACGACAATCAGAAACAAAATTGCATCATACCATACCAGACCTATGTTTGAGTTGAGTTTCAAAACTCTACAGTCCAGTTGGAGTTTTAGATCACATACCAGTTATTAACACTTGTGTAACATGTTATATCTTTTACTGAAGGAATGTGATGTTCATTTTATGACCCAGATCCTTTAACTAATTAAATCTACAACATTTACATCAATTAATAATAATTGAATTATTTTTACAGGACCTTTAAAGCTTTTAATTCAGAATCCATCGGTGGTGACATCTTCCTCGGTCATAATTGAATGGAGTTATCCAGAAGACGATCCCCAGCACCCTGGTTTTATAACAGGATATATTGTTACATATCAAACCAACACAAGTAACCCCAATTCTAGTGAGTCAGGACTTTGAGAAGTTTTTCATACGTGTATGAGGGAATAAGTGTAGAAAAGTGTGTATTTAATGTAGTTATACAAGGTTGTAAAAAATAACATTTATTTCCAGTATATTATCCATCATGCATAAAATACAACTGTGCTTTTGTAGTGGTAATAATACAAAACATCAGCAGTTTATTAAACATTGCTTATAATGAATTAATTAGAGTCAAATTGTGCTCAGACAGAAAAACAAAGAAGAGAAAAGCAATCCCAAGTATGTCCCATGTGTTGACCTCATAATTAAGAAGTGTTGTGAAGTGTTGCAAAATGTGTAAACCTTGGTTAATAATAAGGGAATTACGGCAGTTGGAAAACAGTCCACTCATACTGTAGTGTTGCTTTATGTGCCCAGATTCCCACATTTTAGTAGATAGTCCACACATCAAGTCTCTCACAATCAATGGTCTGCTGGAGAGCACAGAATACAGTTTGTGCATACAGCCCTGTTCATCAGTGGGTCCTGGTTTTCCTACATGTACCACATTCAGAACCACCCCTGACCGTGAGTATGAGTTACAAACCCACAATCATTTATCAGAAAGAGGTCAACCACAAAAATATACTATAAAACCAATTGCAGTGTCTTAGTGTTTGTGTCTTTCCTCCTGCAGAGGTGCTGTTTTGGATAAAAATTATAATCCCAGTGGTTTTCATTTTTGGTTGTTGTGTTCTTCTTTGGTCTCACTGGAAAAGGTGAGTACATGAAATTGTTTAACTGCTTCCACTCTGATTTATTAATATAGGCTACATAAATAATTCACTTTCAGTTTTGGTGTCAGCTCCATACAACTGATCACAACTGATCATACATTGATCATACCCCTCAGAGAGAAAAACAAAAACTTTTTTTTTCTTTACTCTCCAACATTGAATCAGATTAAGCTTTGCCTGTTTCAGTTCAGTCATTATTATCACCTTTCTTTACAATTGTTATATTTTTATCAATTCTTTAGACTGAGGAGTACATTTATAGAGATTTTCACACATCCAACCGAGGTGAATGTGAAAATAGTAGAGCTGGACAGTCATCTTTACGAGGTATGAGGATTTTACTCTCCGTCCCAAGCTAAAAAGAATCAAAAGAAGCACAAAATTTGTCTGAATTTTCTCCCCTGTGCTTTCAGACGAGCAAAAGAATTCAAGCCATGAGTGCAGAAGACTGCATGTGCTCGGACCTCGAGATCCTAGACACCAAGGCGAGTTTGGTGGAGCGCAGGTTTCTGGTCAATTATCCTATCGAGCCCGACAGTCCTTTCACCCCCTTGACAGTGGACTGCTGCACAGAGCAGCACAATGACTACATGTGGGGCGACCATGTTAGCGAAATGGGTGTGAGTGTGTGTAATTTCACTTATTCGCCAACCCTCACAGAAATCTCATTTTGTCTGTCTTCGTCCAGCTCTGAAGCTCCCACAGTGGGACAACTTGTCCAACCACACAGCACATGTGATTATGTTACATCATGTGCAGGTATGCCCAAATGATGTCTGGCATGTGCCTTTTCTGAGCAAGTGCCTTTGTGCTCATTATAGATAATAAATAGGATACTCTTGTTGATAATATATCATGGTTGATACTTAAAAGATGGACTAGGTTCCTGCGTGATTTCAGCGGCATATCCCCTTGATTCACTAGCTGCCTATATCCACTGTGAAAAAGTCTGATCTTGGGAGACAACAAATGGGCTGTGAACGTCAAACAAACGCCATGGGCACAGGCTGTGCGCCAAAATATAACAAGCCAGATTCCGGCCAATGACTCACAAGACTGTTGGGGTAATTTGCAGCCTTGTTAGTGATTTTGTTTGTTTGTTTGTTATAACACTGTTATATTTATTTTGTTTGACGTTTACAGTCCCTGTGTTATCTACTGAGGATTTTTTTCCCATTGTATTCAGTGGGCAGGCAGTTAGTGGACCAAGGGGAGATGCCAACGAATTTAAGTCAAAAACTATGCAGAAAAACATAGTTCTCCTTTAAATAAATATAAAGCAGCGAGTGATTAGAACGATTAGTATGTTGTATATTATGTGCAGTGTGCATGCTTGGAGTCTGACTACTACTAATAAAAAGTGGTGAATTGGACTGTTGTTACATGAATCTAATACCAATATAAGCTATAGTCCACTTGTAATTAGTGAAAAATGTGTGCTCTGAATCTTGCATTGGCCCTCAGTAGCTTAAATTTTTCAGCAAAGCGCCCGCAAGAAAAGTTTGGCCACTCCTGACTGAAACCACTGATCCTGCCCAGGAATAATTTTGAACGATCGTTGCCATTTTCATGTGGCTCGTCAGGCTAGTTACAGAACAGTGTAGAGGCCCTATTTTGTTCTGAGTGTTGATATATAGCAACATGAGCAGACTTCTGTGCTTAAACAGCATTTCATATTAACTCAAAGAATGAATTTTAATACATTTGAATATCTGTGTATGTACAAAACTATATTCACTCTTATATCTTATTATTTTTTGGGAATAAATGAGAAACCACAGACCATTGTCTTTTTCCCTTTTTTAATAATATATCCCTTTGATTTGTCCAGGTCAACAGCACCTAATACATACTGTACACATTATACAAGGGAGTTCAGCCAAAAAAAAAAAAAAAAGGAAAAAAAATGGGGGGAAAAAACCCAAAACAAGAAAAAAAGTATTTTAAATTATACTTGCAATATTATCTTAAGGAAAAATATAAATATTCTGTCTTTTCTGGTCTCGCTCACTCGCTTGCTCTCTTGCTCACTCACTCACCTCTGTTACACATACACAAACACTGATCACCTCAGTCAAAAGATTTAAGTGATCTGCAAGTAATCTCTACAAATCCAGACAAGTAGCAGCATATTAAATAAAAAACAAAACAAAAACAAACAAACAAAAAAAACAATTACAAGAAATAGAGCAGAGGGAGGGTACAACTGACCACCTCCACCCTAGGCATCTTACACAACCATTTCCACCTCTGATGGTACACGATAATGTTGCAATCTGGGGAAGGGACAACTGATTCGGACATGTACGGTTGACACAGAAATGGATTACAGCACGTGTTATTTGTCATGCACGCTCCTCGAAAAAGCTTAGTAAGCGGTGAAATGATGCTGCATGGAAAGTGCGGCCTGAAGAAATGTATTTATATATGTGTTTTGTAGTCTACCAACATTACATCTCACCAATGTTACCAGTGCTTTACAGAACAGTTACTTAACCATAAATAAACAATCGGTCAGATTGTGGTCTTCCAATGGTTCTTCGTAAAAGGTACATCACCAATCTTCGTGATTTCTAAAGTGACCTGGCATAAAGCTCCTTGTTGTGTTGAGATATTCGATTAAAACAGAAAATTTAAGACTATTGTAAACATCTGAGAGTGAATGCAAAACGAAAAACAACAACATCCTGTCAGAGCAGTTGCACAATGAAATGGTGACGTTAACAAAGAGTTGTTCAGTACATGGTTTTAAGTTGGCAAACACACTGCACAAGATACACCATTAGTTGGTCAGAATGCGAAATATTTTCAGCGGTTTGTGTGGTCTGTACGGACGAAGGAGTTTGTTCAGGTCTGACGGACGTACGGCCCCATAGTCTGTGCAAAGGGACAAGGGTACACTGGAGTCTCACAGAAAACAGTAATTCTAATACCACAGTAACCATACTTATTTGGCGTCAGGAAAGGATGACGTGGCAACAATTAGATTTTTTTTTCTTTCTTTCTCTTTTTTTTTTTTTTTTTTTTGAAGCTCATAAAAGTGAGAAGTTATGATATGATGCCCCTTCTGTGATGTATGTATAGTATTTCTTACGAATTAGTTATTGATTAAAAAAAAAAAAAAAAAAAAAAGACGATGAAGATAGACCCTTGCATCGACCTACTCCAATGGAATGACAAGTCTTGGCAAGAAAAAAAAAAACAAAAAAAACAACTATACAGGATTCATTTCTCTGCACGCGCGCACACACACACAAAGCAACTTTCAGCTTTTCTTCAATCTTGATGATGTCATATTGCTAGTAAATCTGAGCATGTGCAAAATGCAGCGATGGGATGGGGAGTTTTTTAGCTTGTCCGCGCCACACATGCTGCAGGGACAGCCGGCGGTCAGGCAATACAGAGATTCCTCAGTGGCCAATAGCACAGAACCAGAAGTATTGCTGACAGGCCTCTGAAAAGTTGAAGATCTGGTGGATGAAATGCAGCTGTGTTGCGCTCTACAATTGAAAAAAAAAGAAAAGAAAGAAAACACCCTGCCTTCGTGAAAGCTCCAAACTGAGTAAAGTACCAATGTCTGGAGCTCAAATAATAATAATAATAATAATAATAATAATAATAATAACAACAACAACAACAACAACAACAACCACCATCACTCTCCAGCCAAAAGGTAATTAGAAAAAGAAATGAACAATGGAGTGTTCCACTGAGGAACGGTGGCAAAATTTGATGAACACTCAAATGTGACTGTTGTTTAAAAAAAAAAAAAAAAAAATGCGCCATCAACTATGAAAAAGAAAATACAATAAATAAGATAAAACAACAGCTGCTGTTGTGTGAATTCAGCCCTCTGGCTGAGGGCATTGATAAAATCTGAAGTCGCCATATGATCGTTTGCCATGAAACTGAGAGGGACCTTGTCCTGTAATGCTTGTTCCAGTTGGACGCCTCTAGTTTTCTGTAGTGTTAAGAGAATACTGACATGATTTTAGTTTTTTTCCACAACCGTGTCAATATTCGGATAATTTTATGAATAGTCCTTCATTGTGAGTTAAATGTACAAAAAACCTGCTCTTTACTTTTGCAGCAATGCTGAATTGATTTGTTCAGGTTTACGGTTTGTCATTTCATGTGTTCTTTGCTCGACTGGGTCCAGCCATAATATTTGGTAAACATCTCTTTTTTGACAGCAAGCGGAGACACCAGTGTGTGTGTGTGTGTGTGTGTGTGTGTGTGTGTGTGTGTGTGTGTGTCTGGTTTGCTATTGTGGTTTCTCCTCCATCCTCTCCACTTTTCCATAGGCACACAGAGAGCGCGAGTGATTGATACTGTTCTTCTCCCAGTCTTTCAACCTCACTCTTCCATATCCCCTCTTCTGCCACCACCACCACAGACACACTTTTCCATCCTCCTCTCTTCTGTTTCCATCCATGCCCACCCATTCTTCGTTCGTACTTCCTTGGTGTCCATGCGGGTAGGTAGGGATGTAGTGTGTGTGTGTGTGTGTGTGTGTGTGTGTGTGTGTGTGTGTGTTGTATGATTATGGGGTGGCTTCCAGGGGAGGATCAGGATGCAGCAGCAAAGTCCTCCTCCTTCTTTGGTGGAATTGACAAGATGGTGTCTGCCTCATCATACATCTTTTGTGGAAAACAAAGAGAAAGAGAAAGAAATAAGAAAATAAACAAACACAAAAAATTTGAATTTTTAAAGTATTTAACTACACCAAACTTAAAATTTTAGACCAGATAAATATTCATGTTTTAGGCTGCAAGGTTAAACAGCACATGACAACTAAACTTAAAACGTCAATTTTTTAAAAAATCGAATTGTGAACAAATTTCGGCGAAAGGTCAATTACTAATCAGCAGTAGACAAACAGATGGATACAGACAGAAAGAAAGGAAGGGAAAAAAGAAAGAAAGAAACTTACAGGGGTGAAGTGCACGTCCTGGAAGAGCTCCTGAATGAAGCGGCGGGAGGGCAGGCGGAACATGCAGTGGGCCAGGAGGTAGGATACCTCAGAGTACAGGCAGATGTCATCAAACGCGTACGGGAACTTCTCTTTTATCCTGTGGACAGGGGCAGATGACGAAGCTCTGGTTAAATTTTGGGATGACACAGTATTACACCTGGTAGACATTACACGATATCAACCACAATTCAGAGAATGCCAACACCTCTGCAAACTCTCCTGTTGCTTGCATTTTTGTGATCGGAACGGAGGTCTCACAGTTTTACAACTTATCTGTGGCCTCATTACACAATATTTCTCCTGGGGAAAATGTTCGGTGTTCTATGAAACTCAGCTCATATAGGGGACACTAGAGACTTAAATGTATGCATCTACTTCCCCGTTACATGTATGCTTCTAGTTCTCTCACAAAGTGACTGAATGAGAGCCCCAGTCAAAAACGTTATCTATTATATTTCTGATGCATGATGTTAAAGCCCTTATAAGGCATAGGCTTTGCTACCTATAAAGGTCCAAATGCTGCACAGAGCTGAATAAGTCAACTTTTGGCTCACAAGCATAGATTCACCATTCATCAGCATTAGCAGGCTAGTGATATCCTTCACTTTAATGTTTGAATTGGAGCTAACTACATTTCCTGTAAAAAAAAAAAAAAAAAAAAAAAGCCAAAGGGCTGGTTCTCTTCGCTTTTGCCGTTTAGCTTGTGTTGTGGAATATTTTGGGTGGTAAGGCTTGTTGGCGAGATGAAGGCAGAGTTAAGCTTTCTATTCCATAAGATATTGTTAAAATCTACAACATGTGATCAAATGGCAATATTCCAATGGATTTTCTATTTTGAGTGTTATTTGTGATGGTTAAGTAGAATAGAGTATGTTTGCTTCGAGTGCTACCTACATTTTTTGCTTTGCACTGGCAAGCTATTTACCTTTACCTAAAACAAAACAAAAGCCTAGTTACAGCATGACATTGCTATTTTTTTCTATTAGTGTCCCAGTGCCCCTTGACAATGCAGTGACCCAACCCAACTTACGTGAGGAGGCCTGTCTCATGGCCCTTGGTGCCCACGGAGGAGCTGAGGTTGACCACCAGCCGAAGCACCTCCTTCCTCAAGAGCACTCTGGACGCTGGGCTGTCCTCAGACATGGCCTTACCACCTACACGACCACACAGGTGAAAGAAGAGTAGTGAGCCACATTCACTCTATTCTTTCTTCTATTACCATCTTATTGCGTGAAATAATAACAGTACGTAAGAGGTCTGTGTCTGGTATCTAGGCCTACACATTTCTTTGGCATGTAGCACTGCCCTGGAGTTAATTTCCCAAAAGCATTGTTGCTAACCAGTTAGCAACTTAGTTGGTTGGCAATGGGAATTTGTATTGGGAAACGGACCCTTGATCCAAATTACACTTTCAATGTCAAGTCCTAATCAAGTTCACATGAAAATGGGTTTGTTTCAGTGTCCACTGTTATGTATTTATTTATTTATTTATTTATTTATTTATTTGTCATAGACAGTACACTTCAATGAACTTAAAATGTAAATGTGCCTGAATTAGCCAGAATGGCTATTTTACATCTGTTGTCCATGGACCGGTGCCAAACGTTCAGATGGTCTGAATCTGACAAGACCGTTACCAACATGGTCAATACTGATTGTTTAACCATGAGATATAACAACAGCCTACTGAAAAGATAAAAGAGCAGCAAGTCATGCTACTCAAGGAAGTGAATTGAAAAAGAGTTATATCACCCCCTAGTGGACAGTTTGAAATCAAACACATGCTTTCTTTATTCTAACTACAACAGACACAACCAAAGTTCCACACAAACAAAATAATCTAATGAACAAAACCATGAAGAATGAATAGTACTTTGACACAGGAAGGGAAGCCCATCTTACCAAGGACTAGGTCAGTACTAGGGGTGCTGCTGTTGACCGAGCCGCCAGACACAGCGTCACTGCAGCCCGATACGCCTGAGTATTTGGACTGGGGCACCACCTCCAGGTGGTTATGGCTGGCTGGCCCGACCCAGGGAGGGTACTGATTGTCACTCACTTCTGCAAAAGATGAAAGGAGAAGACATTTAACAGATGAACTCCTTGAGAGTCCAGACCTCTAACAAGGCAATAGGGTCACTGACACGATAAAAATTCCAGATTGTAGTCTGGATGACCATTATAATTTGATATACTAATACCCAAAATAACCTTTCGTATTATTTTGCAAACCAACGCAGACAAAAACATAACCTCCTTGGTGGAGGTAAAATTTCTGTAGTTCAAATACATTCCGACTACTCCATTGTACTCTACTCTACAAACTAACTAAAAAGCATGTTTTTTTAGCTCCGCCAAGCAGGTTACATTTTCACCTGTGTGTGTGTCTGTGTGTCTGTGTACAAAATAACTCGAAAAGTACTGCACTGATTTGGATGAAATTGTCAGACAAAGTTTATATTTGTACAAGTAACGACTGATTACATTTTGGTGGTGATCAGAGATCCAGAACACGATCTGGAATGTACACTGTATATTGTATCTGTGACCACATTGCCTTGGCGGAGGTCTTTCTAGTGTTTTTTTCTTGTTATTGTTGGTCCTGTTAAGTGTGGCTCACCGTTGCTTTTGTGTGTGGAGTTGAGGTGGTTGCTTCCGGCATTGCAGCCCAGCACCACCAGGCCCACGCAGTAGAGGCAGTTCTCCTCGCTGTGCTCCTGCAGGCCCGTCTCCTCGGGGCCTCCGTCCGTCCCCGACTCCGTCTGCCCGCCCGGGCCGTCAGACCGTGTGCTGGCCAGCAGCTCCGAGATGCTGATCTGCTGCCTCAGGGCAGGCCCAGAGACAAAGCCTGTGCAGGGAGGAGGAGGAGGAGGGGGGGAATTCATGGAGTGTTATTTGTCAATGTCATTATCTTAGCTGCTATTTTCATTACATTTGGAAAATAAATAAATAAATAAATGAATGAATAAACAGATTGAGGATGAGATTGCTTGGAACATTACCATCTGACTCGCCGAAAAATTTCGCCACTTTCTCCCCAGCTGTCGGACTTGTTCGTTTTTGATAGTATGAGGTCTCTTTAATCTGCCGGGAGGAAACACGAGCACACACATAAAACAAAAATGAAAACACTTTTCACCCTGACAGTGAAGAATTGCTGAACACGTCTTCACCCTGAGACCACAAATTCATTACAGAGATGAAAGCAGTGCTGACTCACTGCCCAGTCTTGCAAGCGACTGGAAACAGCTGAGCTGCAAGTGGCAAAAGCATCTTTCTGACACAGCCATCAATTCATTTAACAATAAAAGTAGCATTAGAAATACTGAATGCACCAGTCCAACCGTAGCTGCTAATCAGTTAGCCACTTCGTCTGTTGGCAGTGAGTCAATATATTGCAACAAACAAAGCTGCTAACTAAGTAAGCAATGGTTCTGGGTAATGCATCCCTCATCAGCTGATCCAGTTTCATTCATGTCTGGTTGTTGCCCAGCTTAAAGGCACACTGGGCAGTTTTTGCTGTAAAACTAGTGAACTAGCTACATAAAAGGGATACAAAATGAATTAGGAAATGATACCAAAACAAATTCTCTGATAAAAACAGGATACCTCAAACAGAGGCGAAAAGTTGCCTAGTGTCCCTTTAAACCTATGCAGTCTGCAGGTGGGACCTCATACCTGGAACATGTCGTTGATGTCCACGGGCAGGGCCAGGCCCACGTAGTCGTCAGACCACCCGTAGGTGGCGCTGGACACCATGGAGCGCACAGAAGAGGAGCGCTGCAGGGTGGCGTGGTTGATGGGGCTCAGGAGGTCCTCCTTGTCCAGGGAGGCGAAGCTTAGGGCCTTGAGGAACCTGGAGGAACATCCCAGAATATCATCAATCCTGTGAGGAGCTGGAACCTACTAGACCTCAGAGCAGAGGTGTGAAAGCCAGGCATCGGAGAGAAAAGGTCCCACCTAGTGTGTTTGTTCCAACTCAACAAACCAGCTCACTGAAAATTCCTCAGAAAGGTAGATCACCTATCTGTGATATCAGGTATAGTAGATCATTTTGTGTTTGAGGAAAAATCCAGAGTCAATCAACCCATATCACTAATCTTTGAGGCTACCAAGTGCTATCAGTAGGTATCAGAATGGCTAGTTGTGCTCCCAAATCCAAACTTGCAGCTAAACACTAAAAGATGTGGGAATATGAAAACAAAACTTTCATGCCCTCATCAGTAAATGTTGGCTGTTGTTTTGCTATTTGGTCTTTGCTGCCTGAAATTCGGTCACTCAACAGCATCTTGAAATATGAAATAACAGGGCTATGGGTTGATTGACTCCAGATAATTCCTTCAAATGTCCAGATGGAACCAACACATGATGGGACTTTTCCTTTTTGAAGCTGGACATCCATTTCTGCTTGAGAAAGATACCCAGCTTGAGTTCTTCATGTCCACGATTGGGTTTAAAGTGATATTCCGACGTCATTCAACCATAGCCGAAATATCAGTGAATCATCTCATCTTAAATCACACACCAAAACACACAGAAGAAGACCTATCATTCCTAACACAGAGAAGAAGACCTATCATTCCTAACACAGAGAAGGAGACCCATCATTCCTAACACACACACCAAATCACCTGCTTGGGTTTATGAGTCATACTTACCATATCATCCTCAGCCATCAAACTGTATCACACTAGACCATACAGACCAAAGCAATCACAACGACCATCAAGAAGCACCAAACTAAGCCTAACTAACAGCCAACTCTAAGCACACAGCTCTGTCTTGAGGGAGATGCACACAACAGCTCTACATGGAGTCTAAGGATGGGAACGGTGGCACACGGGACATTCTGTAGTACTTCAATACAAAACGTCCACTCGACACAGGTGCTCCTAGGAGGGTTGGTTCTACTACAGGGGACACACATCCACCCACCGTGGGAGAAAGGTATCGGACACCCTGCGTTGACAGCCGGTGGGTATGTACCCCGAACAGCTGTGGCGCTTTGCGTAGGTAGGATACCTGAAGAACCAGCAGATGCGATTAAAGCACTGGAAGAGGGTGGGATACTACTATCTAGGGTCCAACTGACTACACTACTGGCAGCATTAGCGCCATCTAGCCCAGAGTAGGAAGATTGCAAAAGAGAGATGATGAGTTTAGTACACGCACCGTGGGATGAGGTGTCGGGACAACCTGCGCTGGTAGCCCATGGGGATGTAGCCTGAGCAACTGTGACGCTTAGTGTGGTGCGAGGAGGAGGAGGAGGAGGAGGAGGAGGAGGAGTGGGACGATGGAGGTGGTGGTGGTGGTGGTTGAGATGGTGGAGGTGGTGGTGGGGGGAATGGTGGTGGTGTGAGTGATGGAACGAATGGTGAAGCAAGTAGTGGTGTGAATGGTGGAGGGAGTCGTGGAGATTGTGGTGGAGCGAGTAGTGGAGAGAATGGTAATACCTGAAAAGACCAGCAAATGGCACAGGTTTGAAAAAGTGCGGAGATTATATAAGGTCTAGCCTATCACACAAGGGCTAAGACTAATTAAGACTAAATTTAGGGCCAATGCATTCAGAAAAACTGTTTATGCTTTCTCTGACTGTAGGGCCAAGTAGAGAGGCTTTGTAACCAGGGCACAAGGCACACATCTGCAAACACAGAAAGCCACCACGTGTCTCAGTGCACCTTACACTTGACTCCAAATCACGAGAGACATGCAAAGGCCTGTGGACACTTTACACAGAAAAAGACAAGTCAGAAAGAGTCAGAAAGTAAACAGGTCCACGGTCATCAAACTTAAACAGACGACTGTGAAGAAGAAGACTGTGAAGCAAAACTACACGTCAGCTAAACAAAACACATGCAAAGACTTTCAGACTCGCCACCAGTAGAAATAATTGAATTCCATGCACATTAGGGGAATCAGGACGTGCAGTCCCTGGCGTGGGTCTAGTACACTGGAGGAAAGATTAAGAGATAGAGAGAGAGATAGCAACTGTACAAATGCCGGTGCACAAAAATAATGGAAAGGTTAAACAATAGGAGAAGCAGCGGCCACCTGTCAAATGCTGTTAAAAAATAATAATAATCTTATCTAATTAAAATAATAATAGCTGGCACATTTCAGACACAAAAAGGAAGTGGCTGATGAATCTGACTTTACAGTCTGTAGCTGTTACTTTTCAGATACAAAAAGAAGTGACTGGTGAAGTTGACATTCATTTCCCTGCAGGCTTCACTGTGGCTGCATCCTTACCTGCGAGAGGTGAGTCTGGAGTCCAGGCTGCCCGTCTTCATGGTGATGGCGTCGGTGAAGAGCACGTCTTTAGCTGGCGAGGCCAGTGCTTCGCTGTGCGAGAGCGAGGGGTGAATGCGCTGCTGCTGCAACCGTTTGAGCGTGGCGTAGCCCAGCGCGTCGCGAGGACTGGTATAGATGTAGCCGAAGTCCACCAAACCCTTGACGGCCGCCACGGAGGGCGACTTGAGCGACTGGGCGCGGCGTGGGAGCGTGTGCGACGAGCCCGGTGGCACCAGCGACACCGAGCTGGCCTTGGAGAGCGGCAGGTGATTTGACTGGGGCGGTGGGGTGAGCGAGCCGACCGTTTTGATCGTCTTGGCGCTGCTGGCCTCCGTGTCGAGGCTGGCGCAGTCCGTGTCGTTGGCGGCGGTGGCAGTGGAAGTGGCGGAGGAGGGGGAGGTGGTGGAGGAGGAGTCTGTGGCCGAGGAGCCACAGGTGGCGCCAGGCGTGGTGGGGGTCGGGGTGGTGGCGGCGGTCCCCGTGCCTCCGCCGGCCGTCTCGCGGGACGGGCTGGAGCTCATGGAGCTGATGCCGCTGGTGGTGGTGTCCGTGTTGAAGCTCTGGCTGCGGCTCTTGAAGGTGGGGCCGCCCGAAGCCAGACAAGACGGGCCGTCGCCCGAGGCCAGGCGTTCCCGCTGCTGGACGGCACCGCCACCGCTCAGGTCCCTCGAGCCTCCCGCCACAGCGGCGGCCTCGGCCCCAGGGCCCGGCCCGGCTCCTGTGCTCTTGGGCAGAGACACCTCGATCTCACAGACACTGGAGTTGCTCCCTCCTCCATCGCCACCTACAACACCAACACCAACACCGCTGCTGCCACCAGCTCCAGGCTGGACAGCCACCCCCACCACCCTGTTGCCCAGGAAGGACGTCTCCAGACTCACAGTGGGGCTACGGGGAGGGTGACTCCCCCCGTTGAAGAACACTTCCGACGAGGGGCTGTAGGAGAGCGAGGACGGTTCTGTGACGGTTCGGACTCGCCTTCCTCCTCCTCCGCCGGCCATCGTCTCGTCGTGGTGGCGGCCGCTGAGGCTCTTGGGGTCGCTGGTGCTGCGCGGCTTCTTGCCGGCCAGTGAGAGCGAGGTGAGGAAGCCGCGGGGTACCAGGCGACTGGGGCCCAGCAAGGTGAAGCGGCTGCGGTCTTTGGGCTTGGAGCGCGGGTGCGGCGTGTGCTCCTCGGAGAACGTCAAGCTGTCGTCCTCCAGGTAGAAAAGACCTGTGAGAGGACAGACAGGGAGTCAGTCCGCCATGTTTTCCCCCGCAGAGGTAAATAGTTGTAAACTTCAACACACATGCTTATGGTACGTTTCAATGCTATGAAAGTAAACATTTATCTAATATCTAATTCTAATTATCTAATCTATTTCTGGTGATTTTACCTATGTGTCCAATATGTGTTGATAACACAAACAGCATTAGCTACTACACAAATTAATTTCTTCAGGAAAGGATATACTGTACAACGTATCTATGAGTCTATCTGGTGTTTTCTGCCCACAAAAACAACTACCGGTAGTTGAATACACTTATGGGCGAATCCAACCAGTGAAAACTGAATATTATGATCAAAAGCAGCAGAGGATAATGTGAATTTTTGATAACTGTTTAAACAATTTGTTGTTGATTGTTGGTCTTTTTGTACGCTGTTTCAGGGGACTTACTGGGCTGTGATTCGCTCTCACTGTTGTGGCGCGAGCTGGTGGACTCGGAATTGAGGCTGAGGGTGCTGGGGACGGACGACAGCTCAGTGGCCAGCGGCTGCTCCACCTCGTCCGGGGCGATGGGCCAGGCCTGCCGCCGACTGTGCCGCACCGCGTCCCAGCCCTGCTGCTTCAGCACGTCACAGCCCTGCTTCGTCTTACTGATCAGTCCCAGCACATACAGACAAGTCCTATATGGAGAGAGGTAGACAGATGGGTAGTTTAGCAGGTGGGTTGTTAGAACGGTCGTTATACTGTGAAGGAAGGGCTGGGCTGCTTTGAGCCTTTTTAATTTTATTTTATTCTATACATTTAAAACACCTAGCTCGATGCCCGATAGCCTACTGTTATACGCCATTTGCAAGAATAAGCTAAAAGGCGGGCTTCTTTGTCTCTAACTTATCAAAAACTCAAACATTCAAACTTTTTATAATCTTCCAAGATACTTTCACACTGGATTTCTTCAGGGACTGATCGGAAAGCTACCAGGTACTGATCGAAAAGCAAAAATCCGGAGCAGAGTCAATTCCATTCGAGTCGTGTTAGAGTACCGTAATGTAGGGGAAAAGGCCTATTAGTAGGGAGATTAGTAGAGGGTGGCACTTACCCTCTGATGGATAAGACCTCACAGTGCTGGGCCAGAGCTATAATGTCTGGAATCACACCCTCCTCTTGGAGAAGATTCAGACCCCAATTTGAGGAACCAATATTACCCTGGAGAGGAGAGTCATTTTTAAAACATCAAACCCCTTCAACATGCAGGATGGCACTTTTAAAGAATTGACTGAACAGGCCTGAATGATCATACTGTCTTACAAACTTATTTAATCCTTTTATGATCATGTACATGATTTTAAGAGTAAATAAAAATAAAAATAAAAATAAAAATAAAAACAACTAACCAAAGCCCATAGCGCTGCCTTGAGCTGTTTGATGCCCTCCCACTTATCCAGCTCTGGAGAGCGCACAGTGTAACTCAGGTCAGGAACAACATTCTACAACACAATGCAGAGGACAAACCACTCACACATTGGAACAAAAGAACACGGTCTAATGCATGCAGTATAAAAATGCAGTTAATATGCCATCATGACATATTGGAGTACAAAACTACATTAAACAATCATCATGTCCATGATGACATCTGGGATTTGGAAGCCTTTGTAAGGCTTTGTACCTGAGCTTCGAGAAGGTGGCAGCCAGTCTTATCATGGACAAGCTGCCCATACAAGTGCACAGGAAGATATACATTTGGTCTTTGTAACCTGTGAAAAAGAGTCAATATGGTTCATGTTACAGAATTGAATGGCAAAAATCAATCAATCAATCAACTAAAATCAAAAGAAGCTGCTAACCAAGCGAGGTAGACGCAGCTAACAGTTTCGTTGTTCTAACCTTTGGTTGCTACGTCGCACGTAGTTATCCCCATCTACAGGCTTACGGTACGTTGTGAGTGCTTCGTTTAGTTGCTCTTCGATCAGGTCCACATACTTTACATTATACTCCTGCGACAGACCAAATGCATCAGTTTACAACCATGTTAGCTCCTGTAAGTTGCCTCCTGAAATATCATAGCTGTAAGACATTCCCTATGAAGACATAATAGCGACCAATGACGACCAATGACTTACTTTCTGCCATCTCTCCAACTGCTTGGTGACATAACCCCTCTCGTTAAGGTAGGAAAATCCCTTGGGTATTGACAGGAACCTGGAAGGACCCAAACAGAGAAGGAGGATATGATGAAATGTAGCCTGGCCCATCAGTACTCTGGAATTCTGGCCATTGGCCTCGTTCGTTCACCATGCATACCATCCTGGCCAATCAGGGAACTTTGAGAATGTGGCACAAAAAATAGATAATCTATCAGTCAAAGGCTGATCCAATATTTTTTAATTTAAACACCTCCAGAAAGCAATTGTTTCTCAATAGCTACTAGAATCCCAGACTCTCATACAAAGTGAAGTGTAGACCGAGGAGCTGGTTATGACCAGGCTAGATAAAATGCATTGAAATGCATGATCATGTTCAGTGACATCAGACGCTTTTGCCGCTGGATCTTATGGCCGTTTCTACTCACACTGATTCTGATGAGAACTTCATTATCAGTTTTTAAACCCCTACACACGTACTGTACAAATCCTCACCATGAGGGTCTCCCGTCCTTCAGCATCCACTCACCTTAACAGTAAAAGGATTCCTTTGTCTCCCAGGTGTGAAAGTGCTGGCTTCATTTGGATAAGTGTGTGCAGGTTAGCCTGGAACGCACCAACAATCAGCATCGGTCAGCACAGGAAACACGACACCATAATGACAGAGCAAAAGCATTCCCATGTCCTCAAGAGACTATCTATGTCATCATCAGGTCACTTACACAAGCTAAATCACATTTGCAATAAACAGAATAGCACTGAAAATAGCTAAAAGGACAAACTGTTCTTTGTAACGGCTTTGAACAAAACCTTTGTATGACTGAAGAGAACTCTGAACAAATGGGTTCCATTTTTTCCCAGTACTGAGAAAACCTGAGAATCTTTTACGGTCTGCTACTCAAGTCACAGATATGCACTGTTACTGACAAGTCACGACTGACTAAGCAGAGAGGGCGCACACACACACACACACACACACACACACACACACACACACACACACACACACACACACACACACACACACACTCTTGCTGTGTCGACTCTTCAAATCTCTCTCCACTGTTCCCGTTTGACTCCCGAGGTGACCTTGAGCTGAGGGCAAGGTGATTCACAGTCAGGCTCACCTTGTCCTCGCAGGCCTCGTCCAGAATGTCTAGTGCCTCCATGGAAATGGCCTTGTTGTGGTCGTGCAGCTGTGTCACCAGCAACTCCATGCCCCAGTTGCTGAAGAACTCAACGTTGGCCCGGAGCAGAACTCGCAGGTGCTTGGTGGCGTACATGCGGCAGGTCTGAGCGAGTGAGAGAGAGAGAGAGAGAGAGAGAGAGAGAGAGAGAGAGAGAGAGAGAGAGAGAGAGAGAGAGAGAGAGAGAGAGAGAGAGAGAGAGAAAAGAGAGAGATAGAAAATAAAAAAGAGAGAGAAGGGGCATCAAGAGAAGCAGTTGTGGAATATTGTGTCACTCTGAAAACCACATTGCTTTGGGTCTTCATTCTGTGGGACAGAGTTTCTCTTTTCTTTTTTTTTTTTTTTTTAAGAAAAAAATAAAAAAATAAATAAAAAAATAAAAAAAACACTCCAGTCTTACATCTGTTGCAGCTGTGAGGATCTTTGAGAGAATGACCCGTGGCAGGCCCTCCCGACTGTAGTCCAGTGAGGCCACGGTGAGCTTCAGCATGGCGTCCTGGTTTTTCATGGAGCACATATTCAACAGGCTGTGGGTCGCCAGAGAAAACAACAACAACAAGAAAAAAAGAGATATTAGACATCACTTCCCACAACAACCACCCCAATTACCCATTATGACTTACAGCAACATCAACAAAGCCTTCTGCCGTCCGTCTCCCAAAAGCATTAGTTAGCTGGCAATAGAAAATTTCATTGCAACCAACAGAGTTGCTAACTTACTTAATAACCACAACCACACTAACTTAGTTAGCAAGTATGCTTTTGGGAATCTAATACCTGCTTAGGATTATGGGTTAAAAAAAAACAAAAAAAACAACAACATGAGATCCTCACCACTGGAAGACGCTGCACTTCTCCAGGACCTTGACGCCATGGGGCTGGGCAGACAGTGTGCCCAGGAAGAGGAAGTAGTGCTGGCTGAGTGTGTTGAGCAGGCCGTTGCTCTGGAGACTGCGCTCGGGCTTGGCCCCTGAGGTGGAGGGCAGCCACTGAACCACGTCCTTCACCAGGTCCTCCAGGTAGGCCTGCCCATCCTGAGGAGCACAGGGGAACCACACAAAGTCACACATGTCAATCAAACAACAGTCGCAAGAGTCAACTACTTAAAGGAAGCCTTGCTGCCTCTTTGTCTTCACCGTCTATGAAGTTATTTATCGTAGAAGGCAGACCGGGCTAAAAACCAACCTAGCTAAATGGCTACTTCAAAAGCCACCCGTTGCCAAGATAAAGCTGACTTATAAAATCAATAAAAATATTTGGTCTATGTTGTATCAAACCATCATATTCTTTTTCCTATTGACAAAACTCTGTGACTCGGAACAACAAAGGTATGGACTGATTCACACTAGAGATCTCCTTTAAAGACGCCTGTAGTTTGACTGACATAAGTCTAGATGGAATGAGGGACCATTTTCATTGCAGAGCAACAGTTAAGGTCTTACTCTACTCAACAGTATTCTAGCTTGGCCATTATCTTCCTACTGTCCGTAATTACGCTCGATTCATTTCAGTACTCCGACTGAGATTCTGCCAATTGGCCTTATTCGCTGTGGATCCATCCCAATCCTGACCGATCAGCTTACTTTGAGAATGCAAAAATATGATAAGTGGGCTGATCCATTCTTTTTAAATTGAAACATCTCCAGCAAGCAATCGTTTCTCAATAGCTGGACTCCCAGACCCTCGTACGAAGCAAAGTATAATATAGACTGGTAGGGCTGGTTATGACCAGACAGAACAGTATGCTAAAGATACTAAACATTTAGCCCAGTGGTTCTCAAACTTTTGCTGTCATTCCCCACTTTGGAAGGCAGAAAGTTTTCACGCCCCACCTGCGCAGAATATCTCAGTGAGGAATACTTTGCGAGAATCTGAAAGCACTTGAATTCACTCCAGTATTTTTCTTTAACTGAGGAGATCATGCATTATTTCTCCGAGATGAATGGACAGGCCTATAGATGCGCATATAGTCGCATTAATGTTATTTTATAATAATTTTTTTATGTAGTCAAAGCTAAATTTCTCTCGAACCGCTCATCACTGCAACTTGCGAATAACACAGTTGGAAGGCTCAATTTGCGCAGAATATCTCCGTGAGGAATACTTCACGAGTAATCTGACAGGTTTATTTTCTCTATCATTATGAATTTATGACCACTAATAAAGTACTGAAATAATTTCTGCATATGTCCAGGCTGCCCGTCTGCGCCCCACCTGTCATGTGTCTGCACCCACGCCCCACAGTTTGAGAAACACTGATTTAGCCTAATGAACATTCAGCCTGAGAGGCTTGGTTTTGCCCGTCTCCTGGCACTGACCTCCTCAGCATCCATGAGAAACTCCACAAACTGGCAGCCCACGGAGGTCAGCTGCCGGCCCTTGCTGTGGTCCAGCTCCAGAGCAGCATACAGCTTACTGCTGGGCTTGTAGAAGTACAGCAGCCGCCGCACAAACCTACAGAGACAAGCAAGAGTGGCTCGGTTAACACTAGGGTGGTTTCCTGTGTTAGAGAGGTCAGTTCATCGTCATCTACATTACAATAACAAAAACAATTTGCTATTGACAAGAACTGAGAACTGGGGTCACAGCTTACTTGTGCATTTGTTCATCTTTGTTGTTCCTGAGGGTAGCGCTTGACCACTGAGAAAGAGAGAAAGAAAGAGAAAGAAAGAGAAAGGACAGGGAGAGAGAGAGAGAGAGAGAGAGAGAGAGAGAGAGAGAGAGAGAGAGAGAGAGAGAGAGAGAGAGAGAGAGAGAGAGAGAGAGAATTTGTTCAAAGTTTTTTCATGAAGTTGTATGAAATCTATTACATTTGTTACTGGACACCTTTCTTCCATTTAAAAGACAATATCAAGATCTCAGTCCATTTTGTTACCTTCAGTATGGTGGAGATAAGAACCCAGTTCCACTCAAGGTTCTGCTTATGGTTTAGGATGTGACTGTCTCTCATGTTCAGCGTGAGTGCATCTTCAGAGTCCTATAAAGACATGGTGCACATACAGTGCATAACAATTAGTCTGGGACACAGTCAACCATGCATACTATTAGGGGAATGAGTTGTGCAGAATTGCTATAGAGTGAAAAGGACACACTGAAGGACAACACTGGGCCAATCTCAAAGTCCCCACTAAGCCCTAAGCCCTGAACCCTCAGGACTTAACTAGAAAGAGTCTGCCTTGTGATTGGCCAGTTAAGTCTTTGAGTGTTAAAGGCATAGGGTTTAGAGTGGACAGTGGGATTCAGCCACTGAAAAACAAAACGACATCACTAAGGAGATAAATCACTTGACAGATCCTAAAGAAAATGTGCCACCAACACTAAATGATCATGTGTCCGCTCATTTCACCTCTTACTTGTATAAATTTTCTCTCTTTCTCAAACACACACACACACACACACACACACACACACACACACACACACACACACACACACACACACACACAAACACACACCCACCTTAATGGAGTAAATGTCCTTGTGTGTCCGAATGGACTGCTCCCTGCGGCTGGATGAGGCCACGGCTTTGCGGATGATGTGGTCGAGGTATACGCTATGGGGCCTGGGGCCTGCCTTCTTCTTCTCATGGAAACGCTTCAGGTGGTTCACAGCTGCACTGGCACGTCTGGGCAAAAGAGGGTGGAAAAACCAAACATTAAAGTGGAGGTTTGGTTTTTAACACATTTAGCCCCTTTTCTAAAGTGTCTAGGGTGCAATAGAACGATTGACACCAAAATTTGGATGATTGGTCCTGTCTCGAGTATACGGCTATTTCAGAACCCCCCTTCCTGCTTCAGACAGGCTAGCTTTGTGCATGTCTGACAATGTTCTCTAAAACCACCTAAAACATTGTTATTTTCAAATATGCTACTCACCGAGTCATCAGTGCTGTTATATGGGCATGCAAAACAATTCTCGTCGTGAAAAACCATTCCTGTCGTGTTTTATTTAGCATTTTGAAAATCCTGGAACTATTTTCTCCGATATCTCACAGCCGCCTATAAACTTCCGCTGTACGCTTAGCTGTAGACTTTTCACAAGCTGTGCAACTCTTCACGTCCAAACGTACAGCGGAAGTTTATAGGCGGCTGTGAGATGTCAGAGAAAATAGTTCCAGGAAATAGCCGTATACTCGAGACAGGACCAATCATCCAAATTTTGGTGTCAATCGTTCTATTGCACCCTAGACACTCTAGAAAAGGGGCTAAATGTGTTAAAAACCGAACCCATCCTTTAAGCAGGAGGTTTTGCTGGAAGATTATATACTTCTGCAACATATAGTAGAAAATATACTTGATTTGCACATATGAGGATAGAGTGGACTAGACTACACATGACATAAATTAGACCACTAAGTAAAACAGGCACGTATGACAATGCATAATCGATTATTTCCAGGCTAGCTGACAAACTACCACAGTTGTAAAAGCCAGGCTTCCCACTGTGAAAATAACAACTACTCGTTTCAACCATTCGCTTTGTGGTTCGAATTTGGACAGACTGGTAGATTGGCCAACTATTGAAAAACACCCCCAAAGGTGAAACTCGGAGTAAAACAGAGTTTTTACTATTCCACTAAGAGGATAATCTGCCTCATACAATTACAAAACACCCTACAGCACAGTTACAGCTACAGTTTTGGGGGTAAAAAAATACTTGGCTACTTAGACCAATTTAAGACCTAAATTAAACATCTTTTGCACAATTTTTCAATACTTTTATTTACTTATTAGGTCTTCAGAATATTGAGATCAATGTTTGTTTGTTTTTTCAATTTTTTTTTTAAAAGACTGGAATATGGGCCCATTGCCTTGTTGTGCACACAATGAAAGTTATTTAGTGCAGTTATGACTTTGCTAAGTTAACTAAATGAGCAAGTCTTTTCTCAATAAGGAACAACAACAAAAGAGTAATATTGAATGAGTAATATTACATTCTACGTCGTAAGCAACATGTACAGTAGTATAGCAGTAAGCCATTTCAGAAACAGTAAGTATCAATTGTTCTATATTAGTGCACAGTAATCGTCTCACAGTCTTTTCTCCTGGGTGAGGTCAGAGGAGGCAGCCATGTTGATGAGGGTGGGTAAACAGTGCAGGTGATGGCTGTGCGTGTGAGGGAGGATTGTGTTGGCCTAAGGGGAACGCAAACACACAAAGAAACACTCTTTTAAAATAAAAACAAAAACAAACAAACAAACATAAACAATTCTGTGAAAAGTTAGCACTATGTGGAAATGTTCCTTTTTTAGACAGGAGCTGCAATGTCAAGAGAGACGGGCTGTGGGTGTTTTCTGTGGCTAAGTCTTGAGGCGTTACGTGATACTCTACCATGTGCAGAAGTTCTCCAAGGAGGATGGTTGCTCGCACCGAGATCTGGTCATCACTGCTGGTGATGACCTCCACCAGGCCCTGAGATGGCAAACATTGTTACCTCATTGCTTCCATAGACAAATGGTTTCATAAACTTGATTTTACAACTGAAAGTAAAACTGCAAATGCAATGGCTGACAATCTCCTCAAGGGTTGTGTTTTCAGTATAGTCAGATTTTCGTACAGCATGCAGAAAAAGTAAAGTATAGGTCTTTGATGATGAAAAAATGGAAGCGTACTGTACCTCTAGAAGTCCGCTTGTGATGAAAGCAGAGAGTACCAAGGCTAGGTAGTTGTCCATGAGGTCAGGCCTAGAACACAAAACCAAAAGGTCAAAACCATTCGCATGTATCCGATATGATCAACAACTGGAACAATAACTACAAAGATAACTGTAACTATAATGATATTTCTGTCCGAAGGCTGCCCTAAACACATAGAGCGTTGTGATTATACGACGCCAACAGCGTCATCCAATCAAATTCCCTGTGGCTTGCTACTAGACGTACTGGCTGAGCAGATATATTTGCCACCGCTAGAATACATCTAGATTTCTAGGCTACAAGAGACTTAGTACTTCAATATGCAGAACACTTAAATATTCAGTTTGGCTTGAATAATTAAAGATGGATGATCGAAAATGCATTCCATGTTCCTTGTTGTTTAAAAAAAATAAAATGAAGCAAAAAGGGATAGACCGAAAATGTGCAATACTTCACTGATTTGTGTGACATGAAAATGTTTTTCTGCAACTCAGTGGATTTTGAGTGACAATCTTTTTTTTTTTGGTTTGAATGCCCCTTAAAGGAAAATACCGGAGTGAATTCAAGCAGAGCCCTGTTGAAAGAGCTTGCTAAATACGCTAGTTAGCGAGTGGAACAAAATAATTTGGTACAGCACAGACCGAACGCGAACGCAGAAGCGCATAGGCACTTTACACTGAATCAATGGGACCTGACTGTTGGAAACCGAAAGTAAGATCTGAGGTTACATTGACTCAATGTAAAGTGTTTCGCGTTTGCGTTAGGTCTGTGCTGTTCGAAATTCTTTCATTTCATGCAAAATATATTGCTGTTAGAAGGCTCGTGCAGCAGGGCGATGCTTAAACTTACTCCGGTATTTTCCTTTAATGGTCTGTTCTTGGCCAGAAGGTCTTACCTGGACCGAGCCCGATGAGGAAGAACCACCTTGGCCTCAGCAGCCACAAAGCCATCAGAGAGTCTCCAACAGTCCTGAAACCTGCTGGGGTCTGTCCAGGGAGAGAGGTGGGAATACAATAAGTTACAAGAACTTTTAGCTGACTGAATTTTGGATGGATTGTGTGAAATACTGGATTGGCTGGATGATGTGACATGCTGGATTTCTCACCAATGCTGTGAAGCGCCTCTTCAAACTCGTTAGTCACAATGGGGACAGGAAGGCGAAAAATTTCATACAACACCTCCAACAACCCTTTCTGTAAGGGACAAAGGAGCAGCTTTGTGAAAACATATATGCCATTCAATCACTGAAAGATGTGTTACTAACAACGTAGTTGTATACAGCCAGTTTCAGTATGTGTTGATGTTACTTACTCTTACTTCCATATTTGGTATACAGAGTACACCAATTAGAGACTGGATTCCAGAGTTTCCAGATTTACAAAGATTAATGATTCCTGCACAAAAAAACAATATTTTTTTTTTTTTACATGAATCAAATGTACTCATCCGACCTCAGTATCATTATTAATTCTATAATGCTGTATTTAGCACTTTTAGCTCCTTTTCTGGAGTGTTTAGAACAAAATAGAATGGTTGACGGCGAAATTTGGACGATTAGAGCCGTCTTGGCTATTTGGCTCATTTAAGAATCTCCCCAGCCTGCTTCAGAATGGCTACAACAACACCAACAACAACATATTCGATTTCTAAAGTGCTTTTCTAGACACCCAAAGCGATTTACAGTGGAGGGGGACCTCACTGACCACCACCAATGTGTAGCACCCACCTGGGTGATGCACGGCAGCCATTATGCGCCAGAATGCTCACCACACACTAGCTTGAGGTGGAGAGTGAGGGAATTATTGAATGAGCCAATTACAGTGGGGGATGATTAGGGGGCCAGATTGAATGAGCCAGGTTGGGACTTTAGCCAGTCTTTAGCTAGCTATTAGTATTCTCAATTCTGTCCTTATAACAACCTTAAACATTTGCAATTCACAGACTGGTTAGTGAGGTTTCTTGATGTTCCAAAACAAGTTTTGTAGCGAAATAAATGTCTAGTTTTATCTCCACCATTGTCAACCTATCTATTTCATGACAAAAAAAAGGGTCTAAAAGTGCCAATTACTGGAATATATCTTTAAATCAAACTAGCTCACAACGGCATACAGATAAGCAGCCGGTGTGCTATGTTGGTTGCAACTCACCTGACCATGAGCGAAAGGCTGCCACAATTGCCATTTTACTGGCAAGAAAACGAGCTTGCTTGTCCTCTCTACACAGAGACGCCCACAAAACCACACATAAAAAAATAGTTCAGTGTTAAACCCACTGCACAAACACTGTTGTTGAACTGTAAACAATGCCACAAACAACTCACTTGAGCTGGGCTTCAGTCGTTTCTGGATTGTGCCTGTAGTGGAAGTCTGTATAAGGTGCTAAGATTTGCTGAAAGAACAAACAAACAAACAAATAAATAAACAAAGAGGATGGTTTGACACTAAACAACACAAAGATGTTTATTTAAGGTGCGCTTTTATCACAACTTCCAAAATGAAGTCTGAATCTAAAACACAAAGCAGACAAATTTCAAAACTGGGTCATTCAATTTTATAAGACTAAATCTAAACAGACAGAGCACCAACTCATCGTGTCAGCTCTGGTACAGCTTGCCTGGAGGGGCTTAACGTTACCTCAGCAGAGGTCAACAGAAGCACAGCCGAAACACTGGCGAACATGGGGCCTACCTCGAGTTCGACGTCAGAGCGCACGTACTGGCGCGTGTGGGGGTGGTTGAGGAGGTGCAGGATGGTGGTGATGAGCGCCTCGTTGATGCGGCTGAGCTGGCAGTCGATGACGCTCTTAAGGATGGTGCAGAGCCCTCCCCGCTGCGCCACCACCGCAGGGTTTTTCAGGGCTGCGGGTGGGGGTGGGGGTGCATGAGAAGGCACAAGATTAATCCCGTAATGGAGTCATCTGGACTAATTGTTTACAAAGTACCGAGGCTGAACAACAAGGGAGCACTACGGTTCACGATCCAACTCGGAGAGATGAGACCAACAGCAATTGAGGACATGCACCTTTTACTTTTACACCATTTTCACTGTTCACATTTCTTCACATTTGTATAACTTGTACGGGATCTTTATTTACTTTCAGAACAGAGCATGGAAAGGGAACTTTGCCATATCCATAAGGGCAATACAGTGACATGATATTTGTATAACTTAGATGAGATTAAAAGTATTGAAAAGCCAAAAATAGCAAATGCTCAAATTTCACCTAATCCTTATGGATGTGACCAAAAAAAGTCCCCTTCCGTGAAATATTATTATTTTTTCAAAAAAGTGGGTTTCTAAAGAGGGCTTTGTACTGAATTCCTGTTTGAGGGGAATACCAACCCAGCTCACAGACGATGGCGATGCAGGCCCGCACCATTGGGTCTCGCTCCTGCAAGCCATCATTGCCAATGGCGATCAGAGAGTTGGTGACGGAGCTCGGGAAAAGCAGCGCATTCACAGTGATCATCTATGACAGAGAGGGTAGGGTAGGATTGGGTGGGTTGGGGCAGTGTGGGGCGGGACAACGCCGGGGGAGAGGTCACAGGGTAGGGTAGGAAGGATTTAGTCATGATACAAAATTTAGCCCAAAAATTCCATCCCTTAATGAGCTCTGACTTGCATCCTCTCAAGGCTATATATGAATATAAGGACATACATACACACACACACACACAACGCACACACACACACACACACACACACACACACACACACACACACACACACACACACAATCTCTCCAGCAGTTCAGCACACCGCACAGATGGCAAAATTAGCTGCTCGTCAGAGCAGCCAGAGGCCAGTTTTAATTGAGACACGCTCGGCTGCAACAGGAAGAGAGGCTTGTCATTGCGCGAATTCTGCTGTGCCCAAATAGGCTTACAGTTGAACAAGGCCACCCTAGCCAACACAGGCGCCTCACACACACACACACACACACACACACACACACACACACACACACACACACTTGTGCTTTTAAAAAAAGGCAGAGCGGGCAGAAAGAGGCACACAAACAGAGGCTCATCTCAGTAGCGGGCACAAGGAAAAAGAAAGGAAGGCTGGGGGATTTACCTTTCTCACCAGGCGCAGAGCCTGCGTTCGCTCCACTTCGTTGCTCTGCTTGATATCGATGCATCTGGAGATAGTTTGCATAGATGTTAGAAACACAAGCTTGAGGCGTTTCATATTTGGAACAACATTGTACATTTCAGAAGTATTCGGCAATTCCTAATCCAAACACAGTTCATGGGATGGCAAAGTACATGGGCGCAGAAACTCATTGACAGCAGTCACACTTCATGCTTTGTCCGCTACCTCTGCTGCTAAAAATTAAGTGGGAATAAATGAATTAAAATAATTGATTTTAGGAGAATAATTAATTTTGAGAATGCAACCTTTGCCTATGAGTTTCTGAGTGCTTTTGGATCATGCACCCACTGAAAATACAAACGGCAGAGCACAGTTTAAAGATTAAGATGGATTTCATAAATACATTATACAGTACAAAATAGCATCCAAAATAAGCCAGAAAAGGAAGTCTAGCAATGTTTCTCTTTGACGCACACAAAAGACTTGCTCAAGCAGGGTGGAGTAGAAAAATCAGTGTGACACTTCAAGGGATTATCAAAGAGGACACTTGCCTCTATTTTAAGCACAAGGCGACCATAAATGAGTTTCGCAAACTCAATGATCTAGTTTGACACATTCTCCATGGTTCCCTTGTGATCACGTTCACATGCTTTTCTCCCTGGCTTTTATAAGCGCTAGCCAAGCTTAGACAAATAGCCAAGGAACACGAAGACAACAACAATAATGCCATATGTAATAAGTAAAGTAACCACTATTTAACAGAGGCTTTCAATAAAAGCCACACAGACTTGGGGTATCTAATCCGGGTCGCTCAACCATCAGTGGTGCGACTCAATTGCAGCTCCACTATGCCTGCTGTACTCAGCACACACAAGCACATAGAACAAGGTTGAGCAAGGTTGAGGGGGCTCACCTAGAGATCAGGTAGTCCACCTGCAGACGGAGGATCCTCTGAAGCACACCGCTGTCCCTCATGAGGTAGCGCAGGGCCCGCAGGCCGGCCGCACGCACCTCCTTCGCCTCATTGAGGAGCGCCAGCCGCAGGCTAGGGAGAGACACAGGTATTGTTAGGGCCGTTTCGTAGGCAACAAGAGTACGCGACAGTCGTTATGGTCACAAGCTCACACGTACAGTATGCATACCGCATGACAGGTACATGCTACTCCATAGCCTCCTATGTTGTTACATGCGTTGTTGTGTTGCGTCGAGAAATATTTCACTACATACTTTGCGATGCAAGTAGGCATCATGGCATTCTAATCTGCATTGACATTCCTTGCACTGGCTATGAATCAGTCCTTATCTAATGCATTCTAAAGCTTCTCTTCATATTTTCTCTAGTTTTAGTTGCTATTAATTGGTAGCATGTTTTTTAGCTGGAGGCTCCCGGATGGATGTATAGATGTACTAGCTTCTTTTAAGGGAATGTGAAGTTTACATTACACAGACTGTTTCCGAAGTGAAGAATTAAATATTGAGTAATAATCTTTGTTGGCGATTGAGCATTTAACGAGGCTACTCCCAAAAAGACTCAAATTGAAAAGAAGTGACTAAGCATCTCCATGAAATATTTGTCATCTAAGGTGATTTGCACTGGATGGAGAGCACTGGGTTTGAAATTATCTTTGGCTTTAAACTTGTGCCCATACTGATCACACACACACACACACACACACACACACATAACTTCTCATTATTCTTTAAACCTGCCATACAAGAAACAGACTAGACTCACCAGATGATGATTTCTTCATATGTAAACCCAAGTGTCTTTACACAGTGACCAGTGCTGCACAGAAGCTGTGGAGACACCAGAGCAAACATCAGTGTCACAAGAACACAAGCATCATTATTTCATCAAAGTAACCCCGACTCTCAGGTCAATTTATTCCCCCTTCTAGCATTTTATGTCTGAGACACAGTGTGCACACATATCAGTGGACTTCATTGTGTGGTATGGTACAGATCATCACACGGAGAAATATAATCCCTGACTGAAATGTTCTTTTGGGCTTTCAAAAAGCTCCCTCAGACAAATGGCTTGAGGACTTGTTGTGGCAACAGGGCACTTGAGGGGGTACAGAGTTCAGCCCCTTATGCCAGCCCTGTGTACTCATGTGTATGTGTGTGTATGTGTGCTTGTGTGTTGTTGGGATCGATGCTGATGTCAGAGCAAAAAGTAGCCTGGGGGAGGGGCCTGGACATGTGACACTCCAGGGGATTAAGTCACCCCACTCCAGGCAGGACCCCTTAAAAGGGGATGCGGGCCAATAAGCCCTCCCCGTCAGGACCGAGTGGTAAACAAGGAGTCAGGTGCAGAGAGATGACTCTGCCTTTCAGGAGGCTCCACATGCCCAGCTCTGGACTGCAGTCAGAGAGCGTAGCACTGATCTGTTTGTTCCATCATGGGAACTTCAGGTAACAATAGTGTAATAACCCAGTCAATATTGAATTTGAATTGAATCAAAGCACATCTAGTTGAGAAATACTGCAGCATAACATAAAAAGGGGGTTTAGCAACCTGAGGACCTGTATGCTATATCAGAGATACTACAGTACATTGTCAGGATAGAACAAGCAAGAGAAAATCTGTGAGAATAAATGTAGCCTACTACTGCATTAATTTAACCCCTACTTAAATAGAATTATAGTAATAGAAGTATATTGATTGAAACATCATCATAAGACAGATAAAATGTGAAGAAACTAATAAGCAGTTCAATACACAATGGACATGATCAGGTAGATCTAGGTAGATTTTACAATACTAAGTACTGTAGCTTCTGTGCAACATCACAATGCATATTCATTGTGGAAATTTAGAATTCCTGTGACACAAAAACAGACAGACAAAATGGTATAACTTAAAAATGTATTCCTTCATTACACTACTGGAAGCAACTCTGTCTAAGGATGGCCATGAAGAATTACAATTATCTGCACAACCACCCAAGCATGGCAGGCACTAAAAGGCTACCATGTAACATTCTCCCTTGGTTATCCCAGACTTGATTTTGTATGCCACCCATCACAAATGCCTGTGTCAGAGGATATTAACCCAGATGGCATACCTTTATGAAATTGTTCAGATGGCCTAGTTTCCGCATGTTCGACACTCCATGTGGCTTGGCTACATTCTGAAGGATTTCACGCATGTTATCAGCAGGCTCTGGAATTTTTTGGAAAATATGAAACATTAAATCTATCACATAAAATGCCACATAAAAAGAAGACATTACTATACTTGTCATGTACATGGCAATTACAAAAGAAATTAATTGTGCTAGATAGATAGTCATCATGCTAGCAGGAGTCAAATCACATCCCAGTAATTAATATCACTAAGATTTAAAATAATCACGTGAACTTGTTCAACACAAGCAACAAGGTAAAAGGTAACGTTTACCAAAACTTCTACCATCATGCGTTACCCCCCTTATGTATTATCTATAAAGCTCGCTGGAGTTATGAATACAGTCTTAGTGCCCAAGCTGATAATAATAGTAATAATAATAAGAATTAGAATAAGAAGGAAAAAAAGACATCTAAATGCATGTACACACAGCAATTTAACATTTTCCCCAGTGCAGACAGAACTCAGACAAGATAGGGGCGTTGCTCTGATAGTAGGGCGCTCTATAACGTTAACGTTAGCTTTTATGCTAACAGCTAGTTCAAAGTCACAAACCGAAAGACATTTTACTGAAAGTATCTAGCGGGTTGCATACGCAAATGGCCTTGCAAATTAATATTTGACAGTCAAGGTTTAGCATTAAATGCTCATCCACTTCAAACAACAAATGTCTGACAAGTACAGCACTACAAGTATTGCGTTAGCTAAGCTAGTTGACATAGCGAACGAAGCGAAGATAGCGGTTGCAGACATCTCGACAAAATAATTCATTCAACAAGGTTGGCAAAGCAGTCAGCATTTCCAACAAATAATGTGGTTTTGAATGATTAAAATAATTAAAACTCATCATAGCATGTATGCTTATTTTGTTTTCTGATCATGACTAACTAATAAAAATGCCACATTTAAGTACTAAGGACTCAACAGTATCTGAAGTGGTTTGCACAGAGCTGAAAAAGTATCATCATTATGTGGGTGTGCGAAGCCACCCGCATCTGATCTGTAGCTGGTAAGCTAACCGTTAGCCATGAAAGAACTGTGTAGTAAAGAGTAACATGACTCGTCTAGCCAGTACGTGTTTTAATTGACTACCTCATCCAACGAATAAAGAATACGGCTGTCACATCTGGCCTACAAATTAATGACTGTACTGATTTCGGCCCTGCAGTAATCTGGCTAGCTTACTAGCCATCCCCGCTAGCTAGTTGTTACCTCTAGTGAGATCCAGCGGTACGTTTTCCTCTCCACTGTCATTGCGACCTGTCAAAGGAGATCAAGAAAGACACAATTAACAAAAAATATCAGCCTGACAATTGCAACCGCACAACATCTTCTATTTCTTTATAATTTTTCAGTGCTGGGTAATCATATTTACATCGTTTATCTCTCATCCGAACACTTCGGATAGGACGGCCGCGGACGCTTGCCGCCATGTTCCCAGGGACATTCATCACAACACCGGAAACCTCGCGGAATCTCGCGGCCAAGATCGATTCGCCAGGCTTGTCGTGCATTTCGCACAGATAGGGGGAGTGAGAGGTCCGCTTTTGAGAGTAAGTTGTCTTCGGTCACCAACATGTCTTTGTTGAAATTAAATTCGGGTTTCATTCAGTTCAAACAAGAATATTTTTGTTAATAATGAAGTGGGCACTGGGCAGCACAACAGTGAAAGTCACAGTCTGCAGGCAAAGTCTGCAGCATTTCCAAATGAATAGATGAGATGCTAATCTGTTGGTCTTTATTGCAGTTAACTGTTGTGTAAATACTGAGCAATGCTATGTTGCAGTTATTTTGAGGCAATGTTAGACCTATATTTCACGGAAAGTTATCCTTGCTTATTTTAGTAAGGCTGGACAGTTTGCCCAAAAATCAACCTGTCAGAGGAAAACTTTGAGACAAGGAAAGTGTTTTAATCATGCACTCTGCCTAGAGAACACTGAACATAACGTTAAAGAAAGTGCATTATAAATATAGGCCAAACGCCCAGATCAACATAAAAAATATTGGTCACATTTTTCCCCTAGACCCCAACTGCAACTTTTGATTTGCGGATCTCCTTTACGCGCGCAGCAGAGCTTATTACAATACATTTTTCAAAGCAAACTTTGCTTGTGTGTTTTTTATTCATTAATTTATTCCATTATCACGTGAGGCGCAGCGGTCGATTCGTGCAGGATGACCACAGCCAGAAAATGGCGGATGTTGAGGAGTTACGGGTAGGCGAAGTGTTATGACAGCTAGCAACTGTAATGCTTTATTTCAAGTTTACAGTGCTTTGTTGTAAGTTAAGAACATTGTTTTTTAATTCCTAAAAAATATAGATGTAGACTTTTCACGGAAGTTAATGAGGTTCGAGTTTTTCATCAAGCGGTCACCTTTAGGCCAGCGTGAAAGAAGAAATGTTCATATCCAGAGGGGTAGCTAAACATCCAAATAGCTATATGCCTAGCAGATATGGGTAACTTTTGAATAGTTTGCTTGAAATAAGAAATAGTCCTCAGCTAATTTAGATGATGGTTTAGAGAACGTTATCTAATTTAGTATTGGTACGTTAAGAAATCCTTTGATCATATTGCACTGTGCTTGGAAATGTTTGTTAGCTAGCCAGTCTTCGACAAACCGCTAGCAAGCTGACAAGTTATTTTAGTCAAATGGCAAGTGCCTTCTCAGTTGAGAATTTTGTCAAGTTTTCCGACGCAGGTTTAATTAACATTATGTAATCAGCTTAGACTAGTTGCTGGAAATATAACGTTATCAAGTGTGAATATTATGTATTTACTTCAACTTGTGGGCGCATGTGGTTTTGTTTTATTTTTCCTTGGATGTTGTTTTAATCGGCTAGTCAAATCCCAACACTGCTACTTAGCAGTGCTACTTAGCTAGCTATTTAGCCAGGAGATTGTAAACACTAGCCAACATGTTTCTGCTTTGTTTACCTTGGCATCTTTGTTTTTTTTTTTTATCTCTTGTTGGTTTCATTGCTACATTCAAATCAAGTCATTTTAACTAGATGAATAGCTAATTCTTGCCACTATGTTTGCCCAGTTTGGTATCATTAGTTGGCAAGCTCTGCCATTGTTTACATGCAAGCGTCGTTTCATAGCTTGCTAATGTTAGCTATCAAAGATGTATTAGCTTGCTATTCTGATCATGTGCAAAAACACGTTTATCTCATGTCGTACTGAAATTGTATTTAAATACTAAGATTTTGTCACTATACCTGGACAGAGTGGTTATGTAACCCCCACCAGGTCATATAAGTAGGCTATATCTGACAAGTTAATTTGATTGTTGGGTGTAAGATCTAGGGACATTCTCCTTCTCTCCCCCCAGTTGGCTGTTTTGAACATTTTATATTGATGTGTTTTTTGTTAATCTGAACACGATTTCGTGTAATATCATACCATTTCAAATTGGTTTTCATTACTTCTGGAATTCTGGAAACATATCTGTTTATGTCTAATTGTCAATCTAATGGGTCTTGGACTTTATTCTTAACATTTGAACAGATGTTTTTAGGTCACATTTGTTAAGGAATTAAAAAAGAAAAATGGATAAACACGTAAGAACAATCAAGCATGGACCATATAATGAAGGGTCAGTTGGGGTTTTCTTACTTTTCTATGGGATTCTGAAATGGGAATGTTTGGGAGGGTTGTGATCTGTCATTCAGTTTGGTGTTGGTGAAATCTTGTACTCTCTTGAGTGATAGTCCTCCATCCACTCTGTAGAATGAAGAAAAGATATGTATTTCTGAAGTGTATTCATCTATGCTGAGTTAAGAACATTTGATGACATAATACAGTAAAATCAGTTGCTTTCTGCTCCGTCACTTAACCATGTGGCACAGAGTTTTGCCTTAGTTCTCATCAGTTCTTACTGTTCTTACTGTATATGTGCTTTGGTGTCAATAGCCATGTCAGGTTCTTGGATGATTGTTAATGCAATGCCTCTTTGTGTTCATTTCATGTATGTTTTTGCAGAACATGGTATCAAGTTTCCGAGTTTCAGAGCTACAAGTGTTGCTGGGTTTTGCTGGACAGAACAAAAGTGGTCGAAAGTGCGAACTCCTGCTGAGGGCTTTACACTTGCTTAAGAGTGGATGCAGCCCAACAGTTCAGACCAAAGTCAAGGAACTTTACAGACGACGCTACTCAAGGGCAATTGACAGTCTTCCTGAATTGGCAGCCTTCAAGGCAAACCTGCAGAGCTACTTTCAGTCAGAGGCCACCACGTCGGCTGTCGCCGCTGACCTGTCTGCTTCTGGCCACACAGACGTGGTGCACCTTAGTCCAGATTCCACACTTTTTCCAGAGTCAAAGCCAAGGATGAATATTCAGCAGGGCACACCGCTCATGCCTCCTGTGCACCCGGATGTGCAGATGAAGTCACTTCCTTTTTATGATGTCCTGGACGTTCTCATCAAGCCCTCTAGTCTAGGTAAGGTTGTTACGCAGGCTTGCACTTCTTCAACTCTGTGTGACTGTGTTGAATCCACAGTGACTGATCAAATGTCTTGCTGTTTTGCAGGCCCGTGTACTGCTCAGAGATTTCATCAAGAGAAGTACTTCATCTTTGCCTTGACTCCACAACAAGTGAGAGAAGTTTGCATATCCCGGTAAGGACTGTTGTCTGGCAATAAGATCATTATCAGTTCCATGCTTATTTTTTGCACCTGACCCTGTGTTTTGTTGCTTTTTTTGTGGGATAAAAGAGATTTTCTTCCTGGTGGCCGAAGAGACTATATGGTCCAAATTCAATTGAGGTAACACTTTGTTTTCATAATGCCACAATTACTAACCTTGCCAGGGGTGTGTTTCCCAAAAGCATAGCTGCTAACTAAGTTAGCTACTATGTTGGTTGCAATGCAATTTCCCATTGACAACTAACTAAGTTGCTAACAGGTTAGCAACTATGCTTTTGGGAAACACACCCCAGACTAGCTACAAATGACTAAATAGCTACATCTTTCAGTATCAACATTGTCTGTGTTTGCTATGCTAGGTTTTGCCTGTCAGAGACCAGTTGTCCCCAAGAGGATAACTATCCAAACAGCTTGTGTATCAAAGTCAATGGAAAGCTCTTCCCACTACCCGTAAGTGAAACGGTGTACACCACCAATAAGCAAAAATCCCATTCCAAAGATTCAGTGTGCAGTGATGATTGACTACAGTAACCTTACACCAGATGTTGACACCAGATAAACTATTGTTTTGCCAATATGTTTATGAGCTACTCCACATTGCACGTTGGGGCTTGAAAAGGAAAGGAAACCTGAGGAGGTGTTTAGAAACATTATTTACTCTCTTCTGGTTGGTTCCCAGGGTTTTGCACCGCCCCCTAAAAATGGAGTGGAGCAGAAAAGACCAGGGAGGCCATTGAACATAACATCCCTTGTCAGGCTGTCTTCTGCGGTTCCCAATCAGATTTCTGTCACATGGGCACCGGAAATTGGAAAGGTATAAGGATTCTTCACATTATTTTCTCTCTTGGTTGGGTGGAGAAGAGGGGATTGTATAAAAAAAAGTGTTCTTCTGTGTCAACTCAAAGCTAGTAAAAAGACCTGATCTGATGTACTGTACTTAAAGTTTTAAAGGTAGTTCACCCCTTTATGAAAATTGGTTATTCACCCCCTTTACCTGGAGTTGCATATGTGGGTAAAAGCATTTTGGTCTCAGTGCTTGCGTTTTCCTAGTGTGGCATCCCCAATTTTCCCCAATTTTAGCTTTAGCAACTCTTTGGCAACTTTACTTTCCAGTGCCTATGCTAAGCTAAAGGTAGAATTGGGGTTGCCAGACTAGGACAACGCATGCACTGAGACCAAAATGCTCTTACCCACATATGTAACTCCAGGTAAGGGGGTGAATAACAGATTTTCATAAAGAGGTGAACTATTCCTTTAAATGTCATCCATATGTGGCTCAGAATTAAGGATGTTTAAAAGATTTTTTTTCTGTAGGTTTGTAACCTGATGGGTTAGGAGCTAAAGTGGTTGTTTCAGTGTTTTTTGTTTTTTTAATGAGTGTGTCATGTCTTGTGTTTTGCAGACCTACTCCATGTCTGTGTACCTTGTAAGGCAGCTGACCTCCCCGTTGCTGTTGCAGAGGCTTAAAATGAAGGGGATCCGGAACCCTGACCATTCACGAGCATTGAGTAATACTTCTATTGTACTATGTACAATATTATATATTGCACTGATGCAGAAAAGTGTTGAAAGGTGTCTATTTAGTCAGCGTATCTTCATGTTTGGTACAGCAAAAGTCAACGTCAATGCTGTAACTAGGTAAGCAGTGAACCAAGCCATTTGTAGGTTAGATATGTATTACTTAATTGGATCATGTGTAACCAAAAATAAATAAATTAAACTCATGTTTCCTTTCATAAATAAGACTTCCTAAATTCTAGAATTTCACAAACTTAAAAAAGATAAGTGACCTTTGTCAGTATCAAAAAGACTGGTTATCCCATTCTTTTGACTTGTTTTCCCATGTGGAGTTCAGTGGAAGGTAGCATCACTCAAACATTGTCCCTGTGATAACCTCAGTGCCCTACAGCCCTACACCCTACAGTTTGTCAGAAGTGGCTAGATTTTTATTTTTAATTCACTCTTCCCCTCCTGCAGTTAAAGAGAAGCTGACTGCCGATCCCGATAGTGAAGTTGCCACAACAAGTTTACGAGTCTCCCTTATGTGCCCAGTAAGTGTATTCTCTCTCAATATTTGCATACATGTGTACGTTTTATATTTATGGCTACTTTGAAGGCATTGTCATCCAAAGCAAAAGTTTAGCTATTCTCGTGCCGCCCCTCTCCTGATGACTGATGATTTTTTCTTGCAGCTTGGGAAGATGCGTCTCACAGTGCCATGTCGAGCCGTCACCTGTTCCCACCTGCAGTGCTTTGACGCAGCACTCTACCTGCAGATGAACGAGAAGAAGCCCACCTGGATCTGCCCAGTGTGCGACAAGAAGGCCACTTACGAAAGCCTCATCATCGATGGGTGAGCCAGCAGGATTATGAGAACTTTCGGGTTTAGGTTGTCATTTCACTTGTGTTGAAGTGCAGATGGTTGAATAAATAAGCAATTGTATACATTTTCTTAAGATTGTTTATGGAGATCCTGAACGATTGTACGGACGTTGACGAAATCAAGTTTCAAGAGGATGGGACGTGGTGTCCAATGAGACCAAAGAAGGAGGCGCTAAAAGTGTCATCACCACATATCCCCAAAGTCGAAAGTAAGACGTCTACACATGTTTTTGCAATAGCAACTAACAAAAAATATTCACACACTACTGAATCATTAGCTTGGTCATAACCAGCCCCTTGGTCTATGATTTGCTTCGCACAAGGGTCTGGGAGTCCAGCTATTGAGAAACGATTGCTTGCTAAAGGTATATAAATGAAAAAAGACTGGATCAGCCCTTGACTGATAGCTTATCGTATTCTCATACTGGATTCTGAAAGTTTGCCCAGATGGTTTAGGGGCGATGAGAATTGTTGAAAAAAAATACTGCGTCAGTCATTCCATATGACAGGGTGCCTGCGCAAGTCTTGAAAGTCTTAAAAAGTATGGAATTTTGATACGCTGTTTTCCAGACCTTGAAAAGTATTGGATTTTGTATGAAAGTCTTAATAAGGTATGGAAAAAAGTATGCTCAAAGACACAATAAGAAATAAATAGTATAAGGGTGTAAAAACTATGATTTTGTTCACCAGTCACGTACTGTGTAGGATACATATCGTACCTACTATGTATAGCCTACTGGAAAGATATCCAGACAGTAAAGCAGGCAGTGGGCTTAAAGTATATAAAGTCAAGGTCTTGGGTAGCCTGACACGCCAGACTATATCATAAGAATGTATAGTCTGAAGACCACTGATAGACTGTACCTCAATGGAGGGGCGGGTGATTGCGTTGTCTTTCAAACTGCCTCTCCACGTAATAGGCTAGCGTTCCGGCCAGTGGCACCAGCTGGTATATCAAACTTTTCCCGTAGCCCGTCGGTAACACGGCAAAGACATCTTTTTTCAAAACTAAAAACTTCAGTGCACTTTCTTGTTTCACTTTCAAAGAAAACGACAAGTGCAATTCGTCCAAAACTGGTTTGAGCAGGGCTGTCGTCATCGTACAAAGCCCGCCTTACGATTTCCTGTACACATACCGCGCTGTGATTGGTTATCCGCCGCCAGAGGAAGGATACAACGGGTTTCTATCAGTGGCCTCTAGACGTATCTGCTGTGCAAATTCAAATTTGCTACCGCTAGGGGTACGTCTAGAGTTCTAGGCTAGGTCTTGGGGGGAAAAAAATATCAGTTTTGAAAAAGTCTGAAATTTTGATTTGGAAAAAGAGCAAGCCCCCTGATATGAAGATTGCAGTGATTTAACCTCTGTGTGCATTGCTAGGTTCTGCTCCTGTGCGGCAGTGTGCGGTGGTGCCTCATGGTGAGGTGAGCAGCTCCAAGAAGGCTGATGTGATTGACCTGACCCTGGACAGCTCCTCGGAGGACGAGCAGGAGGTGGAGCCACCCCACAAGAGGCGCTGCGTTTACATGACCAAAACAGAGGACATGCATGGAAAGGGGTGAGCGTAAAGTTCGCTCTGTGTTAGTGCTAGTAGCTACTGTCATTAAAGCAAAAGTTCAGTGCCCTGTTGCAGGAGTGTGCTGACTACTACATAGCGAGTGGAATGAAAGAACTTGGAATAACGGGCAAGATGCAAATGTAAACGAACACTTTACTTAATATCGAGTCAATGCAACCTACCGGTACAACATTTGAAACCGAAAGTAAGATTGTAGGTTCCATTGACTCAATTGACTCTTGTTCGCTTTTGCTTTTGTTGTTCCAAACTCTTTCATTCCACTTGCTATCTAGGGCTGTCAGCAGGCTTGTGCAACAAAGTTATTCTTGAATTACACCAATTTTTTTTATTTAGTATAGCAAGATTCGTAATGTGGCCTTGGCAGAGTTCCTCAATCTCTGAAGGCCCTTTTTCACAGAAAGAGCGGCTTTCAATACAGTTTGCTATGCAGATGTTGAACTGCTCAGAGCTTTCCAACCAAAGAGAAATTAGTTCAGACTATGACACTCTGGTTAAGCTTTTTGTAAACAAAGCTGTCAGTAAGCGTCTCAGTGTGTGCACAACTGCACACGAGTTGTTCATAAGATTTGTTTTTTCAATTTCTTATTTAGAGTGTTAGCCTATCAGCCCTCTGCTGTACGGGTGCCAAATGTGCAGGGTCTGGACCCCACCTACCTGCCCCCCTCCATAGCAGACTATGCAGTACCATACCATCACTCAGCCCTCTCTACGATTCCCGCAGATATGCAAGGTTTGCTCATTAACTTCTCAGTTGTATTTTTTTTTTTGTTGTTTTTAAATGCCAGATTTAAGTGTAACTGCAAATTCTGTGTAATGGAACTTGATGGAACATATTTGTTTTGTTTATCCTATAGGTCTGGACTTGTTTTCATTGATTCAAGGAGACCCACAGGTAAGAATCCCTCTAATGTAGAATCCCTCTGAACATATTCAAAGAATGTTTTTTGTTATTTCACCAACCAAGTAATTGATAAGCAGTTGCATGGTTGTAATTTAAGTCATTTATCACCTTTAAGTAAGTATTTATGATGACCTATATTTGATGTGGGCCATAATTTCTGTTCAGCAGCATTACCGGGCCCCCATGTATCTGGACAACTTGTCCAGCAGCCTCCAGAGTGCCACCACCAGCGGGAGCCTGGTGTCGTCCTCCAGTCAGTACGAGACGGTCGCCAGCACGCACAGCACCAGCTCCAGCCACGAGACCGGCGTCATCACGGCCAGCACGGCCACCAGCATCTCTGACATCATCTCATTGGACTGAAGTAACACTTTAAAAAAAAAAAAAGCCTTCTTCTGACTCTGCCTCTCCACCAGCCTGCAGCAGAAGGATTGCCCCCCTCAAAATGACCTGACCCCCCCCCTCTACCCCCACCTCCCAAGGACTATGAGGCCCAAATCTGACCTGTGCTGTCACTCACTCACACCAGCCAAGGGTTCAACATGATTGCGACGACCATGAAGACAGTTTTGGTTGTGTTGTTTTAGTTTTTCTTTTTTTATGTTGCCTTTCTGATTGAATGGGCGGAGGTAAAATGGCCTTGAGCGTAAGGACGATGAATGCTGGACATGTCGCGATGGTGCTCAAAGTACATGCAGCTCCGTGAATGTTCAGTGCAGGCTCTCTTTGGCAGCTGATTTTTTGGGGGTTTATTTTGTGTAGTTCTGAACAATTCATGCAGTCGGATGTGATGTTTTTTTTTTGTTGTTTTGTTTTTTCTCCCCCATTTCTACTTTAGTTCCAGCAATAAAACTATTGTATTTTGTCATTTACATATTGTACATTTATGTAAGAAATGTTTATGGTCCAGATTGTGTCCTGGTAATGAGATGTTATGCATCAAATCAGCTGTTTTTATTTTTCTGTTTTGTTCAATTGTATGCTCCTGGGTTTGTTTTATATGTGGATATGTGAAAAGAATTTTGTACTACATCACATGCTATCTTCTTTTTCACCATGAGACTTAAAGGGCCAATATTGCTTCCATTTAGAAGCTGTTTGAGTCATTTACATGAAATAACCTTGTTTCCACACTACAGTACATTTGGGAACTCATCCTTATCCCAGCAGTATAGTGTACTTGATGGTATACTAAAAGGATACTTGACAAGTGAGGTTTGCATAGACTCATGTATTTTGTGGTTATTTGTCATGGCATAACATTGGATGCCAGCCTACATCACCACGCTGTCAAGAGCACTATTAATTTGTGACATTTTGTAATACCAGTGTGTGTACCTTTTACCAGCAAGCATTATGATCTGTAAAGGGATTCGGCCTGTCACAGTCCGCAAAAAAAGCAGAAAAACAGAAGGACCTGTAGTCACATGGTTAATGTATTTGTAGACTCTCATTCTTACTGATGTGAGCGCCACGTAAACTGTTACAGATCTGGCAGATGGTGCCACATTAAAAAGAAAAAGAAAAATCCAAAATGTCTTACTGGATATGAGCCATAGAATTTAATTACAAGTGAAAGCATGTCTACATTTGGTTGTTTTAAATATGAATATTTAATACTCGAGCCCTCCTTTATTACTATTTCACCTTTTTTAACCAATGAGACGAAGATTTAATTTAACAAAAATGTCTATAAAAATTAAATGCCCTCATGTTTTATTCTTGAACTGTCCTTAACAGACTTTGTATCAGGAACAGTTGGGTAATGTAAGCGGTCACAAAGCTTAGTCAACTTGAAGTCAATTTACTTCACGGTTCCTCTTGTGCTTTTGATCATAGCAAGTTGTTACAAGAAGCATTTGTATTCTTAAAATACCACCTAGCTAAACTGTAAGCATGGAAGCCAGGTCATTTATGAATTGCCCATGGAACACAAAGTAAGGTGCTAAGTTTTATTTGCTGTTGATATCACAGTACTTAACACTGTCCTTTTTACTGTCTTTTTTCTTTTTTTTGTTTTATACTGTAAACGTTCACCCGTACATTTCTGTTCTGTATTTTTTTATTATTATTTTACATTTAATGAGTTAGATCTACATTGGCCAGACATTCTGGTGATCACAGCTTGTCCAGGAAGTTGTCGAGAGCCGGGATGCCTTCTTTCAAGCCCTTGCGTTTACGTGTGTCGGCCACAACCTGGCATGGCTTGCTGGCGACGTCATAGGGATCACCAGGAAGAATCTGCCAGTGGTCAAAGACACACTGGGGGAAGGCCTGGCCACCTGTGTTGGACCTCAGGTCTGCTGTGAACCCTGTCGGAAAAAAACAAATAAATATTTATATGTAACATGCTTGGAACTTGGAACTTGTGCATTTTATTTGCCTTCATTTCATCAGTTTATCAGTACAGTTGGGGTTGAATGGTACACTTACCGAAAGACTCATTTACAGGGAGGTAGGCCTTTACAACGAAAATAGGAGTTCCTGCAACTTGTGACTCCTCAAAGACGTGGCCTCGTTTCCTGTTCAGGACACCATAGATTCCTCCAACAACTTGCTCTGGACACTAAAATGGCAGAGACAGATCAATTTCTTCTACTATTAGTATCGAATGTCATTGCATTGTGAAGTGTTAATTAGTATTACTACTGCTGTCACAAAACCAAATTTATGACTTCATCTAAACATTTTAATACCTAAAACAATATCATGGCAAAACTTGTCCAATACTAATAAAATTAGGTATCAACGCATATATACGGTAATTTCATGGTAAAACCAAGTGCTGGTGAATCATGCAAGAGCTAAGTACAACTAAGTAGTACAGTACTCCTAGTACATACTACTAGTTGTACACTGAGTACTACTAAGTACATTACAGGTACTGTACATGTGTGGGACCCTGACTGAAATTACCTGGATCTCCACCAGATAAATGGGTTCCATCAGCCTTGGTTGTGCAGTCAGTGCAGAGGCGTACAGAACCCTACGGGCTGTAGGAATGATCTGGCCACCACCTCTGTGGATGGCATCAGCATGCAGAGTGACGTCATGAACGTCGAAACGCACAGCACGCATGTTCTCTTCACAGAGGACACCCTAGATAAAAAAAGATAAAAAAGTTCACGTTTGCCTCTACAATACAAATCTCATGGTATTATCACATATGAAAATGTATGCAAGAACATTATTTTTATAATAAAAACTCACTTCTTTAGTTGCCCACTGGAAACCAGCCACAACACTGTCTTTGATCTCATTCAGGTATTGAACTCCCTTGGTCACATCAACCAGGAGGTTGGGGCCAGTACCGTCTGGGCCAAAGCACCAAATCTTACGGGCCTCCCCAACATCAAACTCGTACTTCTCAGCGAGATAACGAGCACGCTGCTTCAGCTCCTGTCGTGAAGACACGTCACCCTTGTCGATGTCCTCAGCCAGACCATCGGGCATGGGTCTGGCTTTCATGTACAGACGGTTGTGCTTGTTGGGGGATTTGGACAAGCAAATTTGATCTGATTCTTCGCTAACTGTCTCACGGTATGACACCACTGGGTCAGATTTCTGTAGAGAAAGTAGAATGAATGTATGATGAGTCATCTGCCATGGCAATTTCTAATCAAAAGTATTAAAAAAACTAAACGCCACAGTCATCCTGAGTAAACAAGTGTGTACTTCTTCCCAATCCTTTTGAAATGTGTTGAGAAGCGTCATTTTTTGACATGTTTTTATTTTCTTAAATATTTGTGTCCTTCTTTCTTAAATTTGAAATATAAAATATATCTAAATCTGTCAATCAATCAGTCCTTCTAACCTTGAGTGGAATACAGGCATGGTCTTCCTCCAGATCTTTCAAGCAAATCTCCAGATGCAACTCCCCAGCACCAGCCACAATGTGCTCACCAGACTCCTCAATGATGCACTATCCAAGAGAGACAAGAGTTACTTCAAATCATACTCTTACAAATAAATATATATCACCAGCTACTAATAGGTTCCTACTAACCTGAACCATAGGGTCTGACTTGGCCAAACGCTTCAGGCCTTCCACCAGCTTGGGCAGGTCAGCAGGATTTTTGGCCTCCACAGCCACTCTCACCACAGGGCTGACGCTGAACTTCATCACACGCATGTTGTGTGCGTTGTCAAACGTGGTGATGGTGCCTGTCTTCACCAGGAACTGATCGACTCCGACCAAGCCAACAATGTTGCCGCAGGGCACATCCTCAATGGGCTCCACATAGCGTCCCATCATGAGAATGGTTCTGTGTTAAGAGAAATCAGAGGAGGCTTTTTGAAAATGCTGCCTTAATGGACTATCCTTAAAGTTAAGGTTTGAGTAATTCAGGCATAGCCCTATTGCACGAGCCTGCTGACTGCATCACATAGCAAGTGGGATGAAAGAATATGGAACAACTCTGAACGTCTGAACGTGAACGCAAATGCGAACAGGCACTTTACACTGAGTTAATGGAACATAGACCGAAAGCAAAAGTGGACAAGCAGTTTGCGTTGAGTCAATGGAACTTACAATCTTGCGTTCGGTTTTGAATATTGTATGATCCATTGACTCAATGTAAAATGCTTGTTGGCATTTCAGTCTATGTTGTTACAAATTCTTTCATTCCACTCGCTATGTGGTGCAGGCAGCAGGCTCATACAACAGGGATATGCTTTCATTACATCAAACTTTCACTTGAAAGCTCTTTCTATTGCTGCAGTTAGGACTTTATATTCTAGCTATTCAATATAATAATGCAGTAATATTTTAAGCGCAAACCTTTGGATTGGTTTCAAATAAAGATCGTCCTTCTTGCCAGGTGTGTAGTTTGGCCCCATGATGCGGACCTTCTGTCCTGTGCCCACTGTGCCAGAGAAGACACGACCGAAGGCATAGAACCGGCCCTTGTCAGTAGTGGGCACCATTTTGGAGATGTACATCATCAAGGGTCCCTTTGAATCACAGTTTTTGATACCTATTGGAAACCAAAACAGACACATATGGGTTTTGCAATATGGAACATATTACCGTACCCTATACTCTGGGATACTTCACAGATTTTTTTTGAAATGCATTGGAAATCATATTGCAAGGGTACAGGGTCCAGTCATATCATACTAGGTGAATAGTGAATGGGCCATGCAGTGCAGTCATCACACTAACCCATTGCAGCCTCATCATCACCAGGGCCCTCATAGAGCAGCTCGCAGCGGTATTTCTGAGCTGTGACTGGGGATGGAAGGTGAATGGTGATCATCTGCAGGAGGGCTTCACCTGCGGGCAGCCAGCGACGCATCACTGCCTGGGAGGGGGGCACAAATACAGATCAGTAATGGGTTTCTGTATATGGTGATGATGCAGATCAATTTCAGTCAAGCATCTGTTTCTCGAAAAAAGCATAGTTGGTAATCAGTGCTAACCAGTTAGCAATTTCATTGGCTGGCAATAGGTGAGTAGGAAATCGCATTGCAACCGACCAAGTTGCTAATTTAGTTAGCAACTATTCTTTTTCGAAGTGCTTAGTAGAATGTGTTGTTCACTCCAAATAAAGCTTAAATATAAGTGATCAGTGTGCAAAGATTTTGATCTTTGACTTAGTTTTTCATTTTTTTTTTTCTTTTGGATAATTTCTCTATTTGTCTCATTTTCACACCTTAAGAAGGGGTTTCCCCTCCTTTTCTTTGTCCTCTACATCAAGTTTCACATCAAGCTTCTCAATCAGCTTCGCGGCCTCGTCCTTCTTGAAATTCATGATGGCGTCGAAGACCTTTGTAAACAAAGGGGCTAGTGAGTGGAATGGAAACTCACTACAATTCACTAAATCCACTGATTCAGTTCAGATTTAACACATACCTTAAAAATAGGGTCCAACACAAGTTGGCAGAATGTACGAGGAAGTTTCTTGCCATCTGCGGTGTTAGCAGATTTGCTGAACTTTCCATTAGATGGATCAAAGTATCTTTTGAATTAAACACAAACAATCAAAAGCATTAACATTAAAATATAACACCAGCATTTTAACTGCCAAGACTATAAGCACTATATGAAATAACCAACTGAACCCCTAACAATGGGTAAATAATTCTTATTATTATTGTGGAAACGAAATGTGGAGACCACTAGACTTGTGATTTTAGAGAATTAATAAGCAGGACATACTTGTCTCCCCACAGTTTCTTCATCATCTCCTCCACTTTCTTGGCACGCTCGGCAGGTGGGAGCTGGCCTTTCTTGTCACTCTTTGCAGTAAATTTGGCCACATACATCTCTGCAAACTGCTTCAAAGTAAAAGCCCAGCCATGAAGACCTGAGCCAAATCCAACAGTCCCTGCCACGGGGTCCACCTGCAGGAGAATAGAACAAGAGCCAAGTGATACAGTCTGTCACTGCCACCGTTTTCAGGGCTGTCACAAGAGGAGAGGCAAACCAGGAAATAGCCCGGGGAAACCCAAAGCTAAAAGGGGGACGACAAAAATGGCTGATAATTTACCATTCCATCAGATTTCATAAAAAGACCTTTATGAATTTGTATATTGCAATAACTGTTGCAATGTGAAACGACTAATTGACCGGGAATGAATGAGGGCTGGGAACATTGGATTAAGAACTTTCTAACAGACGACCCACAACAATGTCTCTGATTCTATTATTCTAAAAACAGGGGCTCCACAAGGTTGTGTTTTATCCCCTATTTTGTTCTCAGTGAAATGGCACTACACCAGAGTAATTTTCAACTAAATGTTTCAAATATGCAGATGACATACTGTAGCATTCGTTGGACTCTTTCATACAGTTGATGAAACTGATTATATTGCAGATAATAGGCAGACAGGTTTGCTTGTCCTTGACTTAAGGACAGCCATGAGCGCCGCTAAGGGGCAAAGGGCAGGATGATTATATGGGCCTGTGGCACTGACAGGTTGCCCCAGAGAAAATTGTAATGTTAAAATCAATGTTTGGGGGGCCCAAAATCATTTTCTGTCATAGGGCCCAACATTTCTAGTGACACCCCTGAGCACAACAGAGAAGAGCTATGTGCTGTGAAATAAGTAGCACAACTATGAGAAGCTTTTGGACTGTATAGTGTCAAGGCTCCAAAACCAAAAGCCGCTGACCATGATGTTGCCCATGGGTCCATGTTCATCCTCTCCATAGGTAGAGATGATGACGTTAACGTTCTCCACGATGCGCTGGAAGGTCAGGAAAAGCTCATCGGGCGCCAACTGCAGCTCGAGCAAGGCACGGTCCATCTTGTTCATCATCAGGACGGGCCTGATCCTTTCTGCAATGGCCTGCCTCAAAACAGTTTCTGTCTGCACACAGACACCTACCAGAGAGGAGGAATGAGAAAGAGGTATAGAGGGAAGTAATGTCAGAGCAGGTTTGGCTCAAATGTGTTATTACATGGCAGTGCATCTGAGCACAATGCAATTACACACGGACTGATCAAATCACATGAATGATCATCACTGGAATGTTGCTCTTATGTTCCCAAGCCAACCTATTAATGTTTTCGATAACAGTTCAACATGTGGGTCATACTGTCTGAATGTGTTGCTGTAGTTCACTTCACACAAACACAAACACTCGTTGATCTTATATTTATAAAGCTCAGCTCAAACATGTATTCAGGGAAGCAGCTGTCACATTTCAATGATCCAGTTTACTTGTGATGATCTTTTGATCATATGAGGTGCTGTACACCTTGTCCATGCTGATTCTTAATAGCAGTCATCCGACAGCTTTTTTTAAAAAAAAACCTAAACATTCTCCAACAGCATGGTGCATTCAGTGCATTAGCCTACTGTGTGTTGCGCATGCATGCCTTGCTTTATGCTTGCTTAGCAGTGACAGAGACACAAGGCTGACAATGCACAGCTACAACAGACACACACAACCCGAGCGTCTGTGCTATCATACCTGATACACAGTCTACTACTACAAGAGCACCGTCAGTGACGCGCAGAGCAGCAGTCACTTCAGAGGAGAAATCGACGTGACCAGGAGAGTCAATCAGGTTAATGAGGAAACCAGAGCCATCCTTGCACTGTTTGATGAAGGCCATGTCATTTTCACTGAGTTCATAGTACAGAGAAATAGCTCTGCGGGGAGGGGTGACACATAACAGGACTGTTAACCGCAGACAAAGTGCGGTGATGTCAACAACAGAAGTTTCCCAAATTCCTAATGCTTGGGTTATCTGTGGAGAAATGTTTCTGCCTGTTCTAGGCAGGCCTAACAAAAGGATTATTGACAGTGTTTCAGGGTTTAGATTCCCTTAAAAAAAATGAAAATTAGAATAGGGTATTACATTCATTGATACTAACAGTAGTAAATAAAGCATGTCTTATCATGTAACTGATGTTCACTGTTATTAACATTTTTAATCCACACATCATATTTCACGTGCTCACCACGTTAATAAGCTCCTAAATTTGACCTTTTAACCTAAATGAACACATACGTGGACTTGATGGTGATGCATCTCTCTTGTTCATCTTTCCTTGTGTCTGTGAATCTGGTCTCCCCAGCACGTGCTGAGGCGATGATGCCAGCCTTGCTCACCAAGGAATCGGTTAAAGTTGATTTTCCATGGTCCACATGGGCGATCACAGACATGTTTCTGATGTTGGACTTTTTGTCCATGATCTCACGGATCTGGTCTACAGTGAAGTTCACCTGAGGACAAAAAAATAAGCCATAGCCTATAATAAAAAGAGGTGGCACTTGCCATTGGGGGTGCTGTTTTATCCACCTTCATGAATTTTCTAAGTAATGTACTGCGCAGTTTTCTAGGGTATCTGCTGAATATATGCCGCAGTATCTTGTAGGATCCATTCCCATAGTTACTACGTCGAGAACCTAGGTCATTTGGTCAAATAAACATGGCCACTGGAATATCATATCTCTGGCTGACTGAGACGTCTCCCTAGCCCAATCTGTGCACATGAAACTTTAATACGCACGACTCCTGGAACAGTGGGCGTCAACGGACTATTTATAACAGGGGGTAACGCTATTCCAGTGCCTATATTCGCCGCATGGACAGGCCTCAAACCATAAGCAAGGGTATATTAGAAAATATTAAACATGTGGGCAGTTTCGGTCGCAACGGTGTTTATAAACCCTTTATTCGAAATAGCCAATTAATTGATCGATCATCATTAGGGTCATGTCATCACCAACATTATGAGCCAAATATTAATTAGTTTCTTTTTGCTGTGTGATTTCTTATCTTAGTATAACGGACTCATTACCATATTTTGTCCTACTTTTTTTCGGACACTGCGTATGTCCAAGTCCAAATGCACATAATAATAATAACACAGCAAACAATTACGTCATGTAATATAACTAGACAGCCATGGCCATGCTTTCCCCCCAACAACCACATACTTGTGCACTTTTAAGAATTAACATAACATGAAATGCAGTTAATTAAGTGATAATAATCATATATCTCACCATTTTGGCTGTTGGTTCCCCGGTTCAAAACAGCCTCGGTTCCTGATACCTGACGGTTGTACCTCTCCGTCGGAGGACTGCGGGGGAAAGAGAGAGAATATGACGTAGAATCTCAGTTTATCCTGCGACCGGCTGCGACACGCCGGACATCGAGGGTCATGTGGAGCCAGTCATATGGATCAGCAAGTGAAAAAAAAAAGTCGGCAGGAAAGAATTTTCCTTTACAGTAGTAAAATAATCAGCAAACTAGATGCACGATTTTTTTATTATTATTATTTTATTTTACACCCATTCACATTTAATTGTGAAGAATGATCAAATATTACCAGTCTGAATAAATAGCCTACAGCCTGACTTTCACTCACTAATTGCAATATATCAGATAGCCTGATATCTACATTATGCAGCTCATCCAGTTGGCTCAGGCCCACATTGTCTTATCTCTTGGCTTCATCATCTAAGCAGTAGTTTTTCAGCATGGCAGGCCAAAAAATGTTCAAAACACCAGAGCTACTGATAGCTGTGGCGAATGCTTCAATCACATAATATTTAAGAAACATGCAATAATTCAACATACCATTTAAAAAGTAAATTATAGGCCCCACTGGTTGTGTTTGTGGACAAGGGTTAATGGGAATATATGGAAGTGAAGGGTTATCCTATGTTTGAGAATTAGTTTGGTATTATGGGGCAAAAGTTTTTTAAGTTACAATGATTTAGTCTAATCATTGTATACTCATGGAAGCACAGCATGACAGGGAACAACACCTGTCTAGACCCAAGCCAAAAATACATATTATTTGGAAAAGGGATCTTGGAAGGCTGTATAATCTAATCACTGTTGGGGATCTTGGACCAAATTCTTTGAGCATCAAACTTTGTGACTCTTGAGGGCGCTGTTGCATTGGGAGACATTTTGATAGCGCCCTACCAAAATAGATGACCTATTTGCAGAAACCCGTTTTTTTTTAAGTGATACCTGTCTGTCAAACATACAGAGTCAGATAAGTAGGATTGGTGGATATGGCTGTTATTTTCTCCAGAGAAACAAACCTTATCTGACCGAGCAGTCAGTTTGTTGTTGTGCGTTGTCATTGCAGCACGTCTCCACAACAGCAGGGGGCAGTAATGCTACATTATATCTAGTGATTCCGCGACTTGAACTGGTGGAAGAGGGAAACTTGGATTGATACGCGCACCACCAGTCCGCTCTACACCAGTCCTCTCTGTAGTAGCTGTTCTTTCTGTCTTTTTTTGAGAGTGCTGAAACAAAAATGCGTGATTAAAATTTAGACTTTGTTCAAACGGAAGATATGGATGCCTGTCTTTTAGACAAATGGACACAGCAAAACAACCAGCTCGTGAAAGAATGGAAGGTAAAGTTAACATCATCAATGTGAACAAAAATGTCTTGTCAGAAGTAACGTTATAACGTTAGAGTTAGTTAACGTTAGGCTACTGGTAAAAAGAGTGTGTAATGACAATGATATGGTAATGTATAAAATTGATTTTATATACTTTTTTTAAGCTGTCAGACAGAAAAGGTTGTGGGGATCATCAGCAAGGCCAAATGGAAAAGTGTCACAGAGGGACCCTCAAATTACTGCAGACGATACAAGGTAGCCTAACAAACGTCAGTTTGTTAAAGTGCTCATCTGCCAAGCAAGCATACTGGGTGACTTTGTAATATGACTTCTTATTTGTTCTCAACAGGTGTACCCGCTGTCACAGAGTTGATTCAACTTGAGTTGACTGTTGCTTACAACACTCTTGTTTTCTCTTTCAATTTGTCCAAACTGAGTAATGTGCAAGAGAATCTCACCAGTACTCTTATCAGAGGTAGGATATGCAATTTTGTATGTGTATTGTGTATGTGAGTATATAAGGGTTTTGTGCAACCTGTCTGACCTTACATATTTGTAACGTTAATCTTAGTCTTGGCTTCAAAATCCAACCATCAGAGAGAGCCGTGAGCCCCCTATGGAATGAATAGATTGCACTGAAGGCTTTGCTTTAATAAGTTTCTGCAAGAAATTGCCAACAGTCATTAGCTGAAGTTCAGATAGATTATTCTGTATATGTTGAGACTATGATTGCTTCCATAATGTTGTGCTGCTGTGTCGAGGCTACAGTAGTGGGTAAAGGTTAAGTTTCTGAGAGAGAGAGAGAGAGGGGGGGGGGAGCATAGTATGGACTCAAAGGAACTCTTCAGACAGATGCAAGATGCTGAACTTGCTCCTCTGTTTGGAGAATATTCTGTGTATGTACTGTGCAGCAGGTGGCAGTCGCTGTTCAGGGTCCACTTTCCCCCCTTTTTTTCAACTGTTTCCAATAGCTTCTCTCACTAGCCAGTCCCGTCATTCAGCATCCCTCTTCCCAGTGCTGTCTTTCAGGCCAGAACACATACAGAATGACATTGTATGTGCAGAAGTGAATGTTATGTTTGTCTCCCTTTCTAGCCCTCGAGGCTGTTTGCTGTCACACACCTAGCAGGGACCCCGTCGAGTTATGGCATATCACTTTGGAATCCTTCAGCAACACTACTCACCTGCCTTGCCTTCACAACTTGCTGTGTGTGCAGTGGGCTCTATGGTTAGCCGCCTGCCAAATGGAGAAAGTTCACCAAATGCTGAGCGGTGTTACTCAGGTTAGAGAAATCAATCCTTACCACCTCTACCAATCCTTCCAACACAGCCTTGACACTCCACCGCAATCTGTGCACTTTATTCCTCCTACTTCTCCTTACCGTTCTCAACACCTGCACTTCACACACTTTACCCTTGGACCAAAGCCTTCACCCCAACAACACACACACACACACACACACACACACACACACACACGCACACACACACACACACACACAGACACACACACACACACACACACACACCCAGACACACACGCACACACACACGTGAAAGACTGTCTAACTAGGGGTCAAAATTGGCACCAGCCATCAGCCAAATTCTGGCAAATTTTGAATTTGACTGAAAATACTGATTTACTATAGAGTACTTTACTATAGACTTTCACAAATTTGTGAAAAGTGTATGGATGGTAATATTCACATTTCAGAAAGTTCATTTTAACCCATGTGACTACCAGACTCCAGTATTAGTACATGTCTTACACTTCAGTACTTCTTGAATCCAGTTTTTTACAGGCTGTTGTTCATTAGTAGGACTTGAGATCAGGAATATCTTTGAGAGACAAATGTTAGAAAGAAAATTATTGGTCACCTTATTCATTAAGTTAGAGAACCACAGCATGGGCACTCACACTTCTTCATCTACAGTAGTAGGTCAGTAGAGCACCTTTTATGAAACATTTGCATTGCAACAGTGTTAGTCTAGTTCATCTTGTAGCAACATGCGTTTGTGTATCGCAGAATTAGCGCAGAATTAGGTAATGAAACAATGCATCATTCAGAGGGATGTGGTAAGAGACTGGAAACCCAGGCTGCATTACTGCTCTGGGCTGAAATACTAGACCTGACTGCTCACCGCATGTGCCACATGCTAGTGTACCCCTGCATCACCACATTAAACAATCAAAACATCAGTCCATGTTTAGTTTAGGGCTAACAATGATTTGTATATCGTTTAAACAAATATACCAATAATGTTATTTACTTCTGTTTTGACTTGTGACTGAAAACATTTGTTTTTCCATGCTTTTCAGGAGGAAGTTACAGTTTCATCACCAAACCTCCACACAGTAATAAAAAACCTCAGGCTTTCATACAGTGACAACTCCAAATTGCTAGTTGCTGTGACAGCTAGAGAATTCAAAGACCTTCTGCACATCTGCACTGTCCTTGTTGAGGGTACTGTATCTGCACAGAAGAGTATACATACAGTATGCAGTACATGAGTACAAAGATTTATGAAGTTATTGCTGATTGGCTATGTTTTGCCTCATCTTCTAGGTTTGGGAAACATGAAGCAGGGAAACTACTCACCAGCACTTGTGGCTTTTCTAGAAGCCGTGTCCTTACCTGCCCCCAGAGTTCTCCTGGCCCAGGTCCACACACTTACTGGATTTGCATTTGCAAAGCTGGTAGGAAAGGCTTTGGAGCCATTGATTTCATAAGTTCCTAAAATAACATTGTTGTTGTAGCTATTGTTGTCTATGATGATGATAGTAATGCTGTATGTATTTCATAATATAATACTGTGACATTAACATTATCATGTATGAAATGTGATTCTCTGTAGAACCAACCTCAGAGCGCTCTACAATCTTACAGAAAGGCTCTGGAGGTAGATTCTGGATGCCATAGTGCACTTCACCAGAGTGTGCTGGTATACAGGCACTTAAAGAACACCCAGGCTGAAATTCAGGCCCTGTGCTTGCTCCATTCGGTAAGTGACCCACGATTGCCACAAGTGTTGGTGTCGCTCTCCGATTTCAGACCATGGTGCATATTAACAGCACACCTGGTGTAAGGATGCTGTCAAACAATGGTGACTCTCTCTCTCTCTCTCTGTCTCTCTCTGTCTCTCTCTTTCTCTCTCTCTCTCGTGCCATCCCAGGCCCTGGTTCAGCATGCAGAAGGACTGACGGTTAATACCAGGGTAACGCTTATCTCTCCAGATGTGCTACTTAGTAGCAAATGTATGGATTCTGTTATGGCAGTGCCCTCTGCCCAGATGATCTTGCATTCCTTGGCATATAGATGTGTTCTGCAGGACAGGTGGGTTTTAAAGAGCTGGAGTGAAGCATAGATGTATAATAATAAATGGCTGCAAGAATGTGTGTGTGGTAAACCTCTTTCTGTTATTCAGAATTTCAGAGGCAGTTGAACACTATCTGGATCTTATGTCATCACTGCAGTCTGACATCACACAGCCGGTAAGATATGATGTAAACAAACTGCACACATTATGAATCTTTAACTACTGTAAATGCTGCATACTATATCTTATCTATGTTTACTCATCAAACAACCCTTGCAGGTGTTTACAGAGGGTGATGTGTCTGTTCCAAGAATTCCTGATGTTTACCTTGAAGCAGCCTTTACTTTATTGAAAGCCAAAAGGATGTGGGATGTCATAACAGTCTGTGAAGAGGTCATCACTAAGACGATGAACTTAATTCCTGAAAGAGTAGTTGTTGATCTGTCTGAGGAGCAGTTACTATTATCAATGGAGGGACCCTCAAAGTCTTTGAGGCAGGAGAGACTAGACAATGTGTTGTGGGCTGCGGCTGCTCACTACCTTCAAGGCCTGGCCTACTGTAGGATGAAAGAAACCAAAGAATCTGTGACCAGTTTCACAAGGTAAAAATTAGAATCTAAAACATATTTAAAACTTTCATTGTATAAACAAACTACAGTATGGCCTATGTCAAACCTGCAAGTGTTTTTTATCTTGACACACTGACTTTTGACCATTTGTGGGGAAAAAAATGTTTTAGATCACTGAATGGGCTGGCCAAGGTGTCCCTTCAAAGCACAGGTTAGTGTCTATTTAAGTACACCTCATGATCTTTGCATTATTGCTTCTCTCCATTCTGTTTGTGAGTGACCCTTTATGACCTATCAGGTGCAGCGATTGAGGACCAAGGAGACTGTAAGGTGAAGATGAAGGTGTTGCAGAGACTAAGGGGCCTGGCTCTTGCAGGGAGAGGGGTCAGCTTCATGGAGAGGAGCCAGTTAAAGGAAGCACTACGAGACCTGAAACTTAGCCTTCAATCCATGACGGGTACCTGATCACTTTTGCCACTACTTATCGGTAGTTTTTGCCACTACTTATTTTAACTGTGAAATGGTAACTCTGTAGATCTGAGGTATTGTCTATGTAGGAGTGTGTTACTCAATAATATACATACTGTTAATTACATGTAGTTGTTTAGCAAACAGATTTGGTGGTAGTGATGTTAAAACCAAGTCCTGACCCAGACCTACTGTAACTGTGTCTTGACTGAGACAGGACCAAGACCTTGAGACAATGCATATTCACTATTCTGGTTTTATTTTTATCTGTAGTAGTAAAATGAAAATGATCTTTGTCATTCAATATTTTAGTATTCACGTCACTGTTATTGAGCTGTTACAAGGGGAAAAAAATATTTGTTGGTTTAAGAGATGCCTTTCCTTCCTCTGATACCACTAGAGTTAAAGATGATTAAGTTTGCACTGGTGGAGGTGTACTGGAGGCTTGGACGTCAGGAAGAAGCCATAGCATGTTGGAGAGAGTCACAGATCTCATCTGAGGGGGTCCTCTCTGGGTAATGCTGTCTGTCGGTTCTACCACCATTTAATATGTACTGTATGTACTGAAGCACTGTTCTAGATTCCCAAAAAAACACGTTTGCATCCTGATTTATTGTTAAGATGATGAATCATTTTAGATTAGATGTTGAATCATTAGGTGTTGAATCATTAGATGTTGAATCATTGATGATGAATCATTTTAGATCAGATGTTTTTGTCTGTTGATTAAGATTAGCTACTCTACTGTATTTACCGTGCCATTTCTTAGTAATCATCTTGTCTCTTTGTTAACTTTCAGAAACATGCCCCTTTATCTTCAAACATTCCCAGAAGATGGTTTATGTATGGACATCAGTGACTTGAATAAAAAGATGGAAGATGCTTTTCACAGAAGAGGAATTTAAAATGTATATAAAGAATAACTCAAACAACAATGACTTGTCTAATAAATACATTTGAATTATATTTTAATAATACATAACTTCTGTACTTTTATATAATTATTGTTAAGGGATGGAACTGTACTTTTATATAATTATTGTAAAGGGATGTCAGGGAACTAGGTGACTTACAAATGTCATTTTGTAACAAAGGTTATTTGTGCATTATGAATTGTTGAAAAGACTTATGTGGCCCTCTGACTGAATGTTGATAGTAGACACCGGATTTCTTGATCAGAATACCGGATATTAGAATTAATAACCTTGTTTTGATTATGGAAATAACATGATTCTTAGAGTGTGGATTGCCAATAGCGAGGGGCCATGTCGCATTTTCCAGCAAATTGTCTTCTGACATACGAAATGAACCAATCCGCGTTGGTTTGGGTTCCGCCTTACTAAAATACGCAAACTTGACAGGTACTGGGTGCAATTTGACCAATGTCTAGCTTTGAAATAGTAACCTTTACTTTTTTTTCCTAAATCAAAATGATTTCATTGGCCAGCAGCTCACGTGATTAGAACCAATTGCGGAAGAGACTCGCTTGAATCGTTCTCTGATTGGTCCTCTGAAGCAGAAAGAACGATACTTTTCTGCAGCTTTGATGCGAGCAAGCTAAGCTGACGTTTTGAAATTCAGTGCAGAGGAAAGAATCGTGAAGGTTGCCGTCGGTCAATCAAGAGAGTTGCTGAAGTATATTGTTACATTTTATTTATACCCTTATTCGGGAGAAGCAACATGGCTTCAGGAGGAGAGTGAGTATACCCAGAAAATAATATTTAGCCATTTCTGTTTGCCTGGTCATCGTATTTTTTAGCGTTGTTAGCTAGCTAGCGAACTGACAAGCTAGGGGCAACCCAAAAAGCTACATTAGCTAAACAGCTAATGTTAGCATATCGTTGTACCGAATACATTAGTAGCCATTGATATTTCACCATGGTAATTTTACCACTTAACTGAATCAGATTGTGGAATTGAAAGGGATTATACAACATTACGTGGCGTAAATTCAAGTAATGGCAATCAATCGATGCCAACAACAACTCCAGTCGTATTTTTATAGCCGGACTAATGTTCATTCTAGCTGTTCAACTTTAGCCTTGGTCCAGCTCCCGATAACGTTGTTAGCTAAGCGGCTAACTTAGCGAGGCATACTGAGTCATTCTCGTTCTCCGTGGGGGGAAGTTCGGCCTACCGGCATCAACTGAGTTTGACATGATCCGTTCTGCGCCACTTACAAAGCCCCCTAATTAATTGTTAACAAATATTGTCCTGCTGCGTGTTATGACTTTTTATATTGAAGTAAACCGATGACCGTTTGCCCACTAGTTTCTGACGTTCTGTTTTGTCAACGAAGCATAACGTTATGTTAGTTGAACGTTCCTATCATGTCAGTAGGCCATTTCACGGCGACATCAATTACCCTGCTTTTGTATAGTAATGTTGTCATCCAACGCCAGATATGTGGCCATCCTAAGCATCTAGTTGATGGTTGGCTACCCTCACGACCCATCATTAATCTCTAACAACGTTAACCAGTTGAGATGTAACGTTTCTAATTGGCGACGCAGATGCTTAAACGTGCTACCGCTAACTGATTAGCTTGCAAGCTAGCTAGTCGGATAGCATCTCTGTTTAGTCAGAAGCATTTGCTGTGTCATTCGGTATATAACTAAGGGATTGCTAGCTGGTGAGTTAGCTTAACCACAATGCGAAATGCCCGAGGATATCAAACGGAGAATATCGGGGTCAACATCGCAAATGTTGATTTATTTGCTAGCCGTCACCAACAACCCATGTGGCTGAAAACTTGTCTTTAGTTTTTCTACGGAACTTAGAAAATGCACACAACTTGAAGCCACTCAACCGTAATTTCAGCTTTTGTCTGAACAAATACAGCTAGCTAGCACGGCTAGTCATAGTTGAAGTTAGTCGTCTCGCTACAGGTTTTATAATACGTTTGCTTCAGAGTTTCTATTTCGGGGGATTTAAATAATAAATGGCAACAGTCGTCTGCTGCTAGCACACATGAATTAAAGTCAATTTTGAATCCAATCCCATTTTAAGTTGGCCAAACGTCGGTCTACTCTAGCTAAGTTGTTGATTGCCAAGTTCACTCACTGTGACGTCGGTCTGCTACAGTTTCTCTTTTGTTTCCTTCCTACGCATGCATATCACCTAAGCAAAACACCAGAAGTCTCAATTTTCTCCGAGTATTAATCTAAATGTAAATGCAAACTTATTGTGGTCCCCAAGTCGCGAAGGTCTAAGAAGGCCTGATCAATTAGTCTTCAACACAGGCTAATTGATTTTTCGACATGTACATCTGCCATAATTGCCCATAATGATATTACTGGCTTTCAGTGTAGGAAATTTCACTTGGGCTCGCACCTATGTTGCGTCTATGTAAGAAAAGCATTTCACCTAAGACAAGACATAAAATATTGGACTGGACATGAACATGGTGGTAAATAAGCATACTGTAAACTGAACATGGTGGCAAATAAGCATACTGTAAAAACAGGAATGGAAGTATTAACAAATAAGTAAAAATTACAGTAAGCACATGTGCATCGGCCATGACAATTTGGTTGACATAGAGGAGAGGGCTTTTTGTAAACCTATTAGATAATGGTGTGGTATTCACTTGAGATTAATGAAGAATTTGTATTCAATCTCTTCAGATCCAAAAATGATGATCTTTCCACTGCGATCCTGAAGCAAAAGAACAGACCAAACAGGTTGATAGTTGATGAATCCATCAATGAAGACAACAGTGTTGTGTCACTCTCTCAGGTAACAAGCTCTGTTATCCCCATATCTGAGCAGGTGTAGTGGTTTTGCACTAAATACAACTTATTTAATCAAAAATAACATATTAAAAAAAAATCATGAATGCATTTGGCAGGCCAAGATGGATGAACTGCAGCTCTTCAGAGGAGACACTGTGCTTCTCAAGGGCAAGAAGAGACGGGAGACTGTGTGTATTGTGCTGTCAGATGACTCCTGCTCTGACGAGAAGGTCCGCATGAACAGAGTGGTCCGTAACAACCTGAGGGTCCGCCTGGGAGATGTCATCAGGTATGTAAGATTGTTTGAAAGAAAAAGAAAAAAATCTGAACTGGTTGTTCTGGTTTCAATTCTGGAACGTTCTCCCATTTTTAAAGTGATTCAGTTTTGTAGCAGTATTTAACACGGTTCATATCTTTGCTGTCTGTAGCATTCAGCCTTGTCCAGATGTTAAGTACGGAAAGCGTATCCATGTTCTGCCCATTGATGACACAGTTGAAGGCATCACTGGCAACCTGTTTGAGGTGTACCTGAAGCCATATTTCCTCGAGGCCTATCGGCCAATCCGCAAAGGTAAAAGTCTTTTTGTGACGGGGAATTACTGGCTTGAGACTTAATTTAATGGACTCTTTATGATCATTTCAGGAAAAAACAATAACTTGGAAAACGCTTTATTTTTTCAGGGGACATTTTCCTGGTCAGGGGTGGCATGCGTGCTGTAGAATTCAAAGTGGTGGAAACGGACCCTAGCCCTTACTGCATTGTGGCACCCGACACAGTCATTCACTGCGAGGGCGAGCCCATCAAGCGTGAGGTATGCTGACCAAAAGCTTCTGCAGCTCTTAGCATTTCCCATCATAACCTTTTGAAGGAGCTGGGTTTTATAAGTGACGCCTAAGCTTTGCTTCTGTAGCAGAAGTCTGACTCCAGATCAATAAGTACTGTATTATGATTCAAGTAATACCCAGGCATGGATGGGATGTAATTTTAGACTGATCAATATATATACTCCCGGTTACAGGCAGAGTTACAGACTGACTGTCTTTGCGATTCAGTTTGGAATAAAATATCTGCGGCAGGGACTTGGATCATGTTTGTATTTTGGTTGTCTGTAGGACGAGGAGGAGTCTCTGAATGAAGTTGGCTATGATGACATTGGAGGAGTCCGTAAGCAGTTGGCTCAGATCAAAGAGATGGTTGAGCTTCCCCTCAGACACCCTGCCCTCTTCAAGGCCATTGGTGTGAAGGTGAGTGGAGCATCTTGGTTAGTAGATGTGACATTGAATGAAACTGTTCACCAACCAGAAGCTCTAAACCTACCCTTTGTGTACACCAGCCTCCTCGTGGTATTCTGCTGTACGGACCTCCTGGAACTGGAAAAACTCTGATCGCCCGTGCTGTTGCTAACGAAACTGGAGCTTTCTTCTTCCTCATCAATGGTAAGAATTTGGAATCTAATGGTGTATCAATCCATGACTTTAATATTATGTCATCTTGTTACTTTGTATATTACAGCAGATATTGCTTGGTTGTTTGGGTGGATGATTGAGTTGGCTTTTAGGGAGAATTCTAAAAGAAACTGAGCTGCATTCAAAATTGTAATAATGGGACAAAATGCCAAGCAGTGACCAATGACCTACTAAATCCTCAGAATTGATTTCTGTCCAGCTGACCTTTACACTCCACTAGTAAAGTGCTGATGGCTGATCACCTTACTGTGTGAAGTAATTCCAAGCCCAGTTGTAAGGCTTATGAGGGCAAAATTATCATTATGCAACCTCAAGCGCAAGCCTAGTGGTTTGAAATGATGCATATTGTATTGGTGTTCTCAATCCTGATTAAAAAAAAATATTTAGGAGTAGGGTTTGTTTTGAACAGTAGTTATTGTGATGTATTGTTTGATCCATTTTTTTTCCCCTAATATTAATCAGTGTGCAATGCACCCTAATCAACCTTTTCCTCGAGTTTCTGCATCTTTTCATCACCTCTTGCTCTCCTTGCAAGTGATCCTCCTCTTGTTTCTAGCTGAGAAGGACAAAAGCTAGCTCGAGTTTCTTTAGCGGCACGTGAGAGTCCTGCTGATTACCTTCACCTTATTAGAGACACATGGTGTAGCATGCCATTCTCTTTTCTCTGGTAGTCCTCTGCAACTCTATCTTTTCTTCTCTGACAGCTAGATGTCACCCTTGGACTGTTGTGTTCTTTTCGTTTTGTTTTTTTCTGGAAAGCTTTTAAAGATGCCAGTTGTGTTGTATTCACCACTACATCAGAGCTGGTGCTTTTTTCATCAACATCAGAGCTGGTGCTTTTTATAGTCCTGTTTGAGCCATGGTTATCACCCTGCTAAGTTGACCTGGATAGCAGTATGGCAGTGCTGATTATCCAGCAGACTGGCTCAATGAAGTTGGTCTATCCAGAACATGTTAAACCACATTAAGCTTATGCTTCAAAACATCACTTGAATCTTTTGTCCATGAGCCTGCAGACTTAAGCCATCTCTTTACACATATTTGTTTCTGAGGCTGAGGTGTTTGAGGTGATTTGATTGAGACATATGACCGTGTATGCCATTCTAGTAGTAGATTTAATAAAAAAGGCAAATGAGAAGGACATGTTGATGAATTTAATGAGGAAAGTGTTATGGAGGTCTTTGGCGAATGGTAAAAATGTCATCTCTTTCTACCACTGTCTGTGTGTCCCAGGCCCTGAGATCATGAGCAAACTGGCTGGCGAGTCCGAGAGCAACTTGAGGAAAGCCTTCGAAGAGGCTGAGAAGAACGCCCCCGCCATCATCTTCATTGACGAGCTCGATGCCATCGCCCCCAAGAGAGAGAAGGTGAGGACATTGGGCTGCCTCCATTCCTCTTCAGAGGCTTTGCAGCCATAGCCATTTAACCTAGAACTTAACCTGTCACCACGTTCAGAGATTTGAGTATCAAAGCTGGAGAGAATGGAATCTTTTATTAACAATACAACTGTATTGTATTTTTTTTTTCTTTTTTTTTTCTTCTGTAAAGGCACTTGTACTTAAGTGAGGCCTGACAATTCTTTGATTATGACTGTTTACTGACTGAAGAGTCACCTATATTTGACATCTCCCTTTATGACAACTGGAGAACTTCATGTGTTTTTTTTTTTTTTATAGATATACCCATTATGGGCAGTTAGTAGATTATATACACTTACACGTGATTGCTCTGAAATGGCAAACGTTTAAAAGACATAAATTGACATGACAATCTTCTTGGGCTATTTTGTGCCTGTATTAACTACTGTTTGCTACCTCCGTCAGCAATGCAGTGTTGTCTCTTAATCAGGTTAATGTAAAAACTGCCTGATAAACAGGAAATCGCCCACTTTCGTTAGCAGTCAACCACTTTTTCTGGGTGAACTCTGCATCCATTTTCAGGCTTGTTATGAAGAGCAACGTGTTATGGAAAATGCACTTGTTAAATTCAGCATGTCCTTGCACTTCAGTTGATGACTGTGTTTATTGAAGTCCCTGATTTTTAAACTGTGTGTGATTTAGACGCCACCTTTCCAAGATTACAGGGTTATGTGGGAGCTTTGGTGTTTATTGAGTGCGCATCAGTGAGGACTGCTAGTTTTTTGTGTGTGATGTGATGTGATGACCAGAATTGTCCTTGTGTGCTTGCAGACCCATGGTGAGGTGGAGAGGCGCATAGTCTCTCAGCTGCTGACCCTGATGGACGGCCTGAAGCAGAGGGCTCATGTCATCGTAATGGCTGCCACCAACAGACCCAACAGCATTGACCCAGCCCTCAGGCGATTCGGTAAGTCCGACTGGTTGTTGGGCTCTAGCCACAAATGAAAAGTTGGTGCTGTAATTCACCAGGAATTATGACCTTTCTTGACACGAATTCCAACATGGATGATTTTTGTCTCCCGTCAATCCCCAGGTCGCTTTGACAGAGAGGTGGACATTGGCATTCCAGATGCTACCGGCAGACTTGAGATTCTCCAGATCCACACCAAGAACATGAAGCTGGCAGATGATGTTGACCTCGAGCAGGTACGTCATGGCACGGAACCGCACCGCCCAGCAATGGCACCAACATAGGCTTGAGAGACTTGACCATAGTGATGTCAACACATTAGATACACAGACACCTGAATTGACCAGCTTCTCTCCACTGTTTTTGCAGGTTGCCAATGAGACTCATGGCCACGTGGGTGCTGATCTGGCTGCCCTGTGCTCCGAGGCTGCCCTGCAGGCCATCAGGAAGAAGATGGACCTCATTGACCTGGAAGATGAGACCATTGATGCAGAGGTCATGAACTCACTGGCTGTTACCATGGATGACTTCAGGGTAAATAGGCTTGTTTTTTTTGTTTGGTTTGTTTTTGTGTTTTTATTTACATAAACACTATGTACTTGCAGAGATAGCTTGTACTGTACGTTATGAAGTACATTGGCTTACTGTAGTGAATCTGCCTTCATTGGTGGTCAACATAATCCTACAACATGACACCCCAATTATCAAATCAATGAACAAGCCAGGCTTAAGAAATCCTATGATCTTGGGCTTATTGAAGTGTTGAAATGGCTCCTCATGTGTGCTGTCTGTGTGTGGTGTTTCAGTGGGCCCTGAGCCAGAGCAACCCATCTGCCCTGCGTGAGACCGTGGTTGAGGTGCCCAACATCACCTGGGAGGACATTGGAGGTCTGGACGACGTCAAGAGGGAGCTGCAGGAACTTGTACAGGTACAGAACAAAAAAACTGCAAGGATGATCAAAACACAACCTATAAGGATGGTAACGGTGTTGGAAAAGGTTTTATTTGCACGGACATTGAATCTGTGTCCCTTTTTGCCTTTCCTCAGTATCCAGTGGAACACCCCGACAAATTCCTCAAGTTTGGCATGACCCCATCCAAGGGCGTGCTGTTTTATGGACCACCAGGTTGTGGTAAGACCCTCCTGGCTAAAGCCATCGCCAACGAGTGCCAGGCAAACTTCATCTCCATCAAAGGCCCAGAGCTGCTCACCATGTGGTTTGGAGAGTCTGAGGCCAACGTCCGTGAAATCTTCGACAAGGTAAGGCCCTCTCTAATTGGCCCCCCAGCTGATAAATTTGCACCTTTATTTATTTCTACTGCCTTCATTTTCTTTAGGTGCATTCAGCATTGTCTAGCTGGCTGCTGTCTGGGTTGAAATCCTTTTCATATTGCCATACCATTGGTTATTGGTTGGCGCTTTCAAACCAGAATGCATTTCTGGCTACAGTCAGCTGTACTATGCTGAATGTACCGGTATCCATTTCAATTGAGAAAGTTGCAAGTAGCTATTAGTCATTTTATTTCTGAAGTCATGTCTGAATCCTAATGCCCACAAACCTCGAAGATTCAACTTTGCTACTGGGCTTATTTAAACCTCAAAGATTAAATTCCATGATTGAGCTTATTGTTTAAGGGTGGAGGGTGGATTTCTGGACTCTGTAAAGGCATCCGCACACCAGCTCCTACAGCATCACTTTTAAATTCGACCATTTTCATTCGCCTCAATACATCCGCGGCAACAAAGTCCGGCGCTGGTGTGTGTGGGGTTGTTTTGAAAACAATGAAATAGAATGTGGGAAGCACAGTGCTCTGCACTTTGTCTGAGGCGGTGTGCGGACACCTTAAGGCTTTACAGTTCTGATGAGATAAAGGCAGGCAGACGCTTGACCTGTGTGCAGATAGTTGACCACCTGTTCCATGTGCGTCCACCCCACAGGCTCGTCAGGCTGCTCCTTGCGTGCTCTTCTTTGACGAGTTGGACTCCATCGCCAAGGCTCGTGGTGGCAATGTGGGCGATGGTGGCGGCGCCGCCGACCGTGTCATCAACCAGATCCTGACAGAGATGGACGGCATGTCCAGCAAAAAGAACGTCTTCATCATTGGCGCCACCAACAGGCCCGACATCATCGACCCTGCCATCCTCAGGCCCGGCCGTCTGGACCAGCTCATCTACATCCCCCTGCCCGACGAGAAGTCCCGCATGGCCATCCTTAAGGCCAACCTCAGGAAGTCTCCTATCGCCAAGGTCAGACCCTTCTCTACACTGACCATAGTCGCATGGAAGTATTACTGTATTAAGATGGCAGACCAGATTTAAAAAAAAAAAAAAAAAAGAATTTGAAAAAGGTCAATAGTTATGGGCAGGCATTGGAATAGATAATACAGTATTGTTATTAAATTAAGCCCCTTCCCACCATTTCCCATCTCCAATTTTTGAACTTCAAGCCTTGTTTTCACTTTTTGTATATATCTAAAAAGAATTTGATTCTCTAGACACTCTGGCCATTAAACATAATTGTAAAATCAGAGCATTATGGCTGAAGCTGATGTATGTGGTCTATATTTCCTCCCCTCTGTAGGAAGTGGACCTGGACTTCCTGGCCAAGATGACCAATGGCTTCTCTGGAGCTGACCTGACCGAGATCTGCCAGCGGGCTTGCAAGCTGGCCATCAGGGAGTCCATCGAGAACGAGATCAGGAGGGAGCGTGAGAGACAGACCAACCCCTCAGCCATGGTGAGCGAATTGAAGTAGACTAGCCTCAGTTAACTGATAAATCCATGGGTAGTATCCCATCATGGAATTCATTGAACGGTCTTATGCTTGCGTTCTGTTATTACCTAAATCGTGAACAATATTTTTTGTGCTGGTTTTAAATTATGGCAATGACTTTGAGGTACACTACATAGTATACATTACATCATTGGATTAGTGTGGCGTTTTAATCTGCCAAGTGAGCAGTGTGAGTTGGTTTTGCCATTATTTGTTGTATCCTGCTTTTAAGCCAACAGTAAATGTTTGCTCGGATGAACCAACCCATTTTGTGTAGCCAAATGGTGTGCCACTCTGTGTTCAAGAAAGAGAAACCTATTCTAAACTTTGGCGTGTGTGTGTGTGAGAGAGAGAGGCACTGCCAATGGGTTTTGCTTTGTTAAAAATAATATTCCGAACTTCGGCATCTCTTGAGGTGGTTCAGATGGTGTTAGTGGGCGTGAGCCTTCGTTTATCCTGTGCTGACTAACAGTTTGACCACAACTCAAAGATGGATCCTGATATTTTTGTGCCCTCAGGAGGTGGAGGAGGATGACCCTGTTCCTGAGATCAGGAAAGACCACTTTGAGGAGGCCATGCGCTTCGCTCGCCGCTCCGTCAGCGATAACGATATCCGCAAGTACGAGATGTTTGCACAGACGCTGCAGCAGAGCAGAGGTTTCGGCAGCTTCAGGTGAGCATCTCCTAACTTGTTGTCTACCTCCAAACATTTAGTAATGGAGACAAATGAGCCACAGGCACTGTTGAGTCTGTCTATGTACAATGTGTGTAGACAATTAGAAGACTTAAAAAAACAAAACAAACAAAAGTTTATACATTATACAACTAAAGTTTATACATACATTTTTGACAATTTTTTTTTTTCCATACCTGACCCTATGTGGAGTATTTCAAGTTGTGGTTGTGATGAGGTGTAACCTCTTTGTAGTCTAGTTTGTAGCACCCATTCTGTTGGTGGATTGTAGATTACGGTATACAGGCCTTGGGTTTTTTTTCAAATGGCTAAAATAGATTTGGCTTTAATCCCAACACCACTGTGCTCCCCTTTCCTCCCTCCTCCTCACAGATTCCCCTCCAGCAACCAGGGTGGCAGTGGACCAAGCCAGGGCTCATCAGGGGGCGGCGGCGGCACCGTGTTCAACAACGACGACAACGATGATGACCTCTACGGCTGAAGAGACCACACGCCTGACTGACTTCTCAGTCCTCTCAGGCCACCATGTACAAATACAAAAAAAAGAGTGAAAAAAAAAATCCATCAAAAAAAAAAAAAAACAACTATAAAATTCCACATTTTTAGGACTCCTGTGCTTCTTTAATGTCTTTCTTTTTTTATTATTATTATTCCCTCCAATTCAATCTATTCTCTACCACCCCTTTATTTCCCCCCCTCCCTGTCAGAGAAAAAAAAAAAGCATGTAGCTGCTTGTACTCGGCTCTGGTTTGTGGAAAGGATGATAATTGCTGAAACTTTGATCTTTATGTAACGTGGGTGGGTGGGGGGAAGTGTTGCATTTCCGTGAATACATACCAGGTTAGAGTGGCTTCATTCTTACTTTTTTCACACAACCTATGCGAGCAGCTTTAGTGATGGGATTAATGCTAGCCTGTTGAAAGAAAACTGATTAAAACAAAAACAAAAAATAAATAAATAAAAAAAGAGGAAAAAAATTGCTAATTACTTCATTTTTTATGAATGTAGCATATAATGTATTACAAGTTTGAAAATGTTCCAATAAAATTCACGAAAGGAAATAAACCTGCTGGTCGTGGGTGTCTGTAGACTTTGCCATTGTGTTCTTGGCGCCTGGAAATGCGCTAAGTTCAATTAGCCTCCCTGAGAGGTGTAAATAGGTTGCACTGTTGGAGTTGAAACTATAAAAAACTTTTTTCCTGTCTAGTCATCAAGTGTATTCAGTGGTGTTGGGAACAGAAAGCAAAAGAGGGTTTTCCTATATCTTTTCAGTTGAGTATGTAACTTCATTATGATTTTTCTTGACCTTGTTTGTGATGGCACTGTACCTTTTATTAGTATTTTTTTTTTTTTTTTTGGCACAGATAAAAAATATTAATCTCATGAAAGAGTAGTTTTGACTTCCTGAAAATACTCCCAATAAGCATCATAACATCCAGTATACTAAAGGGCCATCTGAAGTGTCAAAGCTACATCTGTTGTTAGCCACTGGATGTCACCCTTGCTACCTTGTGTTGTTGTACGAGTTGTGTTCCGGGAGCTCTAGAAGTCCATTGTCACAAGTGACAGGCTGAAAAGACCCAGGTGCTCTGTAACCCAAACAATCCAAAGGGCTTGTCGAAAGAGTAGCCACGCTTTTTAAACAACTGAACAATTCCATCCAGCCTCGTTATTAGATTCTAGAACTTTCCACAGACAGAATGGGGACGCTTTGTGTGGCTTGACTTATTTGTGCAGATGATGGTCATGGTGTTATGCAACTCACTTTCATTGTTATACTGGTAATCATTTAAATTGTCTATCTATTAATATCTACATAGCTTCATAGAAGAAAGACAGTTAAGTGAATAGCTAACAGGTTATGGGGTGAAGGTTAATTACATTTAATTTAATTGTAGTAGTTCGGTAGCCTGTGTCACCCATCCTGACTGACCCTACATAGAATTGATAATTAGGGTAACAGTGAGGCTGAATGTGTAGCATGTCATACTCAAAACTGCTCAAACATTCGTTTATTCAAGTGCTTGGGTAATACATAAGATGGTTAGGTGTAGCTTGCTTTCCATAGAGGTGGTGGCTGGATGAGAGGTAGTATTAGTATGGATCATGGAATGGAAAGTGAGGATGAATTGCGTCCCTCCATACCCTAACACCATCTGCCTGTGGGGAGAAGAAAACATAACTTACCTACTACAACATGTCTATCAAACAGTCCTTACATTTTATTAAAGGAGACACAGAATGGAAAACCACTTTTCACAATCACTTAAATTAAGAGAGGTTATGCATGGTCAAAGAGCTATCATGAACATGAGGCATGGCTATGCCCTTTATTTGGAAATAACCACTAAAACATGGGCAAATTGGAACAAAGCCTTTAAGTGATGTCAAATAGCACAAAGCCATTGCTGTTCAGTTGGTCGTACCAGAGAGGGTGTTGTTTAGGCAAAAGGGTCATTTCAATACACATCCTAAATATGAGATGTTAATTAGGCTTGTAAAATATCACTTGATCTTATTTTCGATAAAATACAATTTAATATATTGTATTTTAACATCAGAGAACAAGGTACAATACTCAATTAATTAATTCTATGTCCCCTTTAACATTTACATTTACATTTTCTTACATTAAAATAAGTCCAAAGAAGTGCTTAGTGCAGGCTGAAACACATTAACCTAAGCACTTTTATGGACTTAAGTACTTGGGAGAATACCGGCTAATGTGCTTTACCTCAATAGTTGGAATGATGAGTCTCTCATTACGGTTGAAGGATTCAATCTGCTTCATGTCTTTCTCGGATAGTTTGAAGTCAAAAACCTTTGGAGGTACAAATAGGTTGACAATTCAACATCAGTAAATACCATCAAGAACAAGCTGTCATCAGAGCATAGTTTAAAAGTGTCCCACATACATAAGAACTATTCTAATTATATTTGTTTATTCTTCCTCCCAAGGGTAAGATAAGTGTGTGTGTGTGTGTGTGTGTGTGTGTGTGTGTGTGTGTGTGTGTGTGTGTGTGATGTGATGGGTGAACGTTGTGGGACAAGCCAGATTGCTAAATATAGAACAATATTTGCATATAACAGCTCTTGGCTGTCAGCTTGAAATGGGCTAATCGACCTTTTTAAACAGTGGCTGCCCTTGATTTTTTTTCTACATTTAAATATGAAGAGACTGCAGAGCCATTACCTCGAGGTTCTGCTTGATCCTGGACGGAGTGACGCTTTTCGGAATGCATATGACTCCCCTCTGCACCTGCCATCTGTCAGTGAACCAGAGGGGTCAGCCCCAACATTTGGCCAGAACACTCACTGTAAATGACCTCAGCTGAACATGGTGAGAAACCCCAAGCTGTGATGACACTGTTGTGTTGCCTCACCTTCATCTTCACATTGATCTTTTTATAACTATCACCCACATCAACCCCTTGATCTCTTTGGCTATTCCAGGAATTCAAATAAACTTACTAAACATGTTATACCAGTTTTAGAAAGTAGCTCTGTCTTACTGTTCTCTCACCTGATGATGACTTGAGCAGGAGTCTTGCCGTAGTCTTTGGCCATGGAGAGGATCCGAGGGTCGTCCAACAACAGGGGCTCACCTGGAGCAGCCCAGGGGCGGTCTGGAGAACCCAGGGGGCTGTAGGCTGTGACCGCAACCCCTCGGCTCTTGCAGTGGGCCAGGAGCTCCGACTGGATCAGATAAGGGTGGCATTCCACCTGTCAGTGATCAGATCAAAAGAAAAGGTTACATTTAAATGTCACAAAACCAGTCTGGAATTCTCTTTTTCCAGAGTACTGAGCACCAATGTTAGCCATAGTCACTTCGTATTAAGAGATTCCTTGCCATGGTTTTAGCTCCATAATTAGTAGTAGTCCTGATTTTCTGATAACCCCTCCTTCCTTTGAATAGTTTACTTTATGATAACTTGTCCTGTTTTTCTTAATTCTATTTTTGGCAGCATGTCTAATGCAATGATTCACTAGATGGAGCGCTTGCAGCATGACTGTATGGTTTTGACATTTCACTTCCTCTATCACAGGGGTGAAGTCATCGCTTAGATACCTGCTGAGGCCAGGCATGTCTCCGCCACTTACAAATGTGAAGAGCTCTTCTTATGGCGATGCAACTTTGCTATTACCACACCATGCCACTTGTTCAGACACAGCTTCTTATGTAACAGGTGTCATAAAATTGAATTGATTCTCAGAAATCAAGCCACAGTCTGAACAAAAGTGTTGATTGCTTGTCTGAGGGGTAAATTTGGCTCCTCTATAGCAGAATGTTACATAATGCAATCATATTACACATAATGAGTCACGGTGCAGAGGAACATGGCAACATAATATTGCAGGAGAACAATGCACAGACCATGCTCGAACACAAACATGGACATTCAAAAGTATGTTAGTGCTATTTGTTAATGCTTCTCTCTGTGCACATGTGATTGTTTGGCGTGCCCTGATGAAGACAAAGGATTGTTGAAACATGTGGGCATGTAGCCAGTATTTAGTAAAGTGAAATTAAAGTTCAATTCTGGAGTTCATTTTTTATTGGTACTTTGGAGGCCCTATTTTTGATGAGCACCTTGTTTCACTCCTTTTTAACAGTTCTTTGACCCAGGCTAACAATCCGTTCCCGTTCTTTTCCTGTTCCATTTCTTTGTTTGTTAGGGTTATAGTGTTGTCTGAGTGAAGTTAACACTGACATGGTCGCTCACAGTATTGTACCTGGTTCACGACTGGTTTGTGCTTTGCAATGCTAAGGATGTCATCGATCTGCCTTGCATTAAAATTGGACAATCCAATGGCCTTGACCAGACCAAGGTCTACCAGCTTCTCCATAGCCACCCAGGTGTCTCGATAGTGAGTGTCTGCGTAGCGGACGGTGCCGTCGGGCCGTCTTGGCATCAACTCCACCCCCCTCCTGGAGACACAGATGAGCGATTTAGTGTGGTGTCAGATCTGAACCCTCTTGAACCATCTTGAGTCATCTCTAAAACTCTTAAACCTTTGTGTGAGAGCTCATTAGCTGAAGCAGCTTGAGCCTTCAGAGCCTTTTAGAGAGTGACCGCATGACATGACGCACCTCTCAAATTTTAGTTATCTTTTGACAATCGTGTCCTGCTGTTTTTTGCAAAGAGAGCCTACTTATTCCTCATCTTTGCTGCTTTGTAAAAGAGAAAAAGTTTAGGCCAGTGTCACACCAATTTGCTTGCTGAGCTGTTGAAATTTCAAGTTATGTAATCATAATGCCAATCTGTGCATGCTTTAGTACTTCATATGCTGCAGGTGTTTTGATGTAATACTTACTTTCTCATTTATGCTACATTCTTCAAAATGTAAAAGGCATACTTTATGTATAATGTTTTATATTAGATAAAAGTCAAGAATATTCGTATCGTCATATTTTTTACCTGCAACTTTGTAAAACTACAAATTTCCCCATGAGGATAAAAATATATTCATATATCATCAGGATAAAACTCAGGAGACCTGTGCTCAAGGTCACATCTCTCATCTTTTTCAATTCCTGAACACATCTTGTTGTTACCTTACCACATGATCTAACAATAGAGCCAGTCAGAGGAACTAAAGAGCGCTGATGATGCCGTTGAGTTGGACCACTTACTCAAAGGCCATTGGCCAGTGCATGAGATACAGATCCAAGTAGTCCAGCCCAAGGTCAGAGAGGGTTTTCCGACAGGCAACTTCCACATCATCAGGATGGTGCTTGGTGTTCCACAGCTTAGAGGTCACAAAGACGTCCTCCCGCTTCAAAGACTTTTTGGAACAAGAAAAAAAGAAAACATCATTCTTTTTGAACAACGTCTTTCTACCCTTTCTTCAATATTAAGATTCCATTCTTCCTGTAGAGAGAGACACATTTAATTGGACCCCTGTGATGACTAGAGGGGCTTCTAGACCTCATCTTTTGAGCAGTAACAACAATCAAGAAGACACAGGGGTGCACAGTTTATAAGTAGGCCCTTAAGGTTAAGACTTTTTCACCGTTTTTAGAATAACAAAGGAAGAAAAAAAAAAATTCTCTTACCCTACCGTGCCCCATCCTCTCAGACAGAGCCTCCCCCACCTCGTGCTCGTTACTGTAAGCTGCTGCACAGTCAATATGCCTGTAGCCACAGTCAAGTGCGGCCAGCACCGCTTGCTTCACCTACACTCACACACACACACACACACACACACACACACACACACACACACACACATTCGACAAGATTACCATCATCCATCAACCTCGCACAACCACTCATATCCCCAATGCATCAGGCATACGCTAATAAAAGCCGGCATGTATAGAGCAGCATTAGGCTGTGACTGATGAGACTTAATAAACAGGGGGTGCTGCAGAGGTTAACACACACTCAGGGTTTAATGGATGTATCTCGGCCAGTAGCCGCAGTCTGACCTGCCCGGGGCCGCTCTTCCAGGTGCCCAAGCCCACCGCCGGCATCTTCTGGCCCGATGAGAGAGTGACATCTTCGCAGCTCATGGTCTTGGGTCTATGTTGTGCCCACTTGCGCCACTCTGAGTTATCTGTCAAGGTAGCAAAGACAAAAGTATTGATTTTTTTTTTTCTGACAGCTATTCTCAATGGTTTGAATATGAAAAGAGGTTTGGTCTAGAAATGACTACAGTGGCTGTCTCAAGGACTGTGAGGTACTTAAGTAACAGGGAAAAACACTTAGTCATAATGAAAAGTCATCCCCCTGTTGTTATTCATTGTGGGGGTCTTGATTGATTAACTTCTTTAACTATTTACAATTATTAACATACACACACACACACCATACACATTGCAGTAAATACACTGCAAAAAAGGTACTGGTAGGCAACCATTTCGCTTTTTAAACTTCCTGGAGCAGGTCCACCTTTCACTTTTGACCTTAAACAATACATGCCTGCAGACCTGCATTCATCCCTCATTTTCAAAGGCAGTGAGGAACAAAAGCTTTCATCGCTTTTTGTGCTGTGTCACATGAACACCAAATGAGACGTATACAGAATTTGCAATGGCCTACTTCTGCAACGCAGAAGATTTTAGCTGCATTTGAAAGTCAGATAAACTCCACATGACCGAGGGGAGTCATAAAATCCTAATGCGCGATTCATTCTTAATCCTTATTTTTTTTGTCAGAGGAAAATATAGTACCCCCAATTTCTTTTCACAGGGACTTGCAAAATCAGTTCAGATCTAACTAAACTGGAGAGATAAAAGCCCACAATCAAAACTCAAAGTGCATTCTAGTCGCAGTATCACAATTCCCCCTTTATACACAAGATTAACCCAGTTAAAAAATGGAGATACAGAAACATAGACTTCTCTTACCATACAGAAAAGCTTCCACTGCCGTCAACAGAGCTCTTCTTTGGTGCAGTAAAAACCTTAAATACACAGAGGTCAAAGTCTAAGTTTATCTATTACCTAAAAGTAGAAGAAACATTACCATCACACTTACAACAGCTGGATTAAAGGGCCTACAACCATTCTGGGTTAACAAACTCATAGATCCTAACCCAAGTCTCAATTACAAGGATCAGATAATGACTTAACTCAAAAGGTTAGTACAGGTAAATACAGAACATTAAGGTTGTCAACGGAGATAACTGATATCCATTCACTGTCATGGTTGTTATGATAGTGACAGTTCATCTTCACATATGCTTGCATTATTGTTTCAACAGTTCTATAATATGTGCTTCTCTATATGTTTATACAAATGGTCTCTGTGCTGTTTGGGAGTGAAGTATTGGCCTCTGTGGGACTAATTGTTGATTTCCTCTGAAACCTTTAAGGAGAACGAGGAGCCCAGCGCACTGCACTGCACACATTCTCTCCTCAGACTCACTCAGCTGTTGTGCTTCTCCCCTTGTACAAATATAGAAGTCGTACATCAGTGGAGCTGCTACATTACACTGTCAACTGACCGAGTGCTGTGTCACACTGGAGTGTGTGTGTGTGTGTGTGTGTGTTTGTGGTCTGTGTATAGTAGAGAAGGACTCTGGGTCCCGCTCAATCTCCTTATGAAGCCAGCCGAGGGGGAAATATTCTTAGTCATCCCACACACTAACAAACTTTTTCAGAGCCTCCAAAGAACATTCCAGAAGAAAGGGCAGCCAAGCGGAGGGAGAACGCCATGGATGTAGGTCGTGTTTTTGTGCTTCATCAAACACAGCCTCTGGGACAAAACCTATAAGGATCCTGTGGGAGCGAATCATTTAGCCTAACAAGATTATCACTGCTCATTATTATTATTATTATTATTATTATTATTATTATGTTATTTAATTTAATTTAATTATATTAAAGTTTTTCATAAATCCCATTCCCCTGTATTGACATTGTTACGGACAGACACTGACAAACAGCTACTGCCATTTTACTGTGTCTATATGAGCAGAGTATAACAGGCCCCTGACAATTACACGGTGCATCACAACTAAATTGAATGATTATATACTATCAGTTGGTTTGTTGGTGTCGGCTCTGCATTCGATCTCCAAGTTTGTTTGTTTCTTTTGGTTGGCACAAGGTAGAGTGGGTCATACCGGCAGATTGGCTTGTGTTCAGGTTGTCACAGCACGCAGGTCTTAAAATGTAGACATGACAGGAGGAGCTGAATCACCTCACACCTCAAACAGCTTACAGTGTCCCCATGACTCTTATCAGTCATTAGTCACAATCAAAAGTGGCTGTCTGGGGGAGGACGTCTCTATGGAACAGGAACAGAATGAAGGATTGGATTAGATCACAGCCTGAGCCCCACATTACACAAACAGGGCTAATGACTTTGGGACAACAGTTCTGTCTTAGGCAGACTCTATGTCTATCTTTGTATACATTATGCAGTACATACAATACATGCTGTAGATATATACATATTATATACATTCAAATATTCCCACATACAGTACTTATAAATAGGAATCACTATCTATATAACTATTTCGAAAAATACAAATGAAAAAGCAGATGCTGCATACTATAGGCTACATACACATACATATATACATTCCAATACTCCTACAGTACAAACTGTACAGTACTTGTGAATAGGAATCACTATCTATCTAACTATCCAGAAAAATGCAAAAGAAAAGGTAGTCAGTGGAAATTTCAGCAGGGATCCAAGCAGGTCTTGCTCACACGTCCATTAGGTGGCGGAGGTACCGTAATCTCCATCTCCACCTGCATCATGAGACCGGCATGTGTTGTGGTCACAAGAGGGCAATGATGAACACTGGAGCACACAGAGCACGTGACTGGAACACTTGGTGGATTTCATTCTCTTCTATTGTCTTATGAAGAACTATATGGCACTCAATCAGTGTCACACCGAGTCTTGTTTCGAGTTGGAAATCCTACAGTGACACTGAAAGACAAAGACAAGAGAGCGGACAGAAACAATGGCGGAAAAATAAGGACCATCTGGAAATGGTGGTGGGCTGCGGTACAAAGGCATGCTGGGATGGAGGAGAGCCAGATGGGGGCAGTTTATCATTTTATCAGCAACTTTTTGTGTTGACTCTTGTGTTGTGAGCTCTCACAGCAGAGCCTGCAGAATATTCTAGAACTCACTATCAGACGCCAGCACAGAGTATTAGGCTACACACTGTTCTTCACAGCAACTAACAGTCAAATCACATTTCTAAGCCCCAAACCCCCCACCCCTGACTCCCAAACACACACACACACACACTCCGCTAATTACAACAGCTGTGTGTCTTTGGAATCCAGCCGATGTCGGCTTAATATCCCAGCCCACTCCCACTGGGGGCAATGACATCACACGTGCCATTCACACTAGAAGATGAGGGCTGAGTCTGAAAGCTGTGCTAGGCTCTGGGGGATAGCAGGGGAGTCCTGCCTGTATTTTGCAGTTGGGGGTGGGGGAAGGAGGGGTGCATTGGTGGTAACGACCTCTCCACTTTTTCCACTTGCGAGGCTGTCTACACATTTGGCCATCTTCGCATCTTAGCATTCCGATAGAATTCTCACACTCTAATTCCACAACCATTACATAGGCTTCAAATTAACCGCATGAAATGATACACCATTTTGTCAGTCAGTTTCCATTCGGCATTTACTAAGCCTGAGCATTTATACTGTATGTGTGTATGTGTGTGTGTGTGTGTGTGTGTGTGTGTGTGTGTGTGTGTGAGTGTTAGATTCTTAGAGAAGTGAAACATTTGATTGGAATAAACATGGGGCAAAGCATCCTAAAATCCGTCTTATGTCACAAGATGACTTAATATCCACATATGAATATGAATGCTATTTAAAGAAAGCTTAGCTGTGAGTTAATTTCACAAGAATAAATGGAACGCTGTTATCTGGTTAATACATTAAATGGACAGACAGCTGAAATAGACACCCAGGCTGATCTCTTATCACTATGCCATGCATCCAGCAACCCCCCACTAGGGACAGACAGTCATGCATACAGGGAAGCGCATACACAGGAACAACTTCTTTGAAAATCAATGGCGACAGATAATTATACCAAAATATTCAACATTTTTGGTTTATTTCAGTTCACTGTAAAATGCTTTACCAAACACAGAGGAGTACATACACACTGTGACTACTGAAGATTGTAAGATTTCCAATGACGTTCACTCTCTCTCTCTCTCTCTCTCTCTCTCTCTCTCGCTCAGATTCACTCTCCTGTTACACCACAATGGAACTGCCTTCACAAAGGGGTTAGGGGTCCCCCTACACACACACCCACAATGTTTTGCTTCTGTCTCATTGCAATGTTCATCATTTGCGCAGTCAGATCACATAAACCGTAACGAGATCCTGCAGGTCAGACATGGGTGAAAGACGTACAAAAATTCCCATCAATGATTCCATTTTGGAATGTTCTGATATTTCCACTGCTATTATAAGTATGCTGTCTTGGGCATCCAGGCCTCTGTTTTCTGATAGTGTTTTCATCCAAAATGTTCCAAAAATGTTGGTGGGAAAAAAATTGGGGGAATTGTTGTTTAAATTGGGGGAAATTCTGCCAAATTGTCTTAGGTTCATCCAAACAGCAAGGGGCGACTCCAATCATCATCCAGTTGTCCTGATTACACATGTTCACTTAACATCAGCTTTCCCATTCGTCCCAAGTTCAGCGCATGAGACAAACCATCGGCCACACAATCGCTTTTAAAATCACACGAAGGGCTCGAATCCAGAGTCACTGCCTCAAACAAGGAAGCAGCAGAGGACCGTCCTAGTGCAGATTATCAGTAACATTATTCTTCCTTTCCTTTAGCAACAGTCTTCACATGCTGCCCCAGGGCAGCCTTTAGATCCTGTGGCTCAACTGCAGTCCGAACAGCAAGCCTTGGTCAGGTCATGCTTTACTAATATAAAGAAGTCCTGAAAATGTCCTTCAAACATCTGGATCTTCAACATCAGGTAAAAACTTAGCAAATGCAGGTAAAACTTGCTTAATAACCATTTTTAAATATACAAACACCATTTACAGCTCCTTGTTTAAAAAAACCAAAACAATGAAAACGAATGTTTGTAGAAATGACAAGCACCAGTTGCGACGTGTGAAGCAAATAAGACCCCTGCAAGTAAGCCTACCATCTACAAAACAATTAGCAGTAATAGGCTAAAGTTCTAGGTGTGCGTACTGAAGAATGTTTTCTGTTCTGGAGGTAACATCCTGCTGAGTACCCTGTCATTAAGCCTTTATGGTTTACAACCACAGTACAAATCATAATAATTCATATCATTCAATAGGTAAGTAAACCACTTGACCAGGGAGCTAACCATAGCAAACAGCCAGCTGTTTGGTCATAAACCCAATGGTTAATGGGGCTGAACACTGTGTCTAGAACAAATACTTATTCTTACCAGTGTTTCTAGAATGCTAAATGACGGCGTATTCAGTGCTACCATTGTTCGAGCCCAAACTGAGAGTATAGCTGAATCTCAATATCCACCCTAAGCCCTGAACCCTCAAAGACTTAACTAGAATGAGTCTGCCTAGTGATTGGACAGTTTGTGCCAATCAGTCTTCAGGTCTTTGAGGGTTCAGTGCTTAGGGTTTAGGTCAGCATTGGGATTCAGCCTATGCTTTTCTGTGCTGCCTATCAACAAAAGCCCATCTGACATGTTTGAGGTCAGGAGCTGTTGATATACATGTTTGTAAAATAGTACATTGTGATATTATAGCTGTAGAATACATTGTTAGTGTTCTGTTTTTTTTTGTGTTTTTTTTCGTGTATCTTAGATTACTTGAATGAATTTCTGCTATTCATTGTGTGATCGACATGGTACCCTGCACCTTTGGAATGCTGGTATTTAGCCGAGTTAAGGCACTCACCCTGTTTGTGAGATGTGATTTTGTACATGTGTGCACCCCAAGGTTAAGGCAGTATGCCACACCTAAGCACCTTGTTTAAGTTGGGCTCTGAGATTTTTGTCAAGTACAGTAACCACCTAATACAGCTGGTGTGTGTTTCTGATTGCCTGTGCTGTGACTGCAAATGAACTGTAGCTTTGTCACAAAAATTCGCTTTATTGAGGGCTGGAATAAGAAAATAAATAGGCTGCGAAAAAGAACTTAGTCATAATTACAGGAACTGTTAATGTTTTTCATGGCGGGGGAACAGAATGAAGGTAACTCAACGGCAAAGGCAAAGAGGCTCCAAAAAAACATGAGGCACACTCTCTGCTTGTAAGCTCCTTTTGAGTAAATCCCATGATCGAAAAGAGAACATCCAACTAGCTTTTTAAAATGAAAGGTTGCCTTTCAACCTATCCTGAAGTCAAATAATAATAAAAAACATAAATAAAAAAGGGGCGTCCTTACAAAATATCCTGGATTAAAAAAAACAAACAAAACCAACAGTAAGCCACCCTCTATCCCTTTCTATTTGTTTACAAACAGCGCTTTAAAAAAAAAAAAAAAGAACTGAGGTTTGTCTTGGCACATTCTTGCACTCTCCATTTTTGTCTTCAAATTATATATTAGCAACCGTGTAAAGACAGCCATTATGTATATGAAAGTGTAAGTTTGTGTGTATTTAAAAAAAAAAAAAAAAAAGCTGACAAAACAACCATGAGTTCCCAATGCAATCCCATCCGTCTAAGACTGGGGCAAGTGCTGTTTGATGATTTCCCGGGATTGCGGCGGTATCCTGTCGGGGAAGCGCACCTGAAACTCCACGACCAGGTCCCCACGCTGGGCGGGGTTCTTGGGGTAGGGCAGCCCTTCACCCCGCAGTCTCTTGGTTATGCCTGGCTTGATGACGTCGTTGCAAACTAACGGGATCACCCGGTTCTCGATGGTGGGAATGTTGACGGTACAGCCGCACAGGGCCTGTAGAGAGGAGAGTGGGGGGTGGGGAGGTAGGGTGGGTTGTGGGAAGAGGAGAGAGCACAGTTGTCAGTACAGGAGTTTGGGGACTTTCCAAAATACCAGTTGCACATGGAATGCTAACACTGGGCTAGTACATGGACTGTGACCAAAGCTTTTTAAGTAGGGTCTTTACTTTACTTATCTTGTTACTACAACGAAAAGTTTGCTATGCTGTCTTAACTCCCAAAACTAATGAAGTGAATTAAACTATAGATGCACAATTATTGCAGACCTTTCATTAAAAAGATACATTTGCCTTGACATTTGCCACTACAGCCTAAGTTCACTTCTAAAGGGAACTGACCATGTCTCCATTCCGACTGCCAGCAAGTACAAGTGTTCTCTCTTCAGCATTACTGACATGGGTGTAGGCTACATGTGAATGTTCAAGCATATGTGGAAGCCTGGAAGATACATAGCAGACCCTTTCACTTCACCATGCCTTTAACGTGTGTACATGTGAGAGGGAGTGTGTGTGTGTGTGTGTGTGTGCATGTGTGTGTGTATGCGCATGAGTGCCTATGTGTATGTGTGTGCCTGTGAGTGTGTGTGTGTGTCTATGTTGAAGGAAGGTGGTCAAGTGCAGAGAAAGCTAATTTTAGCAGGTGGTCTCATTACACAGAGCTGATGAAGTAACAGCCGAATCAGCTGAGGTCGTAAATAGCTGTCAGGTTTATCAGGACGCCTCGGCCTGAGCCGAGCTCAGAGAGGAGGATGATGGGCTTTTACAGAGGCGGCAGCCTGAGGCCTAAAGACCCTGAGACTAGAAGTTGATCCGTGGCTTTTGACAACACACGGCGACAGGCGCAAGACGAATCTTTGAGAAAAAAATGTAAAAATAAAAATATTTAAGCTTCAGATGGTGTCAAATCAGGTTTTGAAAATTGGGCAGCGGAGCTTTTAATCCAAAAGGCTCAGCTAAAGAGAGAGAGAGAAATAAAAAAGTAGCATCCAACTGTTTACTTTTACCTTTGAAGCCTTGAAGCTTACAAGAGAGGCCTTTTAAACATGAAGGTGTTGTACGAGCAGGACATCAAAGCAGTGCGACAGCTGAGTACTGCGAAGCCGCTGCAAAGGCACTGCTGATTGGTGGAGGAGTGATGCGTGGCCAATGACTTCACTCCTGTAGCCCCAACCCCCAGCGCCACTGGCGACGTGGAAAGGAGGCGAATTCGTGGAAAGTGGACAGAACTGAGAGCTGCAGCAGCACGTCACCTTGGATGACCTCATCTGCCATACAGCGCCAATGAGCAGAGCTTTCAACTAACCGGGAAACTGGGTCTATGCCACTGGCAACCATCCCCCCTGACACACACACACACACACACACACACACACACACATACACATACACACACACGATAGTGGAGCACTGGTCTAACAGTGGTGGTGCTCCATCTTCTAGTAAGACTGAGACCATGGCTTGAGTGGACATAAACCACTTGAACGAATTTGTTTCAAATAAAGCCAATGAGAGAGAGAAAGAAAGAGAGAGAGAGCGAGCGAGAGAAGGGAGAGGAAAGGGAGGGGTGGGGGGAAGTAGATGGTGCAATAACCTCTGGGTCATTAGCATTCGCTTAACGAACAGACAGCGTTTTAATTAAAAAAACAAGGACAGCCCTGATGGTGATATTCCGCACCCGTCCAGACAGGCAGCGGTTGGTTCAGGTTTGACTGGAGAGATGGAGAAAGAGAGAGAGAGAGAGAGAGAGAGAGAGAGAGAGAGAGAGAGTGCTGGCAGGGCTCCAGAAAGAGCTTAATTGGCAAAGATGATTTGACATTTGCAGGGGAGGGGGCTGTTTATGATGGGTACCGACCGGCGCACTCGGGACTCCGCAGCAATAAAGCCCGGGCCTATTATTGCCTCCGCTACATTGCAATTTAAGAGGCCTCGTTTGATTTCACTGTCGGCATCCTTTACAAGAACGGATAAACAACATTATTACCAAAGACATAAAAGTCTGGGGGAAACAACCGCAGAGTGCCAAGAGTAACACCAAACTGGTGTACACAGAGCAATCTGAAGGTGGGGCTAATCATATCACACACTGTTTTGGGAATCCCAAAAGACGGGGAGATCTCACTGAGAGAGAAGAATATGAACAGTATCTACAGTACTTGAAGGCTTTCTGATTTTAAGATCTCCAAGCACGTACAAGAAGAAGAACCCTCTGAACCTGACCAGTGGGGCTTTTTTCTTTCTTTCTTTCTTTTTTTTTTGAGAATACTGTGCAAATTATCACAGATGAATCTCCAAAGTAAATGCAGAGACTTCAGCGAAGCTCTAAAATACTCTAAAATGCAATCTCAGATCTGCTCAGAATCAAATCTTGGCCAACTTATCTCTCTCTCTCTCTTGGCCAACTTATCTCAACTTATCTCTAGATGTTTCAGAACACACACACACACACACACACACACACACACACACACACACACACACACTCACTGGGATTTATATGCAGACTTGGATTGAGTGAGCATTAAGTATTTAAACACTCATTTCCATTCCAGTCTGCATAGACTCACAACTCCGACAAACACTCCATCTGGTCATGTCTTAATCATGAGAGAAAGTCTGCAGAGAGATCCTTGACTTTCTGACCAACTACATGTTGTTTTGTTATGGAACCTTCAACTTAATATTGAGCATCACTCTGAAAGCTAGCATGTGCATTGCATTTAAAGACCTAAATGTGTATTAACATTTATGATTGTAAGTGCTACATGTAAGCCCTTGCACTTCCTTTTTTTACGTGCGCCAAGGAGGTTATGTTTTTTCGCCAGCGTCTTTCTCTGTGTCTGTGTACAAAATAACTCGAAAGTACTGAGGGTCCTGCACGGATTTGGATGAAATTTTCGGACAACGTGTGTATTGGGACAAGTAACGACTGATTAAATTTTGATCCAGAACACCATCTGGAATATGTATTGTAACTGTAATCACATTCCCTTGGCGGTGGTCTATGCTCTCCCGAGTGCTTTTCTAGTTAACAAAATGTGGTCATATTTTAGGTGCATAGTTACGTAAATGTGTCGATCTAAGTAAACAAGCATGTAAACAGTACCTCTACGGGGAACAGTATTTAAGACAACGTTCCTTTAAAACATCATCAGAAGGCGAACAGAATAGCACAGAGAGTGACAGACTGCGAGTGAGAAAGATGCACATCAGCAATCAGATGCCAAACAGTTGGTTTGCCGCAAGACGGTTCCAAGAGGAGGCTCATTTTCGTTGGATCTCATTTCCTGTGGATATACTCCGCACACTCCCGAGTCATACACCGATGATACGGGCACTATTTGTGGCGCTGACGATGAGGCAGCCGGTAGTGGGTGTCTGATCCCTACTTTCTGGGTCAGGAAAGAAAAGGCTGTACAACAGCCGGTCTTTAAAAATGTTGGTCAGTGCTTTTTATTTTTTGGATGTGTTTTTGTTGTTTTGAAGAATGGTGAAGGTGTGAGAGGTGGGAAAACAACAGTAAAAGAGGAAATCAGGGAAAATGGCCATCTGGAAGGTTGTGAATGTCGTGCCGTGTCATGCAGCGACAGACGATCTCGACTGGCATGACATCTCGGCTGGCTAAAATTACGCATATGCTCCCAGGCTGCTAATTGACATCGGAAGCCTCAAACACAACATACACACACACACACACACACACACATATCCGGAGACATACTGGCACAAACAAAGCCGTGCAGCATTGCACACACACACACACACACAAAAACAAGCTGTCCTCTCCACTCTCCCTAGTTTTTCCTTCCCAGAGTTCTGGTGTGCCCACTAATGAGAGTGATATTTTCTTTCCTCTTGGTATTTTTTTTTTTTGCCTTGAAAAGCTCAGTGCAGTCTTGCAGCAGAGCAGATTGGTGAAGTAGAAGGAGCTGAGAGAGCTGAGGAGGCTGCACGCACGCACACACACACACACACACACACACACACACACACACACACACACACACACTCTATCTCTCTCTCACACACATACAGAGACAGACACACATAGATACTCTCTCTCTCCCTCTCTCTCTCTCACACACACACACACACACACACACACACACACACACATACAGAGACAGACACACACACACAGATACTCTCTCTCTCCCTCTCTCACACACACATACACAGTCAGACACACACACACACACACACACACACACACACACACATACACAAGCAGACACACACACACAGTGCTGGCTGAGCCCTGTAGGTCGGTCCTGCAGAAAGCGCTGCGGGGAGGCTCTGCAGCAGCACAGCAGCTATCTGCTGAGTCACATCAAAGCCGCTGCCTAACCTAGTTATCACACACACGCTCACACACACGCGCGCACGCACGCACACACGCACACACACACACACACACACACACACACACACACAGATGTGTGACTGAATTTCAAAGGAGGCAGATAGAGTGAAAAAGAATAAATGTCACGTATTTTCCCCCTATCAATGCAATACTGTCTCACTGTGACATCTGAGGGTAGATATAAGTTCTTCAGATAAAAAGCACTCAAGATAAGCTTCCTTCTATGTCTCCACAAAACCAGTGCTTAATAGCATAATGCATAACAATAATATTTAGCATAATTACAGCAAACCACAATATTTCTTTTGCTTTGGTCCCATGTACACATTTGCAAAAGAGTGCCAGGTCAGCAATGATGGCCATTTCAAAATGGCATTGAGTAAAATAAGAAGGTCAAGGTAACCCAATGGGAAAAAATCCAACTGTTGGTCAGTTGACTAATGACATCTGCAGCAAAAAGTGGGTCATACCTCCTCATTATTTTTTAATAATGACACCATGATAATGTTTCACGGAGCAAAGACGACGGGTCTTTACATGTGTGCTGCCTTTCAGGTGGTGATCGGAGCGGGTGGGCGCATAACGTTCCTTCCTAAATAGAGCTCGCAATTAAACTCGCAGCTTAAAATGTCCCAGGCTTGGCTGTTGCCACCCTTCTACAACAATTTCCACCAGCAGCGTCCGTCCCCCTGCTTGCTGCCTTTGCCTTTCTTGGAGACGGGTCTCCACGAGCAGGCCACGGGTGACACTGGGGCACCAGATTCCTGTGCACTCACACCACAGTGGGAGAGGGCAAATGGGCCCTGCCTGCCAGAAGGCCCACAGGCCTCAAAGGCTGATGGAGGACAGTAGAGAGTCCCAGTCACTGGTTAGCAAGCACAGCAGATGGGAAGGGGCTTCAGCCAGTACAGGCAGGGATAAGAGAGGTTAGAGATAGGAGCTTCGGAGTGGGACCAGGGCCCCTTCTGGTCCTTAGGTTGGCCTCAGAGATGGAAGGGCACTGTACATTGCTGCGCTCTCTCTCTCTCTCTCTCTCTCTCTCTCTCTCACTTCACTGCTTCACAGGGTTGACTCAGAGTCTTAATGATACATTATGCCTGACAAGGCAGTCTGGCCTGTCTAGGCTGGGACAGACTGACCTGAACTGTGAAGCTGCTGAGGAACGAAAAAATAAAGGAACTTTTCACTTACCTGAGAAACTGTCACTAAGATTAGAGAGTTTTTAAGTCTGTCTCTTTTTATTAAGTGTTTTCTTAAGTACAAAGTACTGGAGCAGGGGTGCCGCTAGTGGGGGAAAGTTAGGATGATTCTAAGGGCCTGGCACTGACAGGGGGACCCAGAGAAAATGTTACAGTAATATTAAAATCAATAAATAAGGGGCCCAAAATAATTTTTTGTCACAGGGCCCAAAATTTTGTAGCGGCTGTTACTCCACAAAAACAGATATGCTACCAGAGATGCCAGCGACATTTTTACAAGAACACACAGATGTCTTTAAAAAAACTAACCATTTGAAGGACAAAGCTTGAAATAATGCTGTTGTTTTTTAAATTCAATTTGTTGTTTAATTTAGTCTTTGCAGTCTTTAGTAATTTGGTAGGAAAAAAAGAGCTAAAAGTGAATTGAACCTTCTCCACAACAACTTCCTGACACATTTACAGACACATTCCACTAAGAGACAACCAGTAGCTCAAGTGTCAAGCGCATCAATGTGATTTGTCAGAAGTTGTCACTCAGATGTGTTCACATGAAGTTACTTTCAACAACAACAACAAACTGAGTGTCGGAGAAGGCCCCTCCCCATCCCTGTGGTCAGCGAGGTCACTTCGGCTATTTTGGTTATAATCAGGCCAGGACCAAAACGGACCTTGGAAGTTTACCCCAAGTAAATTGACACAAAGGCCAAACAAGGCTCTAGAGATGTGACAATAATAAACCCGTGTAATGTGTGTCTGGACCAAGTCTATTCCAAGGATCAGACAGTCCAACTGACCAAACAAACTCCATACGCACCAAGGCAAAGGGAATATCAGGGCAACTAATTGAGAAACTAGCCTAGGCTAGCAAAATCTATAAACTGTATCAGTATTTTTCTACATATGTTAAATTTCCAAATGCCTATTCCATTTTATATTTTATATTCTATGACAGAACACAAGAGTTTTTTTCCTATTCTATCATTACACAATTTAAAAAAAATCCTGCTCTGCTGTTTTCTGAAAACCAAAATGTTTCCTTTGAGATAGTGGCTATTTACACTAACTATCTCACCATAGCTCTCTTCCCCCTCTAAAAAGGATTCAGCTCCCAACTGAGATGGAAAGATGTCTAAAAATAGCATCTTGGCAAGCCTTAAAAAAAAAAAAAAAAAAAAAAAAGCCTAATATGGCCAGGAAGTGCACAGTAAGTGGAAATAATAAATTAATCATTACTGACTAATTAACACAGCGTCTTGCTGTTGTTGCAAATGCATTGACTCAACCCTGCCTTACCTCCTTTAGGCTGATCTTGGCTGTGTAGATGATGTTGGAGCCATCGCGCCTGAAGTGTGGATGACCTTTGTCCTTGAGCACAAAAGCGATGTCAGCAGGGATGTTCTCCGGCGTCTCGTCGCCTTCTTTGGGGAAGGTGATTTTGGTGCCTTCCTTCCACCCGCGCTTGATGACGATGTTAAGGATCTTGTCTTCCGTGCGCATGCTGCGGCCATCTGGGTTGAGTCTGCGGCGTGTGATGCGCATGCGCTTGGTGCAGCCGTGGAAGATCTCTTCCAGCGAGACGCGCAGCTCGTGCACCACGGGTGGGTCCTGCATGCGCCGTCGGCCGCGGAGGGGCTCTGCCCGCTGTGCCCGCCGACCGCCACCGCCGCTGCTGTGGTGGAAGCCGTTAAGCCCGTTGAAGGCGCTGAAGCTGCTGCCGAAGTGACCCCAGGGCCCGAAGGGGTCGTCGTCCCCGTCCATGTCGATGTCATTGTCATGGTGATGGTCGCCATGGTGGTCCCCGAAGCCGTTGGAGGTGTGGTTGCGCGAGCGGCTGGAGCCGAAGAAGATGTCGAAGGGGTTGGAGCCGCCGAAGAAAGAGGCGAAGGTGGCGTGCGGGTCGCCGTGGAAGGTGTAGTGATACGTGCTCCCTGAGTTACCTGAGGAGCCGCTACCGCCCGTCTTCAGACCTGCAGCAAATCAGGATAGGAAATCAGGGTTAGCCAACTGGAGTAGCAGCCCACCCACACACACACACACACACACACACACACACACAGTACAGGGCCTGGTAGAAACCACACTGCCAGAGGGCTAGAGTGGAAAGAAAGCCAACAAGACAAGCTGACTTGGCTTGTGCTTTGCAAAATATTGATGATTTTTTTGAAAGTTTACATTTCACAGTACACACATTTAGCAGAAGCTTTTATACAACAGGATTTACAAAAGGTATGACTTACTAGGATGCGAGACTTTAAGGGCAAGAATGTGATCTTGTAAGTACATTGTTACTGCATTCCTGGTAATTTAGACTCTGAAGACTACTGTACCGGTACATACACATGTGTGTGTGTGTGTGTGTCTGTGTCTGTGTTTGTGTATGTGCAGCATATAGAAAATAAATAAATAAATGAGAATCAGTTGGCAAATCTTGGATGAGATGCTTCTGGGAATGGCTAATCCTTCAGTTCACCTTGAACAATTCAACAAAGTTAAAAAAAAAAACAACTTCTGCTGAAATCACTGCAGTGTCAAAATCATTAACAGCGGTTACACATGGGGTCCTTATTGAGAACACATCCGGCTTAATGAAAACTGGGGCGCGGGAGGGGGTATAGCGCACAGGGGTGGGGTGGGGGGGGGGGGGTCGTCTCCAATGCCTCAGAGCTCTGTTGAGGGCAGATAAGACTTAAGCGCGAGCTTGACTGATCCTCCTGCTGTAATATACAGACCCAGGACAGCCTATCTGGACATATAGAAAACTTTTGATCTATTATTCACTCACTATGGTGGCAGCAGCAGCAGTATCAGTGGCAGACCGTAGAGCAGGTCAAGGTTTCACATAGTGGTAGTCTTGCTCGTGTATTTTAGAGCGGTATCAAGCCAACCATCTAAAGACAACATGTCCTTTCCACAGAATGATGGATCTTAGGACAGTGCCCTCAGCTGCTCTAATGACCAGTGGCCTCTCGAAGGGTGTGAGTGGACGAACAGACGAAGCAGGGGGAAAGAGTCCTGACATCACACAGCCCTACACCATCTGTGCTGCTGCCACAGGGGCCAAAGCCTGGTGCAGTGCCACCCCCACCTCCAACCCCCATGTTTCTCCACTCTCTGCTGGTATTTTCACTCTCTCAAACCCCCCACACCACCCCACAGACACATACTGTACACACACACACACACACACACACACTTACACACCCCGTGGCTATTCGTGAGGATCACAGCCAGCTGTGACCAGACATGCTGCTCTGCCTTTTCCAATTCCAATGAAAGTGAACTTGACCAATGAGACCAATGTCTCTACAAGACAAAGGTTCCATACCAATGTTTACATGTATGTTATGTCAGGGGTGAGTGGCCAAACACTTTTGTATGCAGACCAAGGGCCAATGCAAAATTGAGAGCACCAGTTTTCAACCTATCATGAGTGAACTATAGATAATATTAATATTAGATTAATAAAATAACAGGCCACATTACGTTTTTTATGGACATCATGGGCCACACTAGCCCCCTGGGCCTTAGTTTGACCTCCTTTGCGTTATATCATGGTATGTGTTACATGATGTGATGATGTGTACTGATGTGAAGCACAACCTGACCAATTCAATGACAAACTTCTAGTAGAAGGGTCCCCAACAGTGATTCACAGTGCAAGCTAAAGCTAATCTTAGTCTTGTGAATCCTAAGACAGCAGTCATTAATTTTATCCAATCACAGTGATGCATGACTCATAGCTTGGGCTTAATTGCTTGAATAGAAAATAGAAGGGTGAAGAGCAGACACCTCCCAGAAACGTTAGGTTGAGAGTCAACAGAGAACTGAGGATAAAGCATATCTGTCTGTCTATTTGAGCTCCAGTGACACGTTTGACTCAACATGACTGAATTGAATGAATTGACTAATTTCCGGTTTAACATGCAAATAATTAGAGATTGCATGCCCAGCATACAGTACATGTGAGTAGAGTAAAAATGTTTGATCCATCTTTGACTATTCTCTGTCTTTAGAGACATTACTTCTCTATGACAGTGATGTGAGCATTATTTTGTCTTGAATGACGTTAGGCTAGGTGAGACTTGTGACTGCCCACGCTTTTCATTTCTGAGTGTCAGACTCACCAAGAGGACTGCCAAGTGTCTCTCTGTGTTTTGGTTCAGATAAAAAAAAATGTACCAAAAAAAAAAAAAAAAAATCACACGACTTGCTGGAGTGGAAATAGCTGGAGCTCTCCTACACAAACAGCCTACCTCAACAGCTATTTATACACCCAAAGCCAATCCCGTGTAGTGGTCTGTCTGTTGGAAAATACATGTCGGAAAGAACATGGAAGACGACTCTACGAGAACAGCCGGACGGCGTCATCCCGTTGAGGTTAGCGGTCTAAAAACGAGCCCGTTTAAGGACTTGTGTTTGTTTTAATGTAAGCTGTGAGTCCAGCCATCTTTAATGGGCAAACGCACTCAACCACTCAAACCACAGAGGAGCCGTGTATCAAACACTTGGAGAGGTAGAGTGCACTGATAATTGGTTCAGCCTCTGAGGCTAAAGGCAAGTACAGGGAAAACACGAGCGACATGAAGAGTCATCTAAGGTTTGCAATTTGCCTCACCAATAGGTTCAGTGCAGATGCTATACAGTACAGCGGTGTGATTAAAAATGCATTACTGTCAGTGCTTTGCAATGGCTTTGCAAAGAGACTAAGCATCCTCAGGCCATACAGATATGCAAGACGTAGGGAGTCATTAAAATAGTAAGTGGGACATTGTTAAAAGATAGACTCTTATATTGACCAAGAATAGGCCCTGTCGTGTGTTATTAAGATCAATCATTTGCAAAATTCTTCAAGAAACAGCATGATTTCTCAAGCAGAGCCACAACAAATAAGCACTAGTGATCGGGATAACACCTGACATTTTGCCTAAGCAAGCTAGTTTTTCCCCCTTTTCTCAGTTGTGTGTGTCCTTAAAACACCTCCGCCGCGCTCTTTCCAGTCAGGCCCCTGTAACGATGCTGAACACACACCGTGCTGTTGACTCACAGTAACTTCACAGAGGCCAGGGCATTAACTCGCTTTTCAAAAAATCAATGGTGTAAAACGTCGGGCTCCTTAAAACAGGCGCAAATCAAAGGCAGGTTTCCTTGCTGCGACACCGAGGCATCCGTCTCGGTGTGCTTGCACATGGCAACGCTGGGTTTTCCAGCTGTGCGCCAACTAAAGATAGACAAACGGGGACTGGCACGGGCCCAGCGGTGAGCCATCGGCGAGAATGGCATGAGCTGAAATCTCCTGTCTCCTCATAATGCCTCCACCTACCCCCACCAGTACTGGCCTTCTCATGGGTGTTTTGTTTTGTGTTTTGTTTGATAGAGAGAGACAGAGAGAGAGAGACAGAGAGAGAGAGAGAGAGAGAGAGAGAGAGAGAGAGAGAGAGAGAGAGAGGGATAAAGAGACAGAGCAACACATGCAATATTACACCGTGACGGCATAGCCGCAGCACTTGCCAATATTTGGGTTCAGCATTCGAATGAAATCAGCTTGGAAAATATGCCTTTATATGGGGAGAAAAAACAAAAGCCCTCTTTGGAGTTATACAGCACTCTGTGCTACCGCATGAGCGGCCTTATCCTTTGGTACCCAGTTTTAAGGGCCATTCACACCAAGAAGGAATAGCTATAACTATAATGACAAAGAAAGATCACTCTAATCAATGTGAACGACAACATCCACATCACAAACTATAACGACAACAATATGTGCAACGATAATGTTGAGATCACTTTTGAGAGCGATTATTAGAACAATATAAGGTTGACAGCCAATCAAAAATCACGAAATTTTATAAAATAGTTAATTCACCTTAGGACAAACTTGCAACATCATTGGTCAGTGTGGCTGGAAATACCATTAAACTCACCATCTTCTCCATACTGGTCATAGATGACCCTCTTCTTGGGGTCGCTCAGCACCTCATAGGCCTCTGCTATCTCCTTGAACTTCTCTTCAGCGTTGGGGTCCTTGTTTTTGTCGGGGTGAAACTTGAGGGCCATCTTCCTGTAGGCCTTTTTGATCTCATCCTCATTGGCCCCAGACTGGATGCCTAGGGTCTTGTAGTAGTCCTTCCCCATGGCTTTGATGGACAGACAGCTGACGTCTGGAACCACCCTTGCTTGCTGGTGAATGTGACACAGCAACAGGTTAAATGAGATGTCTCATCCAAAGCAGATATATGCACATCGACACACATTATACAAAAGAGACCATACAAAATGAAACATGGAATTAATGAGAAAAAATGACTGTAGGCTTTTGCTCTAGTTGTTTCAATGGTGAATGCTGGTAATGAATGTGTTACAATTCAATTACTATGTAATAAACCTGCATTCATGTGGCCCTTAAGAGTATCAAGCAAACAACAAAGGAAATCTACAAGCAAAAAATAAACCATGTTCAACTACTGCATGGGCAAACTGTCTTGTAAAACACCTCTGTAAATGTTTTTGAGCTGTCAATACAGTGTGATCCAAGAGCAATCCATCAGACCCTATAAAACGAAGGTTCCTCCACTTGTGCTGAAATAGCTGCTGCTACATTACCTGAGCAAAAGACTCAACACCTTTACCCCACAAACCTTTACTTTATTTACTAATGAATCACATTTTAAGATTAAACATAGGTTTTACAGATCAAAGCCACAAGAGCAGGTGCAATGACAAATACTGAAGGTAGACCAACAGAGAAACAAGTAACCTGTATCCATCAAAACAACTTCTATAACAATAAGATCACTAATTGTCAATTGATTTGATTTACATAAACAAAACAGATCAACTGATCAATGTGATTGAGATGCATCAGTCTGCATGCAATGGCATTTTATCTGGACTTACATAAAACAGGCTTCTATTGTGAAGTTCATTAACTTAAATAAATATAAAGCATCCAATCCAAGCTCCAACTCATGACCTTGATGCAGCCCCATAAATATTACTGTACTATCCTATACTAGCCTATTAACCATCTTCTCCGTTTAGGTCTCTTTCACTAACCATGATTTGACATGACTGCCAAAAGACCGGTTCTTTCAGAAGACCGTGGACAAGTTAAATACAGATGTGAAAAGAACCTTATCACAGATTTTTTTTTGCTGTGTTAATTTTAAGCCTATCTAGACTGGACCGCCGCCCACAATTTACCTGCACCAATTTCTTAATTTAATGCTTAACCATGCCCTTTCTGTTGTACCTGTTAAGTTTGTCCGACAATACGCATTTTTTTTTTATCAAATTCGCCCAATAGCAGTATCCTACAGCACCACAGACAAGTAGGAGAAACAACGGGAGAAACGGCTCTCCATTGTTATTCCATCCGCTTTCCAATGGTTTGTGAAGTGGAGAGTTGTAGTATTGAGCAGGAGCATCCTTTAACAGGAACATCCTTTTACAGTGGGTTCAGGACGAGAGGCATAACAGCTGAGCTTCATTTATCATAGCCTATATAAAACACCGATTTAAGATAGGGTTTGTATCACCGCGGTAGAGATAGATGACAACAAAACAGCTGCTTCGCTATACAGTAGCTACCCTACAGCGTTCGAGATGCTCTGCACACACTGTTCTTTGAAGACTGAGGAAAATCCCTTTTCCTCTCTACACCAGGAATCCCCCACACATTTGCTTCATGTACTCATATAGTCCTCTCCCATATATCCTTAATCTAGATATGGCAAAATAGAAAGGTGATGATAAATAGTCGACTACTCACCCGTGCCGTCAGTAGATAATGTGCTTGGTATTCCGCATCAGACCAGAGATCCCCCCACACACACACACTCACAGGCTCCACACACCTTTAACGCGGTCGCCTATACAGCCATCCTCCACTTAATCAATGATGTCACGAACTCGACAAACCATCAAAAAGCTGAAAGCCGGTGACAGACAGGTCCACTGATATTGAGAGTGACGTCAGGTCAGTAAAGCCGGCAAAACAGTGACCTCGTATAGGCAACTGAGTTTCTTTAATGCTGCCTGACTTCAACTACCGCCCAACACCAACAAAGCAATAACCAGCAAGTCTATCAAACATTGCTGTGAACTAAAAACGAATACAAGAGCCAGCAGATTTATTTGCATTTTCGCAACTAAGTGTCAACCACTACTGATTTGCGATGCTCATCTGCCTCACTTCACCCCGCATAGACACGCTCACTTGACAGCAAGTTCACATGATGCAGTAGTCTTGCCGAACAAAGCTAAAAGTTCACAGAGAACTTTTAATTTCATTCCACAAAGCAAAATAAAAAATGACTCAACTTAAATTACATGAAACGGATAAAAGAAAAATGAAATGAATGAACTTACATCATGGAGTGATGAGGAATTGAGTTAAATTTTATTTCTTACCCCCATCCAGCTGTCATAGCAGTGTATGACACGAACCTTACATTTAAAATCCTTTTGTTTTAAACCAAGTTGAGTCAAAATCAAAACCATTTTCTGAGTTAGTTGCACTTCTACCAAACAATATTTTATTGGGAAAGCCTGGAATCTTACCGTGTCCAAGAATCGCTTAGCTGACTACCGCTTCCAAATTGCCTGACACCCAACTCCATTCGGGAAGCCACGCCTGCGCTGGACTGAGTGAAACCCCTGGTACCGCCTCTACAACACAGGGAATACCCTTTACCAGAGACACTTGCATTTGCCTTTAATCAGTTTCAAGATACAGATAGATGAAACAACGTATTATGCCCCTACTTATTCTATTCATTTTATTCTAGGATATCGTGTCATGCCCATGTCAACACAGAACAGACACACGATACGTAATGCACACAAAACTCGGAAGAGCCTAGTTTGTGAATGCAAGACAACCTACAGCGAGGAATATCTAAGGACACACAGGCTATATTTAATTTGCTTAACGTTAGGTTCACAGTCATTCTCTGTAACACTATTCCGCTGTGGTTGCTTCTGAGTGAGCCGACAACAATTATCACTACCTACAAACAATATAAAACGTAGACTCCATTCTTCTCTCCTACCGTGTCCTCGTTAGTATAGTGGTGAGTATCCCCGCCTGTCACGCGGGAGACCGGGGTTCGATTCCCCGACGGGGAGACCGGAAAACTTTTTCATTTCCAATAATAATTTACTATAACATTGTTAGATAGCCAAAATCATCCATTTTCTTCAACGCAAACCTATGACTTTACCTTTAATCCTGATAAGCCAATCAGAGGCGCCACATTTGTTGATGGGCTAAAGTTGTTTGATTGACAGGAGCAATGCCCTGCCCACAACTTTTAGCGGTAACTTAGCAAGCAATGCTAACGATATAGCTAGTCAACCACACGGTTGCATAAAATAAATCCACAGTTGCACAATTTAAGAACTACTAAATGGGTTTAACTGTACATTCGTCTTTTTATCACTAGGTCTTCATTAATGAACGCATAGGAAGACTGCAGTCATGTAGCCTATATGCCAATTAGCCCTTCATCTTATCCCTTGCTGCTTGTAAAGTTACCCAATTTTAACATTACATTCACATGAATCATTGCATTCTTATTTAACATTACGTTCAAGGTAACCGTAGGAACGTAATTATAGGTCATACATACACAAATTGACATCTATGAACATTAAATTATCAAAAACGATTAGTAGAGAGAAACATTCATCGATGACGATGCCTTTAAATACTTCGGCTAACTACCACTAGCTTTAAATTTCAGCAGAACGTATCTAACACACTAAATCACAAAGTAACTTAATTGTGTTTGACAGTAAGAATTAGGAAATTAATAATATTACCTTTTAGTTGCCTTTAGTTAATTCCTGCCTGCATCAAAGACAAAGTAAAGAGTCTGTTTGAGGTCGGTCATCACAAGGCAAGCTAACATGCGAAACTTGCAGAGGAAGAATAAATTATTCAAGTTACATACTGAGATGCTATTTATTGATTAAATTCCCCATATCTTTTTCGAGTTTGTTGTCCTCTTGTGACTTGAGTCATCTGAACTGACCTGTTGTGTTTTACGGTGATTTCTTTTTGAATGTTGAATGTTTGTGGCAAATTCAGAGGCTATCTGAGCTTACTAGCAGGCGACTGGCAGGTGGTGGGTTAGCATGTAGCCTGTAGTAGAAATGACTCCTCAATGAGTTGCTGTGTGGTCGCAGGTTCGAATCTCGGGCTGAACTGCGCAAGGTGTGAATGAGGTCGTTTAGCATGGTTTAGGCAGAGTCGGCATTCCATGATTCCAGGTGAACGAAAAATGATGCTACCTATCTGTGCGTATAGTTGTGTTTATCACCACTGTTCTACACCCTAGTACAGTAGGTTAACTCCTGGGCTGACTTCCTACGAGGTCGCGAGTTCAAACATCGGGAAGGACTATGGATGACTAGTGAAACTGGGTGGGAGAATTTAGCAGAGGTGAATGTAGGCCTAACAATTCTACCTGGGTGTAGGTGTAGTAGAACGTTTAACCTCCCTCAGGACTCCTCCAAAGCGTTGACTGGAGTAGGCCAGGTTTTTGGTTGAGTTGCTGGGGCGGCTCCTAATCCGAAGTTACTAGAAGATCGCGGGTTCAAACCTCAGGCTGGACTCCAAGGGGTGATTTCGGATGCACTTATTACCCATTAGACTACTGAGTGTAGGCTACCCCATGAGACAATTCATTTTGTCAAAACGTGAAACTCAATTCAATGCTGGATGTCTGTTAAGACTGGGAAGAACAAAACTGAAAGTCAGGGGAAGAGGCGGCATACACATTAATTGTGTGAGTAGGCCTAAGTAGTGCATAATGCGACCTCTCGACCTGTCTTTCAATGTGTCTGGCCAGCACTCTGGAAAGTAATAAAAACTACAGAAAATTAGAGTGAAGCCTGTTCCTACCCTTCTTGAAGAACTGAATGAGTCTCATTCTAAGTGCTAGTCTAAGGGCAGAGATAGAGAACATAACATTTGGGATATAGAAGGGAAAAAGGGATAGAGAATAAGGGAAAAAATGAAAGCAAGAGAGAGAAGGAATGTGGTTCAGACAAATGACCCTTCATTTTATTGCAACCTTCAACACCCACTGTGCTTCCTCTTCAACCAAGGAATTGTCATGGCCTGTCTGCTGGAGGCGGTTTCCCAAAGCCCCTCTCAAAGTATCTCTTTAAGTCAACCCCTCTCAAAGTATTCTCTCTCTCTCTCTCTCTCTCTCTCTCTGTAGTCTATCCCGAGAACACATGGTGAGTCGGTGCAGCCCGCCAGGGGAACTCACTGATTTCTGCAATCTCCCCTCTCACAGGTCATGAAAATAGACACATACCCTCAATACTCTTCATGTTGGCTCCATTCAGTGCCCTGGTTGCATAATCTCCTCGGTGTAATTTTTCTCCTCTAGGCTATTTGTTTTCTTTTTCTTTTTTTTCACCTTCCGCACTCAAACCGCAAAGTCTGGTTGAATGATGGAGCAAATACTTCATGTGTGCCAAGGTTATATCCTTTATTAGGTCAGAATCAAAAGTATAGATACGTCATCCATCCAGGTTTTGACTTAAAAAATTATCTGTTCCTCATGCCATTGTGGACATATAGCCTACTAAAGTTGGAGGTTCAAACTCATTTCTCTCATTTGGTAAAGGCATAATCCTCAGACAGCAAATTTAATGATCCCAAAATGACTGTAGTAACAGAAAAGTAAAAAAAAAAGTGTCTTGTCAAGTTGTCACATGGCCTCTCACAAAAAAGAAACCTCTCTGCCTCTCCCTCTCTTTCCTCTCTCTCTCTCTCTCTCTCTCTCTCTCTCTCTCTCTCTCTCTCTCTCTCTCTCTCTCTATCTGACAGTCATCCTTGTTTGTCACAAGTCTGAATAACAGCAATGAAATGCTGACAAGGCACAAGGTCTACGCTCCCACTGACATTGACACTTTCAGTTAGTAGCCTTCACATGAATCACCGTTCCCACAGATGAGGGTGTTTGCGAGGTGTGAATGAAAGAGCAAGTGACTAATAGGCAGGATGCACACTGCATCCCTCTCAAAGAGGGGGCGAACTGGGAGTCAAAGCTGATGTGGCAGAGGGATTGTCACCTGTGTTAATGTCACATGTGGTATTAATGGACTCTGGGAGTGTAAATGAACCCTTCCTACGATGACAGTTTGGGCATCACATAGCCAAGTCGAGTCACATCCTTAAAAAAAATAAAACAAAATCTCACCAATACTTTGCAGGACTTCAAGGACAAGTTAGAAGTAGTCAGAAAGAAATAAGCCTACAATGCTCCATTTCGGAAGTGTCTTTGGTGAAAAAGTTGTACTCAAATCAAGTTAGGGAAAAGTACAGCTAAAAATACAAAAACATTCTGACATTTCCTTAACTTTGCGGTTGTCCTACTCTATGCATTGTTCCCCTGGCTCCAAAAGATATAGTTTTCTTTGGGTATAGTTTATGATTCTGCTCCCGTTGGCCGCGTGTGTCTCCCCTCGTGTGCTGCCCGGTGATGTCTACACACCCCACAGCCGAGGGCCTCTCCATGGAAACAATAGAGCAGACGGTGCCAAGGCATCAGTGCGCAGCAGCCAGATACTCTCTCTCCCAATCCGCCCTGCAGCCCACTCACATGTCTGCAAGTGTGACTGGAGAAGCTTACTCTCTGTGTGGGCTGGTTGTGTATATATGTGCATTATTACTGTGTGTGTGTGTGTGTGTGTGTGTGTGTGTGTGTGTGTGTGTGTGTGTGTGAGACTGCAGGAAGTGTCTGCAGAGAGATGATCCACAGGTAGAGAATCTAAAACCTACAGTGAGGCAGGCCTTTGATGAAGATAAAGTACCACTACATCACACTGCTATACTTTGTAGAGTGCTGAGAATGGTGAGAGAACTTTTATGCATGGCGTTCTTATACTTGCTGACAGATGGGAAATACAAAACAGACAAACTAGCTGAAACAGATAAAATAGGATCAAAAAGAATTGTAAATATGCCCTAAACAACCACAGGTGTACCCATAGTGTATTTATTTCATACCTTTCAGCATCTCATTGTATTTTGCATTAAGCATCATTACATAACTATACCACAGGCACAGGCTGACTGGGGATAGAGAGAGAGAGAGAGAGAGAGAGAGAGAGAGAGAGAGAGAGAGAGAGAGAGAGAGAGAGAAAGAGAGAGAGAGAATAGTAATGGGTCGCTCAATGTGTGAGCCTACTGAATAATCCAGATTTTTACAAACAATGTGCCATCCGAAGGCTCCAGACATCAAGTCTATCCCAAACAACTGACCCTACAGTGGTAACCATGGCAACTGGGCATGGTGCCAGACAGGAGAGCCAGACAGTCCATCACAACGCTTTCGCAGATCCCCCCCCCCACCCCCATCGTAGGAGCTCGAGCCCCGAACACCAATTAAGTGAGAACAGCATTTCAGATTTACTGCCACGAATATCTCGTATCTCCTCGCTGACAGAAAAGGATTTAGGACAATTTGCATTGTGTGCGCTCTAAGACATGCCCAATCGTTTAGGTAAAGGGCAAACGATGATGACATGCTTGTGTCTGTGCCAGACAGAGTGCAAATGCTCGACTGTTAATGCTTCTTGAGGCAATCACAGTTTGAGAGCTCAGCATTTCTCGTGTTGTTTTCATCCAGTGGGAATGACATCTCATTATCCAAGCAGCAGGGTGCTGTTTAACCTACTCTGACCACTGCGAGAGATTGGACACACAATATGTTACTATGCATAAAATGGAATGGAAATTGGCAGTTACTCTAGGTCTCAGGCCTTGACAACTTGCTCCTGGAAAGCAAAAAGTAACTGTTCAGTTGCTCTTCAGCTGCATATTCTTGCTTCACAGCACAGGGTACTATAATTGCTTTGGTTCTGCAATGTTCTGGAAAAGCACATGGGTCATCAGAGAAATCTCAAGCATATAAATTGAAAACGATTGAAAACAGAATTGCATTAACTTCAAACACTGAATGAGCAAATTCTCTAGTTTCACTCTTGAGACTTCTGGTCAAGTCTGAAAGAAACACATCTCATTCTCAGTCTGCTTTATCATCATATTATATGTATAGCAAATTACAGTGCGTTTAGATGTATCACATGTTACACACAGACTTTCGCCTTAAAGGTCTTCCAGGGAGTTACATAGAATGTGAGAATGGTACAAATGTGTCATCAGAATGTCAAGCCAATCCAAAACACTTCTGGATCATATACTGCATATTGCTTCTGATGTCACGCAAGGAAGAGGTGGGTGGATGACGGCATAGAGAAGCAGCCAATCCAAGCCCAGCGAAGGAAAGGTCTCCACTCTATGGGGTCCCAGGAAGTGTAACATGAAATGACCAGGATTGCTACATGGAACAGCAGGTGTGTCTCCCCTTCCCTGGACTAAATCAGATTCCCTGGACTTCCTAAATCAGAGTGTGACTCAATGGGCGCTATCTTTGAGAGTGAGTCCTTCCCCAGTTGTAAATACCTCGGGCACTGGGCCAGCTGTCAGAGCAAACCTATCCTACACGGGAGACCAGTTACCCCCTTCTGCTTCCTGAGTCTGTTTCTGGCTGCAGTCCTCTTCACAGCGTTGACAATTAGATCCACATGTTCTCTCCTGTCATGCCCAAAACTTTATTGCATGTCAGTGCCTCTACACACACACACACACACACACACACACACACACACACACACACACACACACACACACACACACACACACACACACACGACTCAAAGTGATAACTCGACTAAGAAGATATAGACGTGGCATGATTTGAATGTTTCAACATATTGGGCCCAGAAGTGTCAAACTATTTGTAGTGTAACTCAAGAGGCTGCATGCTCTATACTATAGTCTATACCAAAGGGAACAGTTTTCATCAGTCTTACTGTGACACGACATGGCAGCATGACTTTAGACACTATATTAAAAACAATCTGTCACTGCCCCACTAGCAGCTGGTTCCCACTGATCATGTGTTTCATTAGTGGTGAGATGTGGAGAGGATCTGCCACACAGGTGCAATGCATACAGACCCCTCCTCAAGTCCATTTCTCGACTTGATCATAATCACTAGTCATTTAAAGGACCCTTTAGGCCTTATTATATACTGTACATACTGCTGGTCGAATGGTCCCAAATCACAAACCGTAAAGTTGACTAGTTTCAGCTTTCCTATATTAAAGGGCATAAATCTCACTGTGACTCTGGACACTGTGCCTTTGATTGCGTTATGATGAAATGTTTCGTGTTGTAACACTTTGAAGCCAATTAGATCTAGACTGAATGATAACTAGCCACCAGCCAAGTCTGTAGTGCAGCACAGATATTTCTTTCCATAAACAAAATATTTCCTTTCTCTGGAAAAAAAAGATGATATTGCTGCGCTGTTCTTAAGCTGTAAGCATCTCACATTGTGCTCAAGTGGAATACAAATGGCAGTGCATGTACTATATTTCCCTATTTTTTCTGCCATGCAGAGCACACCACTCCTCTGTTGGGAGTTCAGATGAGGCAAGGCTGTTAAGCTCTGAACTGCCTGTCTGCATCGACCCCCCCCCCCCCCCCCCACACACACACACACACACGCACACACTACCCCCCCCAGTCCCCAATCCCCCCACCCCCCCACCCACCCAAGCACAGCACTCCAGTTTGCTGCAGGAACAGTATGTTGCTGTGGCGATGACCAAAGTGCTTCTAGAGCATACTAATGAGTATCTCTCCGGTCTAGGAGAGGAGCTCGCTGTGCATTAAAAAGAAAAAAAGGGTCATCCAGGGCCAGACAAGGTTGTGCAGTCGGAAAAGAACCCCAAAGCTACGTCTGTCTCACCCATATGAGAGAGGATGTCATCACCAATTTTTTTTTTGTCTCTAAAAGCTGGATTATATCTAGCTGTAATTCAAACTGAATAAAACAGGTTCAATCTCTTCTACTGGAATTTGCTAAAATGCACTGTAGTAACACATGTAGTAATGAATTGCGCTGTTTTAATTAATTAAGATTTATTAGAGGGCTTTGTAAGTTGAGCCATTGTTGGTTTGTCTATAGATACCACTTTGGTTCCTGAGGGGGCAAGGGTTTTAGTGAATATATTCAGCGCACAAATACTGAATGAGTAAAGAAGTATAATTAAACACACAACAACTTGGAGCAGTGGGTAGCCAGTCTTGTGTTGCCTGCATGGGGAGCAGTTGGGGTTAGGAGCATACAGTAGGCATAGTGACAGAAAGATTCTCAACCACTCCCCTGCCCATCCCCTCCTCATGGGTTGGGGATTGAACTGATCACGCTTTGACCTAATCTGAGCTCTTGATTTACCATGTTGGTCTCTTGCCCATAGTATGTCAGGAGACGTCTCATTGCTTCACAGAGTAGGCCTACATTTAATTGAATGTCTGAAAGGTTGAAAGTACTGCAAAATTTGGAGAAAAACAGTAGGATGCAGGACTAAAAAGTACATGAGAAGCACATGAAACAGGAAATAGCTTCCAACAGTTCTAAAAATTCATTTTCAATATTCATATCAAGCAGCAGAGGGAACAAATCTTCACTCTTCACCTTAGGGCTACACAGTGAAGTTAATACATTACGCATTATAATATCTGAAGGCATCAAAGGAAATAAACCAATGCTCCACCATAAAACCACCACAGCTTTGGAGAAAGACCTGAATAGACAATTCTCTATATAGGGCTGCTAAAACCGCATATCTTCATTCAATACTTCAAAGGCTGGTGGGACTGACATCAGGGGCATAGTTTGCATTTCATTAGAAGCCTTGGATGGAACCCACCAATCATCATTATGCATACTGTATTTACCTCTGAGATTTTCATCACTGCTGTATACTGCGTGGGTAAGGTCCTGTCCTGTTTTTTGAGCAATTTCAGGTGTAGGTGGAGTAGGAGAGAGAGAGAGAGAGAGAGAGAGAGAGAGAGAGAGAGAGAGAGAGAGAGAGAGAGAGAGAGAGAGAGAGAGAGAGTGTGTGTGCTGGGTTCAGTGAGTGCAAATTTTAAGTTCATTAAGAGGACACACAGACATGAAGACAGACACACGCACACACACAGTCTTTGAACTTTTTTCCCCTCCTCTTCTCTCTCCTGAAGTAGTGGTGAAAGGATCTATTAATATCATTTCATTAGTCACGAAAAAAAAGCTTCTAAAGTATTAAAAATGAAGTGGGTGTAGATTTAGTGCATGCTGCATGATTACTGTCTGAGATGAATACTGATGAATTGTGGTGTCCAGACATCCCCCCCACCACACACACACACACACACACACACACACACACACTTTCGCTCCTACCCCCATCCTCACGCTGGTATGCAGTATCAGCTCTCCACTGAAGTATTGATCAGTCTCAGCAGGCGGCTGAGATTGACTTTTGCTTCAATCTGCACCAAACAAAAAAATCTGTTTGATTTTATGCCTCACAAAATACAAACGCTTGCATACTATCAGGAATGAAGTCATTGGAACCATTTTGAGAATTTGGCTTTACTGGATGACTGGCTGTATACTAGTAAACACAGCCTGATTGAATTACAGCCTAAATCATGTTTGATTGCTCTCTCTTCACAGTGACATCATTTGCACCAGACACTGATGAATTGGTCTTATGCTTTTCAGACTTGTGCTGTTATGACTTCAGTGCTAACAACTAATCTAAAATGACAGCCACCGTCCTTGTGACCACAATGTGTGTGTGTGTGTGTGTGTGTGTGTGCATGCTTGCATTTGTGTGTGTGGAGGGTGTGTGTGTGTGGAGGTTGGGAAGTGGGCAGTCAGCCTGTCAGCTTGGATAGGAGCTCCAGATCAAAACAAACCCAATAGAGAAACCGACAGACAGCGGAGGAGGTGTCGCCGTAGTGCTGGCATTTAGCGCAGGTCGTCCTCGGATCATGTTTGTCCTGTGGAGAATCCACCCAATCTGGTTCAGCCATTTCAGTCGCAGTCACAGCCTGGTCCTCGTCTGTTCATGGCTGGCATTTTCATTTGGAGGACCTTGAGATTCTCTAAGCTCACTTGGATGATTGATGATGGGGAATAAAGTGAAGACAAACTGAAAATGGGGAAGTTATAGAGTGAATAACTGTACTTCAACCTGATAAAGGTACAGCCCCTGGAACATTCTGAACTTCTCAAACTTGTGTGGTACACCCATATCAATATGGAAAATAGACTTCAATTGCAACTTGGTCTGATCAGGCATGACAGATGGTTGAAGTGAGTACTGTATGTGTGTGTGTGTGAGGATGGTGTGTGGGGGCCTGTTACAGTGTTTCACAAGTCTACTCCTGTGTGTAAAACCTGAGTGAGTCATGCAATCCACGCGACGAGGTGGAACTCTGTGGGGAACAAGGAGAGAGGTAGGGAGGCGTCCGCCGTCTCTCTCCTTTGTGTTTGGGACACGCCGCATCTGACTGTTCCCATCTGCTGTCTGGGCGAGATCAGAACGTCCCCCCGTCTCCTCCCACCCCACCGCATCACTCCACCTCTCAATTCCGTCTCGTCGTAGCCTGCTATGCTGGGTCTCCATGGCAACTGGAGTAGGCAAAGTGGGCATCGTGTTCCTCTGGCAAACGTGGGTTAAGAGGAAGTCTTTGAAAAATTGCGAACAAACAAAATGTTAAGATCACCACGCAGGAAACACCACCGGAAAAAAGTAACTTCCTCGTATTGAGTGGACCCAGCTGTGGAACAAATCACTTTTTCATATAATTTTAAAGGAGAAATCCAAAAATATGTTGCTCCAGGTCACAGAGTAGTGTCTGGATGGGAAACATTGACCAAATAGTGAACCAGCAGTTGACACAAACTGAATGGGGCACAGCAACACACTTTTGGTTTGATATCCCCATGCCTATGCCCACTAACACTAGCAGTTAACATTAGCTGCCAGGTGGCTATGATGCTTCAACATTTTTGGTTCTTTTTTCTGCAGAGAGCAATCACTGACCTCGAACAGCACCACCCTTGATATCTCGTTAAATAGACAACTTTAGTGGATACAGGAGTCCATTTCACTTTTTTTTAAAAAAATTCAGTAAATAGAATACATATACTGTATATTTTTTAAAGTGTCATCACACGTGATGAGACAGAAGGTGTGAGAGCATGTTTGAAAGGTTATAAGTTCACAAAGACCAGATTCACTGTTTTGGTTAATGTATTTGGAACATAAGAAACATGGCACAAACATTATGAGAACATGAAACTAAGATGCAGCACACAAACCTTAAGGCTGGCAAAACACTGTGACAGCTCATATGGAAATGTCTCCATCATACACCTGTATTTCCAAAGTATGTATTCATAAATGACGTAGATGATAGGCTCAGATGCCATAGATTACATGGACAAAATTGAATAAAACAGATAATTTGATTTAAAAGCAACTGATTGGACTAGTACTTGAAAAGTGCAACTTTTGTGTGTGTGTGTGTGTGTGTGTGTGTGTGTGTATTCGGCATGAGCAGAGGTGTGAGTATGCAAAAGCACAAATGAAGATGTACATAGAACATAACTCACACTTAACACTAGTTTTTAACATTTATAAACAATATAAATAAAAACTGAATTGACATTCATACATCCTAACTTGGTAAAACACAGGATATTGATCTGTCATCTCAAAATGACACACTGCTTTGATACACATTTGATACCCCCCCCCCACCCCCACCCTTTTAAAAAAAAGTGTCTGATATTACTTCTTTTTCTCAGGATAATTCAGTCGTCTTGCATTGGCTGAAGAGGGAGTAAAGAAAATAGACTGTGATGGCACCCGCGGAGCATGCAAACAGTTTACAATCTGGCTGCCTCTTGGCTCTGTGCATGCTCAGGCGCCAGTGTGGAAAAATCAGTAACGGACTATGAGATGTGACAGTGAGAGCACGCAAGAGTGAGAGAGAGAGAGAGAGAGAGAGAGAGAGAGAGAGAGAGAGAGAGAGAGAGAGAGAGAGAGAGAGAGAAAGAGAGAGAGAGAGAGAGACAATGAGAAAGTGAGAGAGAGAGAGAGAGAGAGAGAGAGGGAGAGAGAGAGAGAGAGAATATAAACTACATATCAGGAGCCACTTTAGCAGGAGCCTGGCCACCAATGGAAGAATGCGATGCTGCTATCATGATGTGTCAACATGCTGTATCTATGCAACCAGCGCTGTGTGCTCCAGTGACCCAGATTGAGAGAGGTGGAGCCCTTCCACGTTCCATGGAATCTGGCATGCCCGAGTTACCCTCTTGCGGCACATCAATCACTTGTCAGTCACACTAGATTGAGATGGCGATTCAAAAAAAAAAAAAAAAAAAGAGAGACTACACTCAGAGCAAACGGTAAAAAGTGCTGATGGCAGTTTGGCCAAAGGATTTCAACAGCATTAAATCAAGGCAAATGAAGTTCAACAGCATAAAATACTCATATCCAAGCCTATTTCAGTGCAAACACTTGATGGTCAAACTAGCAGACCTTACTGGCTGTTCAAACCTCTAACAAATGTTCACATGATTCCATATATTTTGTCACATTTCTTCCAGTTCCTATAAAAAGGCAAACAGTGGGAGAGAAAGGCAAAGAAAAAAACAAAACAACAACAAAAAAAAACATAAGCCAACCAACTGAATCAGCATGCGAGTATTTGATTAAACTTGGGGCTTTCTTTAAGCATGAAGGCCATAAGGCGGCAAATGTATGCACTGGGAAAGAGGAAGGGCCCTACTGGGACTTCCTCCTCCAAGGCTACGAGGGGACAAGCCTAGCCAAGTGTGCATTGGGAAAAATATTAGAATCTGACCGCTGTGGCTACTGATAACTCGCACACAGTCCACATAGGCTCTAGTGTCTGACTGATCTGTTTTAAAAAAAACAACAGAACATGGTGGTGTAGAACCTGACCCTCGTTCTTGCGGTTCTTATCGGTGGAATGGATGAGTTGTTCCACAGACGGAGCACACCTTCCAGTTTACGCATCGCTCGAGATGCTCAGTCCCTGCCTCCTCAGTCACGGTGTAACCACCTGGTTGGAAGGCGGTGAGATTCAGGTGTGTGTATGAGTGTGGGTATATATGTATGTGTGTGTGTGTGTGTGTGTGTGAATGTGCTAGCGGATGATGTCCAAGTAGTGCAGGTCCTTGTAGAGGGAGTTGACGAGCAGAGCCAGGAGGTGGTTGGCGTCGCGCAGGCAGTGGCCCGGGTACCTGACGAACTGGCAGGCCTGGCCAATGGTCTCCTGGAGCTCTGCGTACTGTTTGTTGCCAGGCATGGACTCCAGCAGTGCCAGGGCCTGGGGAGAGGTTCAAAGAGACACACACACACACACACCTTTCATCCCCTGAGCTAAAGAAAGTAGCCATCTGGAGGAATAAGCATTCCAGGCCGGACTACTACACACAGTATGATCCAGCTTCTTACATAACTCACACCTGAACTGAGGTGTACCTATTTCTGGTCATATTCTGGGGCCAAAAAATAACAACAACAACAACAACAACAAAGCATCTTAACTTGTAAGTCCTGAATTCACCTCTCTACTTTGTGTTTTTGTGCTTCCTGTTTTTTAGCTCCATTATTGCTGACGCAATATCCTCCCCACCTTTTCCACTTTAATTCCAAGGAAGCACACACGCTGCACTTGTTTGTAATTAGCTTTAGATAGTCGCATCTGTTGTGGAACATGTTTTTGAAGAACAACAACTTCTCCCGAAGAGATTTTGGTGAGGCAGCTGAAATCTCCCAGCTACTGTAAAATGTATGACCTAAAGTATCTGATCTGGTTCCTGTACTGCACTAAGCTATCCTGTGGAGCTGAGCTGTTGCAATTAGGAGCTTCAACCCTAACCGGAACTCAATCAGCCCATATTCCTGTTCTTTGAGCCTGCTGAGTACTGTCGGGAGGCATAAGAGTGACAGTTTTTTGCTACAACATAGAGCAAATTTGTGAACTGGCAGCTAATGTTTACAGATGCAGGCATAAGAAAACACCCCCCCCCCCTTGCCCTCATCACTTAGTGCTGGCAGCCATTTCACTCTATGATCTACGTCACTCCAAATCCTGTCTCTCATACCAACCGACAGGATTCAGCAATGGCAAAGGTTAGAAAATCATTTACGTGACTCCACTCACACACCACAAATTTGTAGGTGGGTTGAGGGTTGAGGTCTTCTAGGGCCCAGGGGAAACATTACATATGGACATGATACTAATAAGCTGATAAAACATATGGCATCAAACATCAACAATCATGCCAGAACAAACGCAAGAAACGTTGCTTCAGCTAATCAACAGTCAGCCTTTTAAAGGAATATTCCACCTCTTTATGAAAATTGGTTATTCACTGTCTTACCTGGAGTTACATATGTGGGTGAAAGCATTTTGGTCTCAGAGTATGCGTTGGCCCTGTACAGCAGCCTCAATTTTAGCTTTATTTTAGCAGTAGCTTAGCACAGGCACTGGAATGTAAAGTTGCCAGATAGCAACTCTTTGGCTACTTTACTTTCCAGTGCCTAAGCAAAGCTAAAGGTACACTTGGGGTTGCTAGAATAGGAAAGCACATGCACTGAGACCAAAATGCTTTTACCCACATATGTAACTCCAGGTAAGAGAGTGAGTAACCAATTTTCATAAAGAGGTGGAATATTCCTTTAAATGTCTTCTTCTTCTTCATCCCCTATGATGGCCTTACCTGCTGGGCTTTAGCGGAGAGAGGCAGCTCGGGGCTGGCCTGGGTGCGCAGCTGGTTGTCCGCAGGCACCTGCACCAGGAGGAAGGCGGACATGCTGCGAGCCACCACTCGGAACCTGCCAAGAGTGCCACACAAGATGAGAACACCTCAGTCAACACCCCCGTCAAACACCTCCACTGGGAGAGAACACAGTCTGACGGGGCACTTTAATGCCAACATCACAGCACATTAAAGGGAATGATGCAGTGTGTTCATGGGTGATCCTTTAAGGCAAAATGAGATCTGTAAATATACGTATATCTACAAATACCAAAAATAAAGTATTATCAAACATGCAATATCATGCCTAAAGAGCTTACATAACCTCTGGTCTTCTCATGCATGCTCAGTAATCTTGAATTTCCTTTGAAATTAATTAAGTAGTATCTTATCCTACCTTATCTTAAGTCCAAAATGGCAAATATGTTTTCAGAAACCCAACATTGCCATAATTTCCATGCATCTTACATCATAATTCAAGTCTCACAGCAGAATCCCTGGTTGACCCAGGCCTCTCCATACCTGCTGGACAGAGGGGACTTCCGGCCCAGGCCAATGGCTCCCAGGATGCCTGAGTTGAGTCGTTCCTCCCCAAGCAGCGCCAACCGGGCCTGGAAGCCCTGCAGGTTGAGGATCAGGTACTCCATTGCGCATGTGTCCCCCAGGTCCACCTGACCCTGGATCAGCCGCAGAGCTTTATGCCACCACAGGAACAGTTTGGCCTCTTCCGCCGGCCCACTGAGGGGAGGGGGGAAAAAGTGAATTTACTTACAGGGAGAAATCATTGCCAATCATTTAATAGCCCTATTGTTCCAGGTCACCAAGTGTGAAAAAGAATGAGAGAATTTGGTACAACACACAATGAATGGTGAAACAGAAATAAACACTGCTGCACAGCAACTTGTCATCACTTTCCTTTCACGTGCCCAATTTAATTAATATGAATTATTGGTTTGTTATTCATCCATGGTGCATCATATTTTCTGGTTCTTGTTCCTACAGAGAGTGTTCAGTGACCTTGAACAACAAGTCTATAGCTTGATTCACACCAGATTTCCCTTTGAAGCTGCAGCCTGTGATTTTGGCACTTTTTGGTGTTTGAGCACAGCCCAACATTCATTCAACCATCAGAGTGATACAGCCTTTCTGTCTGAGCTCCTGGAGCAATGTATTGGCAAACTGACATTCTGGAGGTTTAAACGGGACTACCCACTGAAAGCAACAAAACGACTGTGAGTAACAATCGGCAGAATTCAACAAAAACACTGTTGCTTTATAAGTTTAGAATTGCTTGGAGACTTTCACAGAGCTGAGAACAGTCAGAATCTGAAGGCTGAAGTTTTACCACCAATTTCGGTCATCTCTCAGTGTTTTATAACTGGTGCTTTGTAAACTAGACAGCATTACTAATGAGAATCAGCTGGGTCAGCGCATGGGTGAAACAAACCGGTGGAGACTTCCCTTTCTGACTTCTGAGCACAGAATCATCCTCAGCTATGTGAACATGATCTATAATGTACTTAATCGTTAATCCGTCAAAACAGATTCATCATAGGGAATTCATTCTAATGCTATTCTCAATGTATTAATCTGTCTCAAGTAATTCAAGCTTGGTTTAGAGAGGTCAGACAGTGCAGAAGGGAGCTAACCTGGGGAAGACTTGGTTGAGCCAGGTGTTGAGGACTGCAAGGGTCCTCTTCTCGTTCACCACAGTCTGGTCCAGGTTGAGCCTCTGCTGGATGTAGACGTAGAGGGTGAGGAAACTCCCCAGAGACAGGCTCTCTTGGATAAAGTCATCCACCGTCAGCTCAGGCACTTGCAAGGACACCAAAATAGGACCCCAGCCAGAGTGCTGGTCAGCGCACCCTCCTGAACATGAAGAACATGAATAGGTGTGGATGAAAAGAAAATGACCAAAGGAGAAAAAAAAACCCAACATCATCTCTCACAAAGATAGGACTCCTTTGAAATGCACCTTCACGTTAGATCAAAGGTCCCATTAATGTCTGCTGTCGGGTCCTATATCATCCCAATGCTTTGAGGACACTTTTTCACCAAGGAAGAAAAATGTGATGCCGTACTGCTGAAGTCATGACTAGCACAAATAGCATTTGCAATGTCATTGCTCATCAAAACATTACTTAGCCATCTAACCTGGAGACAGCAGGGGCTGCAGTTACCAGCACTTAAGACTAAAACAGACCTTCCACTTCCATCGAAAGAGAACTTTAATTCTAGAGTTTGGCTTACAATGACATAAAGTGAAGTGGACTTTAGTAGAGTGCTATGGCATTTCCAACCCATTATGAAACTGCTACAATATCTGTGACACAGACTCACTGACCTAGTATAAAATCAAGTTTAAAGGCGCAATCAGTGATTTTATATGGTTTGTAAACACATAATCCTTTTTATATGCTAAAGATAAAGTCTCCTGATGACTCGCCAGCTCTTCATTCTCCTAAGTCACTGTTAAAAAATCCAGTCTTTTTTTATGATACATAGCCTCTGAAAACTAAAAAAAACAACAAAAAAACAGTTGGGGGCAGCCTGCCCCCAAACAATAACAGAACATATTTTTCAGAATCTCATTCTAAATGACATCTGGCTGCAGTTCTAGTGCTCCACTCTAGAATCTTTGCAGCAAACTCAGGAGCCTACCCCCAAACAATAACAAAGACTACTAACTGTGCCTTTAACTGCAGTTGACTAAGTCTACCATTAAAGGTATAATCCAGCGTGAATCAACACCTAGCCCTGCTGTTTTATACTGCTAAGCGCTACTGAAAGCTACCTCAATGATAAAATTTTGTGCATCGTAGACCGAGTTTACGAAACGGCAGCTAACACTAACTGAATGAGGCATGTCAAAACCGAAACTTAATCGATTTACTTTCGTTTTGAAATGCCCCATTCTGTTAACGTTAGCTGCCGTTTTGCTATCTCAGTCTGCCTTGCATGAAACCCAGTGATTGAGGTGGCTATCAAAAGCGCTTGGCACTATAAAACAGTAGGGCTACGTGTTGATTCACTCCGGATAATTCCTTTAACTTCTGGAGAACCACTGCTTCACTCCTCGCTCACCATCGGCGAAGTAGGAGAGGATGCACGCCTCTGTGGCACGTGCCATGTGGCGAACGGAGGCCAGACAGCGGCAGGCGGCGGTGAGCAGAGGCAGCACCAGCGGCCCGCGGGCCCTCTTCTCCACCCAGCTGTGCAGCTTGGCGCCGAGCCCCTCGGCCGTGGACACGCCAGCGCCGTTGAGGAGGCTCAGAAGCTCAGCAAACAGGCTGCAGGTGGCCATGTGTCTCTGCTGAAGGTCCGTCTCTGTGCAGAGGCAAACATGAACATAAACAAAGTTAGCTTTCTATGTCAAGTGAATCAATACCAATGCATTCCCTTAAAGAACATGTACTAGCTACTTTTTTAATTTCTTATTTCTCAATGTCCTTTCAGTTTGAGTTTATTTTTGAGTATTTTTTAGTTTATTTTTTAAGGACAATGTACAATAAAAACATTAGTCTTGTAAAATACAAGAAAAGATGCATTGGTTTTTATCAAAATCATTGTAGTTTCCACCAGTAGGTCCTTGGCAGGTGATAGTGTACTTGTATGCACTGTATGTGGTGTATTTAATTGGTAAAGCTATGTAATAATTCAGTATAACAATGCCTAAAATCAGTATAACACCATAACTCAAGTCTTGTAAGCCAAACGAGAAGCATCTTGAGGTTTAGTCGTGTTGTCTTACCAGGTGGGTTGAAAACGACAATGAGCTCCAGCAGTTTCTCCATCTCCATCTCCAGGGAGGCCAGACTGATATTGCCATTCTGGTCCAGGGCAGTCAGGAACTGCACCATCAGACGGAGGAAGGCCTGGCACTTCAGCGTCATGTCCTTCAGGTCACAAAAAGACACACATCCCTCACAGTCAAAGATCACCTTCAAGGAATTCTCTATGGACTGAGCAGCCATGCTCTTGGTAGTATTCTCACACGAGAGAATTTAGTTCATACAGTTAAGCTGGGAACAGACCTACCGACTTTCTCAGTCTTTTACGATTAGAACGCCAGTTTTTTACGATTAGTGAGCCAAACCTACAGACTCAATCTGGGACGATCGAGAGTCGTTCATGAGCACAAACCTAACGATCGAGTTGTCGGTATTTTTATGTCATAATTGGTATCATAGCGACCTCAGAACGGACCAGTTAAGATCATATTAAACATGTTTGATTCAGTCCGACCCAGTCGTAATTGCGTCAACAATGGGAAGAATCGCATCATTACAAATCTGTCACCCAAACACACATAACGATTCTAGCCATGACTGAAACTTGCGACTACTCATGATTACCCGTGACTACCCATGACTGGCCCGGACGTTCCATCGTATCAAAATCGGGGTTAATAATCGGTAGGTCTGTTGCCATCATTACCAGAGTTCATATATAGAGATATATACTGAATACTGAATATATATTGAATACTGACCAAGATGGATCAACATAATACATTTCATTGGGAGCAAATATGAATAATTATGATCTGCATAAGTGCTTTACGTCACAACATAAACTTTTTAACAATCTTTCATGTCAATGTTTGAGAGCTCGACTATGGTCAGCATAAAGGGAATAAATAGAAGACGTAACTCGACAAAGGTTTGGAACTCTTGCTTCCCTTTTATCCCAGGCCCGGACTGGGACCAAAAAATGGCCCGGACATTTTTGACCATGGCGGCCCACCATGATTTTATTTATAATAACCTAATGGCAAACTAAAATAACACTGCAAGTTGGACACATTGCATAAACAAGAGAGATTGAATTGGACAAGGCCAATATCCTTCAAGAAATATAAGTAAATTATGACAGCTCTGGCCCAAAAATTACCATCGGCCCACAGGGCATTGCCCTGTATGCCCTATGGCCAGTCCATGCCTGTTTTACCCTCTCTGGTTGATACAGTTCAGGAAGCATGTTGGAAAGCGTTTTACAGTTCAACAACATGCTATCTTTTGGATGTTTGGGTGTTTGTCAATCCATCGATGAAATCAGTTTATGGATCAATTAATTTGCTTTGTGGGACTATCTCCAGCTCACCCTGTGTTGTTTGCCCTCCAAGTTCGACCCGAAGCCGGCGGCCATCTTGAGGAGTTTGACAACGAGCTGGGAAGAGGAGTCATGGCTGAGGATGAGTGAGGAAGGGTAGTGGGTGTTAACGTAGCCGGTGACGTTCTCGTAGGCAGAGGAGTCCACCAGATGCCAGGGCAGGGAGCTGGACTGTCCCAGTAGACTCAGCAGGGGCGACTCCTGATGGACAGCACACCATGACCAATCAGTAAACAATACACAGAACATCTTGACCAATAATGGACTGAACTACCTTGGCCAATCAACCAAAAATAGATGAGGTTCAGGATTAGCAGCACTGTATGACTCGCATTGAATGTGGCAGCTAAAACAATCATCACTCTAACAACAACTATTATTATTCTGGCAGGAGACTGTAACAGCATATGACAATCATTTCTGGCACACATAAACCCACATTGCGCCTGGAGACTGTTTACTGGCTAGACAGGAGAAACAATCAGGCTTTAACACACACTCACTCACTCACACACACACACACACACACACACACACACACACACACACACACACACACACACACACACACCCCCCCTCTCTCTCTCTCTCTCTCACACACACACACTCACACACACAGACACAGACACACACACACACACACACACACACACACACACACACACACACACACACACACACACACACTCACAGGTTTGCTGAGCAGGTGGTCCTCCTTGGCCAAGAACACCATCATGTAGAGCAGGTAGACCACCATGGTCTGGGCCCCGGGGCTGGGCTGGGGGCCCAGGGCCTCACTGAGCACGCTCACCCAGTTCACCTGGCACAGCAGGCCCCCCAGAAACAGGAAGCAGCTCTTGGGGCTCCCCCGCTCCACCTGTATTTGATAATGGACAAAAGATAAGATCGTACTTCATTCATCCTGAATGAAATTCAAGAATTACTGTACATTACATCTTCCTGTGCTTTATTGAGCTTTTAGGGTTAAAATACAACCTAGTAATGCGATTGAGGACATAATACAAAATGGCTAAACTCGGTGTTGTCCAAATATCCAATTCCAAGTTAGCTTGCAAACCAGACTGACCCCCCTTTTCCTACATGTATAGTATGTCCACTATATCCAAATACAGTGACAAAAAAGAAACTGTGTTTACAACAGCTCTATGAGTATACCACAGAGGCAACGAAGATAATTGAACAGCCATTCAGATACGAAATGTTCAAAACATCCAGTCCTAAAACTGCTATAATGAAATCACTTTTCACAACTCAAATGAAATGGTCCAGCCAGCAGGAAAAACAGAAAAAGATTCTGAAAGAAAGAACTCAGACTGACATTAAAGAACTGGTTCATGAGTGCCTGGTCTGGGTGCAGGTCTCTCCACAGCAGGAGGTTGTACTCGCTGTGGTAGGTGTAGAGCAGGTACTCCGGCATCTTTGGGGACGTGCAGCTCTCACAGTAGTGCATTAAGTGGAGCCAGAGAGCACCCCTCTGTCCTGGGAGCAAACGATCTGTGACAGAACACAGCGTCCAAAACACACACACACACACACACACACACACACACACACACACACACACACACACACACACACACACACACAGGCAGGCAGACACACACACACACACAGGCACAGACACAGACACAGGCACAGACACACACACACACACACACACACACACACACACACACACACACACACACACACACACACACACACACACACACACACCACCTCAGTTTTGAAACACTCCTACTTCTACTGTACTGACCCACTTTGCTGGACAATGAAGAAAGTATTGGAAAAGTGGAGTGGAGACATGCTCTTAAGTGGCTCCTGGGTGTGTACCTTTGAATTTCTCATGGAGGGTGTCTGTCAGCTGGGCATACAGGGAGACCAGGCCAGTGGCGGTTGGAGTGTCTGACTCAAGCCACGGGTAGCAGCGTGGATTACTGGCAAGGAAAAGTCACACACTATTCTTAATAACATTGTCATTGCAGACAGTCGACAGTGTATATATACAGTACGTATTGGGAAGTAATGGCCACTTGCTTTTAGAGAGAGAGAGAGAGAGAGAGAGAGAGAGAGAGAGAGAGAGAGAGAGAGAGAGAGAGAGAGAGAGAGAGGTTGCCAAAGGGCTTCTAAAGTCCGACAGAGGTGTTATGCAACAGCCAGACAAGCACCGCTGTGGCATCTCCACTTTATATTGTATTTTTCTACACTCTACAAAGGCACGATTTTTTGGCCATTCAATCGGTGAACGACAGAGGCTGAAGGCAGAAGCAGAAGTCCATACAAAGTAAAAATATGCCTGTCAGGTGTGTTCAGTCTCCCTACACAAAGTGAAAGAGTCTGATCCTTACGCAACGCTCCAGCCTGCCACACTACAGCACAGATGGTGGATATTACCTGGCATCATCTGTGTCTAGAACCAGAATCCATGGCTTGAAAAGTTTGGCCATTTTAGATTGTAGATCTTGAAGAGCTGAAAAGACAAACAAGGTGCATATGTGTGATAATGGTGCTCTTAAATAATAAAAATACACAATTACAGTATGAGACACTAATTTACTCATTTGTCATACAAAGAATTCAGCTGATTGTGCCTTTACACTTTATCAGGCGACAGAGGGGAGAACACAAACAAATAGGCCACACAATAACAATATTGATAAACCAGACAATCCATGGGAGCATAAAAATCAATTGTTTTATAACACATATTTGTGTGAGCAACTGACCCTTGTCACTAAAAGTTAGCCTATGACTCGGGCCTGTTGTAACCGTGCAATCTGTGTCTTCCTGCATGCTACAGACATGCACACATTGGGGCTCTGGCCTGTGACTAACAGCACCCTTGAATGGGAGTCCAGTGAGTGAGCCAAAACCCTAGGGCAGAGGTGGCCAATTTTTTTGGTTGTGGACCATATACTTAGCCTAGACTCTAGACGTACCCCTAGCGGTAGCAAATTTGAATTTGCACAGAGGATACGTCTAGAGGCCACTGATAGAAACCCGTTGTATCCTTCCTCTGGCGGCGGATAACCAATCACAGCGCGGTATGTGTACAGGAAA
>JAODXP020000019.1:16642581-16690081 GCA_027497455.2 Sardinella longiceps
TACTGTACCTGACCGAGAATCTCCACGCAGGAGGAGAAGAACTGGCGTGTGGGCGGATGACGCAGGATGTCCTCACACACAAATGACACCACCTGATAGAACGCCGCAATGCCCACCTTCTGCACGGCAGGGGAAGGGTGCTGCTTGAAGGCGTTGACCAGTGCACTGAGTGGTGTGGGCAAAGAAAAATTCATGTCAGCATCTTTTTGATAACGTCAACTTTGCAAAAAAATAAAACATACTATATGAATTGTTAAATTAAGATAAGAATAGGACAGGGCAGAACAGAAATTATTTTAAAAATTATTTAGGTAGCTTATTTAAATGGTTTTTCTAACATTTTTCAGATCTTTTAATGCAAATATAGTCAAGTCAAATCAGGGTTTCTGCTGGTTCCAATTTGTTGAAGACTTCTAAAAGCCTTTTTAAGACCATCATGAGGAAGACATTTAAAACACCAAGGAAAACCCTCCAACAACGTCAGTCATTTCAATTTTGGAAGTAACATACTGTTAATTCTCCTCATGGTTCCCTTATATACAGTACTAGACATATGCTTCCCCAAAATTCATTCAGACATGAACTTAAAGAGTGGGAGACTAGTCTGACACCAGAAGATAAGATCAACGAAAATCAGGATACTGACGTGATGAAGTTCTCAGTGTGGACGGCTGCCTCGGCCACACTCTGGGGCGGGGGCTTGATGGCGTCCGTTTGCAGCTGCTTGATGTCGCTCTTCAGGGACTGGATCTGCGTCTGGATTGGCTCCTGCAGGTGCATGCCCTCATACTGCATGGGCCCACCGTCACACAACGAACGCACAGAGATGTATTATGAGCACACAGCCATCGCTACGTATGCCAAAATATACATATACAAAGTACCGGTACACAGTACAAAGAGTACTGTGCCACAAGAGATACAAGCACTAAATATATAGTGCAGAACACATACATCAGTCTCATACAATCTATCAATTTTATTTTATCACAAGACAACTGAATGTTTTGGTCCTATTGCGCTGATATTAAAGAAATGCTATTGAGAGCAACACAATAAGCAGGTAATTAGTTGATGTAATAACAGTATCCAAATTGACTAGTAGGCTAGTTCTCCCAATGTGCTTTTTGCTTAGTCATTCACAACTCGGGGACAAAGTACTGGGTGTAAAAAGGGAACAATAGCAGAGGGGCATGCAAGAGGCCGTGTGAGTGCATGTTGTGCGTGACAGGAATGTGACACAGGAGCGTGACCTCTGACCTTGGCGTTGATGTGGGCTGCGCCCTGGCAGGGCTGGCCCCCTTTGCCTTTGCACTCCAGCTGCATGCTGAGCTGCTCCTCCCGGTTGCAGTAGAGTTGGGGCAGCAGCTCCAGCAGCTCACTGTCCAGCGCCACCTGCTGGGTCTCTCGCAGCGCTGCAAGTCTGTCACCAGAGGAGGAGACACAGAGAGAGAGAGAGAGAGAGAGAGAGAGAGAGAGAGGAGAGGAGAGGAGAGGAGAGGAGAGGAGAGGAGAGGTAAGGTAAGGTAAGGTAAGGTAAGGTAAGGTAAGGTAAGTTAAGGTAACTTTATTGTACATACATTTAGTATCACTAATACATTCATTTGTACATTATCCATCCATTTTATGCAATCCAATTAGAAAACATTCATACTGGCCCTAGCCAGAGAGAGAGAGAGAGAAAGCCTGGAATGAGGAACTGAATGCAATGTCAGAAAGAGATACTTTAAGCTGTTTTGTAAGTATTTATTATATGCGACATCATAAATGTTTTCATGTCAGGAGAGGCTGACAGTGCTGTTTAGGCTATAATTGGGATCAAGTATATTATTTATGTGGAATATTCAACTACGTCTTCACCCTTTGAAGTGTGGGGCTTTAAATAATATAATATTATCTTAATGTTCAAAGACTGCTGGTGATGCGGTATACATGCTGTTGAATAATACTGATGCCAACATCCAGGAGGGAGAAACTGTTCAGACACGCATGCTTTAAAAGAGAGAATACTGATATGTTATGGTGTCTGCCTATGTTACATTCTGATATATTTTCCCAAAGGATGTTTCTGTACAACAATCATGTCAGTTAAAGGGGAAATCCAGTAGGAACCCATAAATAACGTAGTGACTAGTGAATCTGCAACTATTATTAACGGAGACAGGAAAGTGAAACTGAAAATGAGTTTCTGTGTCCTGTTAGTTAGTTCCAGTTATTAGTGTTACATGTACTGTAGCTATGGAAAGGCTGTTTTGTCTATGCTATATCAAATGTTCCTGTCCTTTTTTCAACTCACTTCACTCTGTGACATTTAACAACAGGTCTATGGATTGATTCGCTCCAGATTTGTCCTTTAAAGGATGTCTATAGCAATGCTGATCTGTCATATGTACATCTGGACACTTAACTCAACTCGAAACTGACATCCACTGATTTTTACACTGCATAGGGCAAATAAATGGACTGTATTTATATAGCGCTTTTCTACTCCTACGAGCACTCAAAGCGCTTTACAATGTATACAGTGCCTCACATTCACCCATTCACACACCGGTGGCAGAGGCAACCATGCAAGGCACCAACCTGCTCACCGGGAGCAATTTGGGGTTAGGCATCTTGCAAGGACACCTCGATGGGGTCAGGCGGAGTGGTTGCCGGTTGCCGAATGGCACCTCTACCAACTGTGCCACCATCGCCCCTGCGATACAAATACAAATGAACGGATAACCACAGCAAAGCTGGTGGTTGGGGACGGGGCAATCACCTGGCCTGGTGCTGGAGTCTGGTGAGAGTCTCGAGGAGGAGAGCAGATGAGGCAGCCTCGTCAGACAGACAGGGGGTTGCGACATCGGGCACGGGGGCTCTCATGAGCACCAACGCCAAGGCCGCCTGTGGGGAGTCGTGCTTCCTCAGGTTAGTCAGGATGCGTTCCTTCGCTACAAAAAAAGAGCGACACAGAGGGACATTTTTAACTTCAGGAACAAAGACAGCGACTGAAAAATTAACCTTTTTCCTTAACATGAACATCAATATTCATCTCCATAATATAGTCATATTAAGTATTGCTTATTTAGGTATATTTTAATCATAATTTTATACATTAATATCATTATAATGTATTAAACAGTTCCACCAGGCATGCAACCACTTCAACAACCATGGAAGTCAAATGAAGTCTCATCCAATTCTGTGCTTGAGTACATATAGTTCAGTTTAATAGACCCCAAAAGCTATTGCTTGCTATCTAACAGCAACAGGCAGCAATAGAAAGAGATTAAATACTGTATATGGGGGCCTTTAATACCCTCTCTGTCCTTAGCTGGCCCATCCTCTATCCTCAGGCATGACAAGCTAACAACCTATTCAGCTTTGCCACCCAAGTGTCCTCAATAAAACAGCCATTTATTGGGAGATCTCATTAAACTTGACACAGCCTAATAGCAGGAGGTAATTACTCTCCTTCTCCAGAGAACGGACACACACACACACACACACACCCACACACACACACACACACACACACACACACACACACACACACACACACACACACACACACACACACACACACACACACACACACACACTCATTGGGGCCAAGTGTTTAAGCAGACGACAGCCCCGATTTGCTTCCCTCTTAAGACAAGCCATACAGCACGCATTAGAGTCTGGTGGTCTAACTACAGGTTGACTGAATGAGCGACTGGACGCACCTGCGTGGGGATTGATGAAGTCGGTGAAGATGGAGTTGCTGGTGGCGTGAAGGAAGGACGACTCGCTCTTCACCTTCTGCCACAGGTTTAGCACCTCGTTCAGCTCGTGCTGCACACGCTCAATGTCCATATACTCCATCCACACCTCCTGGAACACAATGATGTTAATGTAAGTTTGGGGAAGGTTTATTTCTTGGAGTGCATGCAGCATTACTGCGTGAGGAAAAGTGCTGAACGCATCTCAAAAGTCTACGAAATTGTAGAGTAGAGCACACACACACACACACACACACACACACACACACACACACACACACACACACACACACACACACACACACACACACACACACACACACACACACACACACACTCTCTCTCTCTCTATTTGGAAGTTCAGTTGTGAGAGCATCATGACTGCATCATGATGTAAGAAAAAACAAATAGCATATAGGGATGCTGTAGAAAGCTATTCACTCCACACATGCTATGACTACTCTATGCTATGGCCAAACTGACAGACAAACGGGCTATAAAAACTCCTGAACATTGTGCAGATGTGATTGACAGATCGAGGGAGCCACAGTTAATAATGTAATTCCATAGGTTAGCTTATTTCTGTTCCCAGCATTATGGATGCTTTAATTGTCTTCCGTGCTGTTAGCCTAAGATCAGACCTCCTTGTCTGAATTCAGAATGCAGAATACCAGGACTTCAAAGGGTTCACATACAGTACCTTCATACAGTACTATATATTCCATATCCCACACATTTAGCAGACATTTATACAACACACAAACACATGGCTGTGCAAAACAAAATATTTACACGAAATCGTTCAGCAAAGCTTTGACTAAAAGTTACGTTACAGGCAGGGCACAAGGATGCAGTTAGGCTGCTATTGTCCGCACACATGCAGTTATGACAAAAGATGAGGGGCTGTGTTACTAGCTTCAGGCATGGGGAACCTTGATCAGGTGCATAAGTTCATGAAGAGAGATGATTTTGCTGCCATTCTGAAGGACAAACACACTGATGTCAGTCTAGCCTCGAGTTACCACAGCAAGACCATGACTCAAAGATTGTAACCAAAAACAAAAATTATTAAGTTAAGTCCTCATCAGAGTTTTGAGAACTTGTGGCGGGAATTTGAGATTAACGTGAGGATCGAAAATCTCCCCGTTTGGACAAGATTGAGCCAAATTTCGAAGATACAATTATCTGAACTCAAAAGACATATGCCTATCTAAATAGGAACAAAAATAACAAGTTGTTGTTATCCATTTTGAGACAGAGCTACACTACTAATCAATCTTAAGAGGGCGAGTCAGGCCACTTTTAGACTATTCAATTTTTATTTACAGTAGCATGACTAAAACTCCTTCATCAAAAACATACTAGAGATTTTGTCCTTTGGGAAGCAAGAAAAGTAATAATAGTTGATAGCAATTTTCAAAAACATTAAGGGTCTACTAAGGGCAATTTCATGCAGGGAGTGCTAATAATTCTGACCTGAGCTCTTAACACACATAAATGGAAATCTCTCCCCTGTTGGCAGGGCAACCATAAGACAGATGGGTCATGTGACCTGTGGACCTGTGCTGAGGAAGCCCTGCTGTACATGTACCTGCTGCCTCTGCATGATCTTGGCCAGCTTGTGGGCATCATACTGCTTTGGCAGCGAGGGTAAGTACACTTCCTGTTTCTGCAGGGTCTCATCATCCAACCACACGGCAAACACCCCAAAGAGTCTGGGACAGAAGAAAATGAAGTACTGGTAAGTATGAAGTACTATTAAGAGATTTGTACAGTAGGGAATTTGATGGAATTTGAATTTGATGTAAAAACAAAACCTGGTTTATGTTTTGTTGAACACAAACAAATAAGCAAACGAATGGCATATTTCAATAAAAAAAAAAACCCTAACAGATTACATGTGCTATATAAAGAAACTTCAATGTTCTAGAATATCCCTCCTGTGTAATAACAGCCCTCTGTGGCCTCAGTAGTACCTGACGAGTTCGATGTGCAGCTCTGGGGAGGTCATGAACTGGGTGATGGGGGTTACAGGCTGGGACTCCCCATCTCCTGGGCTCTCGCTGGGGGAGCGTGGTACCTTCAGGGCCTTGCTGGCGGCATGGTGGAAGTCAGACACCTCCACCAGCCTCTGCCTCAGGTCTTTCAGCAGGGACACATGAGCCGAGGTGTGGAAGTACCGTTTCCCAATACAGCCCTTCGACTCCAATCTGAAGGAAAAAAACAAACAAACAAATCATTTACAAATGTCCAGCATGTAGCAATAAAACAATAACTTTTGATTAAAAAATCTTTTGAGAATCTATTTCATACACACAGAAAAACAGATAATGCAACCCATATAAAATATATATATATATATTTTTTTTCCAAGTAAGAAATTTCCCAAACTTTGTAGCCCTGTAGCCCTGTAGCCCTGTGAGTTACTGTATGAAAGAGCATGCTGCAGGCATTGGGCAGCCGATGTTCCCCTTACCCAAACTCTGGGCCAGGCTGACGCAGGTAGAGCTGCAGGAACTTCTGCCACACCAGCGGCAGGAGCGGATGGTCAGCGGGCGTGGCTAGAGCCTGCTGGGCCCAGCGGTAGACCATCATCCTCTGCAGGGAGGGCACCACCGGCAGTTTCAGACGCACCTGAGCTTTCTGTCCACATACAATAAGAAAGACAACAGTCTTTAGCGTTCTGATCAAGCTGATCATAGCTGATCTAGCTACAGTATGCCTTAAATGCATTGGCAATTTAAATGGGGGTGGGGGGGTACACAGTGAAAATGGGTCAAATATACATGTCCAACATTAAATGAACAATGAAGTGCCATTACAACATGCAGGGCTCATGTTCCAAGTACTGCTGAGGTAACGGTACATAATTAATGGTAATGTCAAAGTAGAGTCACAGTTCATTAGTGGGGGTAGTGGATAATAAATGGCCCATTGTAGGTTCCACCTTGAGGGCTTGGTCAGGATGGCTGGCCGGGCTGGACAGGAGCTCATGTTCCACACAGCGCCGCAGCTGGGAGTCCTCCTCAAAGATGGACTCCATGTTCAGTACCAGCCAGGCAAACCACACCTAGGCACAGAGGACACAGACAACAGCATGACGGGAGGAAGAGGGAAAGAAACACAGAGCAGAGAAACTACAGGGACAACTTTTTGCTGTAAAACTAGCAAACTAGATACATAAAAAGCATGCAAAGCCTTCCAAACATTTTCTGGAGTCTTACTGCCATTGCTAGAACATGCAAGTTACCTTGTGTCCCTTTAAACTGGAAGCATAATCAATGGAGCAAGCTGTTGGTGATGTGTAAATGTGACGAACAGAGGACTCAAATACACACCACTGAATGCTCTAACTTTACATGAGTAAAGACTTTTGGAGATGTTTTTGTTTTTTGTTTTGAAATACAAAACACAGAGGGAAATGTACACTAGTCTAATGAACCACCAGTAAGTTATAGTGTGTATTACAGCACTGAACAGTCATAACTGACTTGGCTTTCTCTATTGCAGAGAGGACAGCTGGTGTGAAAGACAGTTTAGTTAATCATGAGTACAACATTATGAACTTACTGAGTGCAGAAGAGCACAAGACTATACAATGTGTAGGATGCAAAGGAAGTTGATAAACAGGCCTGATGCTTGAAAACATCAGACCAATGAACAGTGAAAAATGCAACAAAAGAAGTGGTTTGTGATTTCCCCTCCATGCTCAGAGAATTATTATTTCAGTTAATACCTCTTTCACAGAAAAAAATGTTGAGATAAATGCTAACAAATGAGGGCTAATGGGGCTTGCCTCTTCAGTCATGGCGTGGCCTTCCACAAAGGAGGGGGTCACGTTTCCAGCCACTATCCAACCCATCAGCGATGACAGGAGGCCTTTGTCTCCATGGAAACCTAAGGCATTCTGATGAAAGGGAAGCAGCAGCAATGTCAGCAATTATCCGCCCCACTGGTCAACAAGTAACAAAAACATGGCCTTCTACGATTCTATTTTGAGGAACCCCATTCCTGCATCAATTTGTGACCCTAATCAGCCCTAGCAGCCAAAAGTCCTTCCTGTCTGAGGAACAAATTGAGCAACACTGGGGACAATATGCAGAGAGATATGGGCTTAGCATCTCTAGACTTACTTACATAGTACAATTTATCTTACTTTTAGTATGTCTACACTATATATGTGACAATGGCAAAAACTACAATAAAAAACACTTGACTTCCCTCAAATGTTTTTCTTTTGGTCATGCTACATGAGTTGCCGAGAGAGAGAGAGAGAGAGAGAGAGAGAGAGAGAGAGAGAGAGAGAGAGAGAGAGAGAGAGAGAGAGAGAGAGAGAGAGAGCTGGTTGCCACATGTCTGGGCTCTAGTGTACCTTATGCTGCTGGTAGAGGATCTTCTGAAGACACTCCTCGTGCTGATGCAGAAAGGCGGCCCGGCTCAGGTGATCCAGCAGATACAGCACCGTCTTGTCCCGGTGCCAGAGGTTCTGCTCTGTCAGGATCTGCACCCAGAACTCCAGAACCGCAACAGCTCCCACGCGTCCAGCTCTAGAACTTTCCAGGATATGGGCCTGGAGGGAAAATTCAACAAATGCATCGGAGTTCACTGGAGTGCTACTCTTACTGAATGTTTATTTATGTACTACATTACTAGTTGGATTGTATACCGAAAGACACCTCGAGAGACTTTTTGACGTCTAACTCGACAAAGAAAAAACAAATCTAATTAGTGACGACTACAAACGCTATGTTGATTTTGTAAGGTCCTCATTAAAACTGGAAAGTGAGATGGCCCCCCCACCCCCCCATTCACTTCAACAAACCAGAAGAAAGGACAGTACATTTCTTCTTCCTACAGGTTTTTTTGGGGTGTATCTTTGAAACCACCAAGTAACTAGAGATGTTGGGAAGCCCCGGGACCCTGTTTTTATGGGGGCGTTTGATGTCGCTGGTCATGTGACCCTACCTGAATGACACTGTTGAGGAGCTTGACGTTCTCGCCGTGGGAGGTTCCGATGAGGTGTTGGGCCACCTTGTGCGTGACCTGCTGGGTCACTCCCTGGGGGGTCCCGCTGTCCAGCTGTAGAAACAACTGGATGCAGCTCAGGAATCTGCCGTGTTAAAAGAGCATGTGTCAGATGGCGAATCTCCACTCCTTACCCCTAAATAATCTCACTTAATGACATTTAAAGTCTTGTTGGAGCCCAAACATTTGTTCAACGTTGAATAAATAGAAAACAAGTGTCTCAACTGTTCGTTTTTGAGCAAGTAGAACTGGCACGGGTAGACCAAAGGTAGGAGGTTGTCAAGGACGTGAACCACGGCTTTTAGGTGTCGGGACTGGACCAGGATCTTCAGCAAAGCAATGCCTTCACTGCAGAACTTCTCCAAACTGTCACAGAAAAAAACAAAAACTTTCATTACAATTTCTTTCACAACTAGAAAAGGTCTCAGGGAGTGCAGACCACCGCCAAGGCAAAATGGTCACTGACGCAATATAAATTCCAGAAGGCATTCAGTCACCACCAAAATTAAATGGGTTCTTCCTTGGGCAAAGACACACCTCTGGTAAAAATTTCACCCAAATCCGTGCATAACTTTCCAAGTTATTTTGTACACAGACAGACAGACAGACAGACAGACAGGCAGACAGGCAGACAGACGCCGGCGAAAACACAATCTCCTCAATGGCAGAAATTTTTGGGTGTTTTGTTTTGAGATCACTGACCTGTGTCCAGTTGTGGTCATCTCTATGGCCAGGAAGCAGCCAATGGGAATGCCCGCTTTGACAGCCTTGAGCACGGGGTGCATTGTGGGGATGTCGGTGACGTCGGGCACCATCGGGGGGCTGGAGGGCACTGGATTCCAGGCATTTTGGAGACGGCGCTCGTTGTCATGGAGCTTCAGGCGCAGCACCAGATCCCAGGCCCACTGGTTGAAGGAGGTTTCTGGAGTCTGACCCAGCCGCACTACGTTAGCCAGATAGGACACCTGCACGACCAAACAGAGAGGAAGATCAAATACAGGTCATTATGGGCTAGGAATGAGGACAGTTAGTCTCTATGCTCCATCAAACTGACCACTCGATAAAGCAACAAATACAAATGCTTCATTGTGGCAGAGGGTTGCAGGTTTGAGCTCCCTCTGATCCCATTGAACTGTGCTTGAGCAAGATACTGAACCCCAAAAATGTGAATGAATGTGAATGGGTACATGTGAGGCATACAATTATGTAATGTAAAGTGCTTTGAATGCTCAAAGGAGTAGAAAAGTCCTATATTGAAAATGCAGTTCATTTACCATTTAACAGCCAATAACTGTCACTGTGGTAAAGTGTAAACATGTTCACAAACCTGTTTGATGCTCTCTGAAATGATGCCCCCATATGGTTTGTCTGTGAGGTATTTTTGATAGGCTTCCACTGCTAGCAGAGCTATCTCTGTGTGCAGAGCATCTGGCAAAGCTAGACAGCCATTCTACAAACACACAGACACAGACACAGAAACAGAGACAGACGGATATCGGCCTTTAGTTTCAAGAAAAGGTCCACTTTCAATCAAGCAACCAATCAATCATGGAATAGAAGATCAAAAATGCTTACAGCAGACAGTAAGAGTACCTTTTAAGTTTATCTGACTGAGTACAGAGTATATAAAAAGCATGCTGCCAAACAATAAGATACTATTTTTAATGTCTGTAGTGTATATTCAGTAGGGTGGAAGTTGCTGTGTCTGATGACAGCCTGTAGAGGCTTACAGGGTGGTAGCCCCAGTTGAGTCCCTCCAGGATGATGCAGGCCAGCTTGTTCTCCACTGCAGGGAGGCCAAAGTCCAGCAGCCAGCCACGGATCAGGCCCACTTCACTGGCTATAGGCTTCCACAGGTGCAGTGGGAGCTCCTTAAACAGGTACAAGGATACCTAGGAACAAACGCAGCACAGGTCACCCATTTATAACAACTTTAATCTGAACATAGTCTAAAACAAAACAAAACAATTGTCCATTTATTTGAAAATGGGTGTTCTTTTGATGGATATCTCCTGATGTCAATAGTTTATGGTGTTAAACTAGGTGTTATAGGATGATGTTATGCACACATTAGGACAATTTGTTATTTATGAACCACATTATGCTTTTAATATGCCAGTCTCAAGAAGAAAATTTTTGAATAGCACTTGGGGCAGAATTTTGTCTTACCGGTAAGTTTGTCTTCAGCCATCAATGATTATAGTATGAAAAAAGTAAATAAATTTGGTCCTAAATTTATTTCTAAGTTCTTACCATGCCCACTTTGTCAATGGTCTCCTGTAGACGTTCCAGTAGCACTGAGATGACATTGGGATGAGCAGCTGCTATGGCCGCCAGTAGCTCCCTCCCCACCTTAGAGAAGGTCTCCCTCGTGGCAACACTCACGTAGGCCACCTGCAGTGGCACATAGGCATTACATACTGTATAGAACTTTCCAACAGTCATAACAAAAATGATGCTAGAATGTTGTATTTCTTTACAAAACAAAACTTCTGCTCTGTTAAGACAACATATGGAATGCTAAAACGGAAATCCTATGGGAGTGGCTGTGACACTAATCATCAAACTCTTTTGAAACAGATTCAACGGCTCAATACTGAACCAGAGAGTACCGTATACTGCATATGAAAAAAAAAAAAAATATATATATACTCTGGCCTTTCCAACAGGGGTAATGGCAAGTCCTAAGAATTCTATTTAAAAACAGAACGTCTACTATACACAACTTATTGCAAATATCAACATTTCTGCTTTCGTAAACGAAAGGGAATTAATTGAACAATGTGAGCTGAAATTCTGTTTATTCGGAGGAGCTAATCCTCTGTGCTACCTCGTAGATCTCCAGCACGATGGTCTTGACAAACTCAGGGTCGGCGTCTGTGCGCCGGGGCTGAGCCATGTGTGCAAACGTGGTGAGCAGGCAGATCCCATCTGAGCTGTTTATCTCTGAGAGCCAGCGCTCAAACTTCTCCTGGTGGCTGGGCTCTGACAGTGTGTACACACACACACACACACACACACACACACACACACACACACACACACACACACACACACACACACACACACACACACACACACACACACACACACACAGACACCCAGACAGAGCGAAAGAAAATGTTATCACTATGATTCATAAGCTGCTCTGAATTTCTTGTGAACTCTTCAGTATCTGCAGGTGTTTTGTGAGATGTCAGTAAATCAAAGCCAAAGAATTCATTGCCCTACAGGGAAGACATTTAAATCTTACTCAGAAATCATTGTTATTTTACTGTGAATAATACAAGATCATTTTCACCAAAATACCCTGTGTGTTTGTGTGTGTGAGCACACTTCATTCTTATTCTTGTTTGAAGAATATACACAAAATGGTTTTATTTTTTTACGAACAAAAAGATAAATCACACCTATTCTCAATAGCTGTAACAACACAAATGCGCTTAATAACAAAGGACCTCATTCAACAACCATTATCACTAAGAAATTTGTTCTTAAAACCCACTTACTTTTTTCCAATAATAAGAACATGCACCAACACAGGTTGTTAAATGGGACTGTCTCACCTCTTAGGCTCTGAATGCAGAGCTCCACATCCAGGCCTGAAGTGAGCCGGTCCAGCCCCTCAGTCTCAGCACAGTGCATGATGTAGAAAATCTTCCACAGCATGACGCTGGACAGTGTACCGTACGGCATTTCCGACATGAACAGCCAGATCCCTAACCTGTCAGTAACGTAAAGAGAGACCAGGCATCAGCCATCAATGGTAACTGTGCTCTTAGATTCGATAAAGGGCCATTAAATTATTATCTGCAGTACTTAAGGTTCATGATAGGTTTGAGAAATGTTGCCTGTTGAATATGTACAGGATGTACTTAAACATTTTTATTTAATGGAGAGTCAACATCAACACAACATTGATTGATACTAACAGAAAAAAGGAAAGGAAGGAAAACAAGGTTAGATTTTAGGGTTATGATTTGTTGACAGTTTATGGACAGATGGTCGACATTTCAACTTGGTTGACTATCATGTTAAAAAAAGTTGCTTTTGTTCTGTAGAACAGTTCCGAGTTCATGTATTTGAGCTATTGTTTTCAACAGACAATCAATCGTCACCATTCATTTTTTCCTCATGTGCTGAATAGCTCACCTCTTTGCCTTGAGGACGTGCAGCACGGCTCGGAGGAACAGGTGGTCAAACTCCACCTGCAGCTTCTCCATGGAGAAGGACTGCTCTTGCACGGTGGTCCGGCCCACCCCCGTCAGACTGATGTACTGGGCCCAGTGATCGCTCACATAGCACAGGGTCATCCTGGAGCACAACACATCCCAAACCACACTACACTTCACCATCCACACACATTATCTATGAAATCTACTGACTCCACAGAGATGATGTCTTGAAAAAAAAAACTGAATCTAATGACACCTCTGATGACAACTTCATTACTGGTTCAGATGCCAGCCAGCCGTCCATGTCTAGATAAATGTTTAACTTAACAATAATGAAAGCTGAATGGAAAACATTTGAATGGATAAACATGCAGTGTCATGGAATTGTAAATGTTTATGCAAATATGAGGGCACTTGGACGTTGTTCAGAACATCTGCTCTAAAGCTCAGGTCTGTGAGTAGAAAGCTGACCTGATCATGTGACCGATGCGCTTCACAAACTGACGGTAGCGAGCCCGGTTATATGTCTGCAGCCCCACGGCTAGCAGCTCCACAAGAGAAGAGGCGAACGCAAATATCTTCATCATCTTCTGACTAGTGGTGGCCTGAGGTTGGTAGTTGCCTAAAGAGGGCAGTAAGGGACAGAAAAGCAAAAGAAAAATAAAATGTTTACGACCAAAAAAAGAGGGGCTGGTGATCATTTCCAATGATGGTCTTAATTGTAAAGCTGAAAAACCTTGGAAATTTTTCCAAAAACAAAATTGCTGTTTGAGAATAGCAAACTGCAGTTGCTTTTTCACCTTCCGATGACATGCCCAGCAAATGTTTGAAGAGTTCGTCGAAGGGGAACTGAGAGAAGAGGGCGATGAGGTCATCCTCAGACAACAGCAGCCAACTTGTGTCTGGGTCTTCATCCTGTGAGGGAGGATGAGGAACACGACCATGAGAAAAAGCCTCCAGCTGAGAGGCTCCAGGTCCTCAACCCATTTCTGTTGGGTCTTTATGAAATTAGCCAGCTGAGCAAGCACAATGTGACCTAGAGAAGCTAATTCAGTGGGGACGGAACAGAATGACATATCTATCACTGCAGGGCAAAATGGTCCACAGTAGCGGCTAAATGCTACTACAACAGAGACGCTGTGTTTTGCAGGCGGTGAACTCATGCTGCTGTTGATGACCGCTGTGTAACAGGATTTTATGAGTCAATCTTCTGTATGGCCAGATAGATACTGGTACCGAGTAAAAACAACCCTGCTTAATAAACAAGACAAAATTTTTTTTTTTTTTTTGTTTGCTTGTTTTTTTTTTTTTTTTTTTAAACCCTTTTCGATGTACATTATACTACCGACATACACTTAGGTTATCACCACCACTGACGTTCGTGGATAATTTCACACTATCAATTTCCAGTTCACATGAGCTATTTGGTGTGGGGGTTACTCTACCTCCTCGCCACCCTCGTCCACCAAGGTCCAGTTCCCAGACGCTGGGTCAGAGTGACTGGTTGGGGGGGACTTGGTCTCGCACGGCTTCATGTGACACAGAAAGTCTGCACGGTTCCTATGGCGACAAAAAAAAGCCAGATTGGAGGGATTATTCCTGACATGTGACACTGTCTGTGCCCATCACCCACATCCACAAGTAAGCCAGTCTATCATCAAGGCTCTGGATGAGTAAGTTCTCCTCACCTGACCGGAGACATTAGAATAGCCAGAGCCTGCATGAAGTGATACACTCCAGTTGGATTCTCCAGCACTGTGATCTGTGGAACCAAATGAGATCATCCAAGGTGTTAATTTATAGAATTTAATTTTATTTGCTACTTACCTTGTAGCGAACCAAAACAAATATTGTTCAGGACAAATAGATCCATACATCAATAGAATCATCTAGAACACCATCTATAACACCATAAAAATATACACTGACTGCAATAAGGTGATGCTGACAGTGTATTCACATAATAATAAATGAAGAGTTCAGATGCATAACCCCCTAACTCCACTTCACCACTCCACTTCATTTTTTTATCAGGCGTTTACAGTGTTTTGATTGTAAACAGATATTTTAGACATGGCGGGGAGCAGGTTTTATTTTATTTTTTTCACAAAAACATATCATTTACATATTCTAGATTTATACAGGATTCACACAATATCATTAACTCAGTTTTCACAAAAATGGTGTTTAGGGGGTTTTGCATCTGAACTCTTCAAATACATACAGTAAAACCATTAAAAACAAAAAGAGAGAACAATCACAGAACTTCTGCAATGTAGCACAATAAGGTGATGCTGAAAGTGTATTCACATAATAATAAATACATAAAACCATTAAAAACAAAAAGAGAGAACAATCACAGAACTTCTGCAATGTAGCACAGCTCACCTGTAGAAAGGGCACTGCCCACTTCCCAACTCCAGCAGGACAGCAGAGCAGGTGGTGGAGGAGATACAGATGCTCTCCAGTGGAGCCCACTGTGTGCAGGACTGACACCTACATGTACACAAACAACATTGCTAACTCAGGCGTCTGTTTCCCAAAAGCACAGTTGATAACCACTTGCTAACCAGTTAGCAACTTAGTCAGTTGGCAATGGGAAATTGTATTGCAACCAACAAGGTTGCTAACTTAGTTGCTAACTTAGTTAGCAACTAGGCTTTTGGGAAACAGACTCCAAATACAAGGGGGGCTATAATAAACATAAATATCTTACTAGTTATTGTACTAGGCTTACTGTATATGCTATTGCAACAGTGAACAGAAATTAAATTAGAGCAGGGAGGAAACATGTTTCATTTGTGACCTGGAATGGAAATCTATGAGAGGATTAATTAGTTGTTTACTTGTGCAAAGGGATCAACAAGAGCCATTGGCACTTGTAGTGCTAGATCTGTTTAAGAGGCTTCTAATCACAGAATGTGTTCAAAACATTCTTTTTATTTTTCTAGAAATGCATTATCCTTTAAAGTAGAAAAAGGAGGCTGGTCTATAACGTATATAATTGGGTTACTGAGAACTACCCATGATGCATCTGGGTAGAGAGATTAATAGCTATTAGCCACTTAGTCAACACTGATGCTATTAGGTATTTACCAGTCTCTGCAGCCAGAGGTGTATGTCTGTCTGAAACTGGGAGTCGTCGAGCACTCTGCGGGTGAAGCTGAACAGCACACTAATGCTCTCCTTCAGAGATCTCAGAGAGGAAGGTTGGGATTTTCCACTGGGACCGGCTAAAGAGAACAACACTGACATAAATATCTCCAGGACATACAGCCATTGCTAGAAACAGCCTTTGAACACACACACACACACACACACACACACACACACACACACACACACACACACACACACACACACACACACACACACACACACACACACACAGGTCATCTTGTTGTGAACCAAAACAAACCTTGTTCAGAACAAAACCATCAATACAAGCATCTCTACCACCACGCATACAAACAGTTTTTTTTTTTTTTTTAGCAAAGGACTTGCCTGAGCTTGTCTCCTGTATGGCCACGCTCCTGGTCACGGGGTTGCTGCTGAGCAGCCGGTACAGGTAGGACTCTACCTGCAGGCGTGACAGCACAGACGTGTAAGAGTGCAGGGCCACTGTCTGGTGAAGTAGCTCGGCTTTGGCCTCAAACAGGTGTCGGAGGTCGGCCACTGCCGACTCGCTCAACACCACCTTCTGGAAGCGGTGATAGCCACACACTTTGGCCTGGTCAGCACACAAACCCTTGGAGAAGACAAAGACAAGGAATTGTGTTATCCAGTTATTCAAAGCACTTTGGTTATACTTGTACAGCACATTTATCTCTTAACCTTCCTTTCCTTGGTAAGACGCTGAAGATGGCATCTAGGCCGAAACGCATCCGTCTTGGAGGACATGTTTTCATTAAATAAGTAGTTAAAGCTTGAGAGTGCGTTTACTTTTTCATCATAAATTCTGCACTCTCAGAGAATGATGGGTAACACTTAACAAGAGGTTCAACATAAGAGTGACATGGACATAAATGTGACAAAACAAATATCATAATCTCTATCTCTATTTTTATTTTTATTTTTCAACACTGTAGCACTTTGAGATTGCCTTAATATATAGTGCATTACAAATAAAATGTATTATTTTCATTATTATTATTATTATTATGAACATGTAACAACACGACACTGTTTGGTGGTCAGGCATTACAAAAAATGAATGACACTTAATGGCAACAATCATAAACAGGGTATATACAGGAATCCCAGGGTTGAATTTACCACCTTTTACTACCTTTTTTACTACCTACACAATATTTTTAACTACCAATACAACATCGAGCAGCGCCCTTTTTTGAGGAGGGGGGTATTACGGATTATACATTGTTCAACTTGGCTGCTCCTCCTAACTTGGCTGGCCGGCTCGCTAACTGGCTGGTTGGCTAACTGGCCTGGACTTTTTTCACTGACACATTCTCCGTTCCATGTTGCAATGTCACTTTGCTCAAAAATAGAATAGTGACGAGGCCTACTAGCTAATATCAGAGAATGTCAGCATCAACTCTGACTCAGGTCCTGCTAGAACACATATATTTTTTAATTAGATAATGTTAAATTACATCTTTAGCACAAATGAGAAATGATGGTGGTGGTGGTGAGCAATTTACTACCAAGTCAAGTAGTGTTTGTTACCTTTTACTACCTTTTAAGGGCCTTAATTTGGGTTGATCTCTTTTACTACCTTTTACTACTTTTTACTACCGCGCGGACACCCTGATAAACAGTATCATTGCAAGTTTGTGATTCTGTATGTCTCATGCCATGTTTATGGCAGGTTCATGTTGCTCTCATGTTAAAAACCTCAAGTAAAGTCTAACCAAAAGATGTTTGACTGTTATATCAAATGAAATGCTAGATTTCTATAAGGATTTAGCCTGTAGCCCAACTGTTGAGATGTGGCATCACTCGTTGCCTCACCTGTAGAGTCAGCTGCTCATCCTTGAAGCTCCACATGCGGTTCTGTGTGCTCTTGCAGTCAGAGTTGGCCGCCTGCAGCTCGGTCTGTGCCTGGGTCAGCTGCTTGCGGCAGCGCCAGTAGTTGAGCAGCAGCTCGTGCAGCTCGTGCCCCTCCTGGTGTGCCAGGCCCTCGAACTCGGCTTCGTGCACCTCCACGTTCTCCAGCCAGGAGCCCGGCTCCCACAATCGCAGCTGCTCACTGGTGAAGGCCTGGACCATGGAGCCGGTGCTGGCGCTGCACTGCAGCTTGGGCAGCTCCGGGTACAGTCTCTGCTGGGGCGGCTTCTCCACTTCGGCCACCTCCACCGGTACCAAGCTGGGAGGGGAGGTCTCCTGCTCAGCAAGGGGGAGCACGGCCGGGTCTCTCAGCTGAGGGCTGCTCAGGATAGCGGTGGAGGTGCCAGTGAGAGGCTGCAGGGAGACATCCACCATCAGCTCAGCGCTGCCTGATGGCTGACTTGACAGGAGTGCCGCCACGTCCACAGAGGGAGAGGGGAGAGCGGGATATAGCGCCGGCACACTTGACATCTGGGGAGCTGACTCCAGCAGAGTCCGATTGTAGTGTCCATGCTCTGCTTGCGCGAGCGGTTGGTCCGGTTTGAACTCTTGCAGCTCTGATGCATCTTTGTGCTTTTTGGATTGCTCTTTCTCTGTGTTTTCACTGACGGGGAGTGACTCAGCTGCCGCCTTTGAGCATGAAGTTCCTCTTTCTTGGTCCGCATTATGATCCCCTTGGGTTAGTGCTGTGGTGCAGGGGGCCTGCGGCAGGTCCTGGGGCTCTGGAGGGGACTCTTCTGGAGGCAGACTGAGTGGGATGTCTGTGAAGTCCACACTGGGCAGGGCTGAGTAGTCAGGGGCTGATGCTTTGTCACATAACTCAGCATGTTCAGGCGCTTTTTTAACACTTTCAATGTGTTTATGCTTCTTATCCTTCCAATGAAGAGCAAAACCCAAATCAGAATCTATGGTAACAGTGTGGTGCCACACGTTTTCTATTGTGTATTATGAGAACACACATACTATAGCCAGAAAGATCTTTGCTATAGCCATAACAAGAAAACGTATAGATATTAAAATTGTACCTGGGATTTTCCAGTGGTTTTAGACTTTGTTTTCCTTGGTCTCACAGCTTCGGCCATCTCTGTGATTGTGTTAACATGGCAGCTTTCCCCTCTCAGTGCAAAACTGTGACAGCCTAACACAAGTAAACAGGTCCACCACTAGCCCATCCCTAGAGAAATTGTTTAGCCAATCGGTTACAAGAATAGGATACCATTTTTATCATCACAGCGATGTGTTATGGGGTCAGAACAGCGTTCACCAATATTTTTCTGTCCAAGTAACATGATTGCAAGCACTATGGAGCATTTAGCTTCATTTTAATCTTTTGAGTCGCTAATGAGAGAGATAAGTCAAGCGAAAGTTCAACAACAACAATAATAGCCAGCCAATCACGTTAGCTTGACGTTAGCGTACATAATTTTCTACTAGTCTAACGTTATGACCAAGCAGCCAAGAACACTCACAAGATGTAGCAATAGTGGAGATTGAAACGTACTTTGCCTGCCTGCCTTCCTACATTTACGATCAAGTAAGCATAACGTTACGTCTGTCTCTGATACCAAAAGCTACTACCTGTGTTATTGCGAAAGACAATCCAGGGCTATTGCTAACTCGCTACATGGAACTTCAAAATCTATGTCTAAAATGACAGAATGTTACATCAGAAAAAGAGGAGTAAGAGAGTCTTACCGGATATAGACCAGCAATAACAAGCTTTAGCAGTAAATCAACAACTATCTGTCAGCAGTCTAGCTGCCCTCTTAGCTTGCAAGCTACAGCTGTCAGTACTGTTTGTTTTGCTTCGTTCCAGGAACTCTATCGCTTTTGTGGTTCACATGACTCTCCACCCCATACGGATCACGAGAAGGGTCAAATTTAGTTCTTAGCTTTGAGGTAACGGAGAGACAGCTGGTCGTCACATGGCTGAAAACATCATTTTATTAAAACTCATATCGTAAGAAATTTATTTAAGATTTCCTACATCAACAACAGAGCATAACGTAATGATTGCCATATAGTCAGGCCTATGGCCAAAGCTTGATGAAGTAAATATGATCACAAAAAGCAACCACACATAGACATTATTAATAAACATTTATTTACATGTAAAAATGTATGTATTCCCTTTTATTTTATTACAGCGAGGCATACTGTATATATTGTCATTATTAAAAAAGTGTCCCTGTGAAAGGCATCTGGTCTGGTGTCACTTTGGAAGCTATCCAACTTTATTGCAAACTCTGTGAGGTGGCCAAACAGTGGGCATTTTTGTTTGGTCTAGTATCAGTAACTCTCAAAACACCATCAGTACCATTAACTTGCACATCCTCCAAACTCTGCCGACCACAAATTACCAAACAGTGGGGAGAGCCACTGTCCATCATTTCACATTATAATTAAGGCATCACTAAGCACACGCCTAACTTCTCCCCCACAACCACTGAAAAAGAATTCAGTATTAATCCTGGCTGAAGATGAGTCGCCTTCCAATCCATATGATACGAAGATCAACCAAGAGATTCTCTGTCGTTTATGTTTTCTTGGGAGTAGAATTCATAGCTTTCAGTTTGATCTGTCAGGCTGCTCTCCTGGCTCGGTTGTCTGTTATGTCTGATATAATCTGGATTTGGCTCTGCGTGAGACCACCGGTTCCCATTAGGGCTATACTCCAGCTGTTGACTGTAGGCCTGACTGAGGGCTATGCTCAGGATCTCTTTCTTCTCCTTGTAGAAGCGTAGTTCACGGCCTGAGCGCCTGGCCTCCTCCAGTTCCTGTAGAGCCACCTGAAACTCCTGGGCCACCAGGCCGGGCGTCTGCTGCTCCCGCACGATCCAGTCTAGCACCATGTGGCTGCGTGTGCACTCGTCCAACCGATGCTGTGAGTAGTAGTCAATGACATTCTGAATATCGGAGAGAGATGGGTAATATTTATACCTGGTATGCATAAGGCCATAAAACATTATCATTCATAAAACATTATCAATGATTGATTCATTAGCCAAATTGGACTATGAACTCTATAGTTTTAAAGCAGATATAAGCCCTCACAGCTAGAAGTCTTCATAAGAGCTATAAAGCTTTACCTCTTCTACTGTACTGACTTGATAATTACCCTAAGATGTTGTTTTTTCACCAGTAATTCTTTTGATTCTAGGGTTAAGGACATTGTCTCGTAAGTCATAGTTAACCTCTTATCTCCAAAACAAAGATGTATTTTTGTTGGTTCAGTAATAGCTGTATAATGAGCTGTCATAGAACACATAATTTCTTAGAGTCTCGTTTTAAAATTTCTGGGTGATCAAGGGGTATGTATACCTGGCGGCTACATTTTCTTTCACGGAATGCCTTTAGTGACCCATTCCAGTGCAGAAGTTGAAACATTGTCATGATCTCCTAGATAGAGAGAGTGAACAAGAGAGAGAAGAACCATAAATACACCCACACAATCACATATTGTTTTTGTTATTGCACTTAGTGATGAATATTTATTGTTTCCATTATCAAACAATCTGTAAGCAATACATCAACATCTTACCTTAGGACATTAAAAAAAAATGGCCCAAATGGAATGCTGCTTTGGTTCTACCTGGACTCTTGCCATGTATTTCAGTTTTCAAAAATAACGAACTACAGATGTATAGACTGGAATACATCATCACTTTTGGACTGTTATTATTCTTGAGGCCTAGCCTACTCTGCAGGTTGGCAATGGCTCGTTGGACAAAAATTATTTGAACCCTTAGGACATGTCATTTGAAAATTGCCTCAGGCATTTTGCCTTTATGTAAATCACATGCTATTGTAAAGATTGATTAGGGCATTATGTTTAAACATATAGCACATCAAGATATCAACAACTTAGTAATGTGTATGAAATATCCATCCACCAAAAGACACATGTGAGGGAATGTTTCATATTACATATGTGCTTTGGAAAGTATCCATAGATGTATACTTTGCTTTATGTAAAATGAAAACAAATCTATTTCCTTTTCCTTTCATTTTCAATTTTCTGCTGCTGTCCTGAAATTCAAGAGTGGATTAGATTTCAGGTAACCATTAAGATAATAAAATACAGTGGGCCTGTTCTGTTTTAAGACAAGCATGGTTTTGAAACCTTAGGGGCTTTAAAGGAATTCTATCTGAGATGAGAAGATTGTTGAAAGTCTGATTTATTCTTTCATGACAAAACGGAATAACAATGTTAACAAGTTGCGTATTTCCAGAAATAAACTGAAAATGGCAAATATTCAAATGAAAATAATAAAAGCCATAATAAAAGTGTTACAGCATGAAGTATCAAAACATTATAAACAATTAATTACCTGAAATTCCAGCATTGTTTTGCCAATGTTGGACTGCAACATTAGACAGTATGATCCAATACTTGTGCTGGGATCTGAGGCATCTTCAATACACCCCTAGAATTAGTGACAAAAACACAAAGGAAACAACAACCAATGTTAGCACAACAAAAGACCTGCTTCCCAGACTTCCCACTGATCACACATCAATCACACAACCCTTAAGTTGTACTACTGATGTTCTCAGCGTTTACAATGCTGCTGGAGAAAGGAATAGCAAGTCAGTTACATGGGAAAAAAGGGAGAGAATAAGGTCCACTGGAGGCCACACACATAAACTAGGCCATTTCTTGACCCTAAAGAGACAGGCTAAACTTCAAGGCTTGTAAGGGTCATCTGTTATCTGCATTTTGGAGCAAAGCTGTTAATCACTAGATTTGCTTGAGCGTTTAACAAATTAATCGCCAGATCAAGATTCGCACAATAGGGCTGGACACTAAACCTTCACCAACTTTGTCTTGAATTTGACTTGAACTGCTATGGTTTTGCTGTTAGAACATGTTAATAAAAAATATACTAAAATTGTGATTGTCAATAGTACATGATTAATACGACTCACATTAGTAGTAGTCACGGCCTCTTGTAGGCTGCTTGTGATGAACTCTGGGGTGATCGTGCGTGAGGGTAGCTCATTAAACATGGAGTTCATCAGGGCGATCCGTGCAGCGTCACGCCTGGCCTCTGCTTTGGTGTAACAGTCCTGCCAATGACAGACAGCCAGCCAACCAGATAAACAGAGAGACAACCAGGCAGACTCAGACAGAGAGATAAATACAAAGAACTCTCAACTGCCCTCTTCCAAGAGAAACAAGTTTGTGATTACCACAAATGCTGAAATAAATGAACTGTGCAGTGTTGTCTTTCAACGCTGTCATGAATTCAGCAAAGTGTTTTCAGGGCGGTGTGCTGCAAACTATATTGAAAGTGACACCAAGACTGTGCCAAAAACCTGAACAACACACAGAAAGCTGGAGTGTCAGCACTAGACTGCACATAACGCATAACATAACACATACCAACCCCATCACGGGATTACAGATCTGATTATGCAAGCACTCTCCCAACAAGATCAGAGCCAGTTTTAAAGTGAACATATTTAAAATCTGCATCTGGCTATAGAATGAGCTGGAATTGAAAACACTCTGTGAGTTACAGTGGTTCCATTTAGAGAGACATTTTGGGATTTTCCAACTGATATGAGTGACAACAACTGTGTGAGGGGCAAAAATATAAGGCGAAGGCAGTTAGAAGAACGCGTGGGAAGACAACGAAACTCAGGGGAATTAGAGGGGGAATGAATGGACGGACCTGTCTTTGATCCACAACACAAAACGCACAGAGAGAGAGAGAGAGAGAGAGAGAGAGAGAGAGAGAGAGAGAGAGAGAGAGAGAGAGAGAGAGAAATACCGAAATACCTCTTTGGTGGAGTCATTCCACTGAGCCCAATGGATTAGAGCAGTCCAAATAATGGGGACCCCCAGTGAATGCTCATGAATGTAAGGCCTTGCCTCTACAAAGGGCTGTGCGGATCAAAGCCGCAGCCTGCGCCCTATTCATACAGTGTCGTCACTGGAGCCAAACGTCTCTCCTCGCACAAATGGCAGCAGCTGCCCTCTGGTGCGCGGCTTTGCAATCATGTCAGCCTTGGATCCCCGACAAACAGGATATTAGAGACCTACAGGCTCTCTCTGTGTGTGTCAGCTCGCTAATGAGATATTAGTTACGCAAATGGTCTTTATTTTTTGACGTTGCTGGTTCCAAGTGAACATTTTTGAATAATATTCACTTGGAAAAAATTATGTGAAGTTACAGAGGATTATTAGATTTTCTTTATCTGAGCTCCAGCAGGCATATTCCAGAATTCATTCATTAAAATTCATTATTGAATTTCAACACAGGTGTTCAGACTCGTGTTCCACACGCATCTCTGTAAAGCTGTTCCTTATTCTTTTTTTTTTTTTTTTTGGAAAAAAAAGATGAATGAAAAAAAAAGTCTTTAGAGTCAGTGAAAAGAATCTTTAGTCTCCCAACTCCCAAAGAACATTCCTTGTGTATAGACAGAAACCTTCTCAGACTGATTTGCGGTGAGCTCTTGTAATTGGACTAATAAGAACCACCTGTTGGCTCCTCCAGTTTTCACACAATCTCTCTGCGTCTTTCTTTTTCACTACCACCAAACTACCCCCCCCCCCCACCCCCACACCCCAGCCTGGCGAGGAAACCCTGCTGATCTTAGCTTCATTCTGAGTAGCAGTTTGACCTCCTGAGTTGGCTATGCTTCACTGACACGACCTGCTGAATAAGGTCTTTATCGGGGGGCAATTGTTCTGGATAACGCCTAATTTGTGAAAATATTTCACATGGGGGTCATTAACTTCCACACCTGGTCAGAAGGAGGTGCCGTTTGATTGTTGACATGTTTGTTTTCATGGTGGCACCCTGGGCAATCACCTGGAAATTCCCGAAGCAGCTCCCGCCTGGCAGTGTGACGTAGCAGATGAAAGGGGGCAGAGGGGAGACAGACGACTCGTAGACCACTAAATTCTCCGGGTGGACGGAGGCCCCCTTAACCTGTTTCTGCTCCCAAAACTGATGAAGCATTGCCACCACGTTCACTGGAAAGAAAACAGTGTTCACACTTTTAGTCTAAACGATTTGCTGAACGTCATGAAAAAAAAAAAAACATTTGTTAGGCCAACTTGTTATTTTGGTAATAAACCGATTTGATTGAAACCATGCTGTGAAAATATAGTTGGGTTCAAAAAGCACTTTAATTGTGTCATAATTTATTTTAATGGTGAAAGGTAAAGTACCTACTTCATAAGTCTTTTCTCAACATGTAGGTGCATGTCAATTGTATGCCATTTGTTAATGTCAGAATGAGAGTGAGGCTCCAGCACTGTTTTCATCAAACATTGTTTGACATGCTCTTCATGGAGGTCTGCATAGATAAGAGATATTTGGGCCAAAGTCTTGCTTTGGTGGCAGACAGAAGGCATCTGAAGAAGGAGAAGGGCAACAGCAGACTCCGCTCTCTTTCTCTCTGTTATGTTTATTGAACTTGTCTGGGGCCAAAAGAATTTTCCAGGTCCATATCCAATTCATCAAAGGCACCCTTGAGAGGAAGGGCCAAGCAGTCAAAATGACCTTCAATTAGCTTTTAAGGATTTAGCCCCAATTTAGATTTTTGTAGAAAAGCCAATTGCCCTGCAGATACTTTTTTCTTTTAATATGAAAAACAATCACTCTGTGCGTCTACTGGGGCCACAGACCTCTTTTGAGCTGTTCCCCTGAGGCTTCTGATATTGAGTATCATATTCAGCTCCTGTTACTGTGCAGCAAATTAATGAGTCTGTCAACTATATCAATGATTCAAGTCACCTACTTTAAATCGTCATGCATTAAATGCTTTGCCCCATCTACCGCACATTGTTTGGATAGGCAAATGCCCGTGAGAGAATGGTGGGGGAAAAAAGACTGGAATGCTGCACAGGTGTTCGTTATATGCGACAGGACCAAATCATGGACTTGGCTTTATGCCGGCAGTAGGGACGCAAATGCTACAGATATGGTTTCAACATGTTCCATACCTTAATTGTTTATGCAGCCTCTTTTAATCACGGCCGTGGAGATATGTTATACATATCTTTCCGAGGAGGCTAGCAAAAACATCACAGAGAAGGGCCTATTATATATTGTTGTAAGGGTCCTGGTGCGGGTGAGAACATGGGTGTGTTTTCACAGCAGAGAAAAATTCCATCATTTTTGTTTATTTGAGTGGAATTAGCTACAGTGGGTAACACCCTGTAGGTGGCATGAGAACCTAAACTCACTCTTCAGTTTGATGAATGGGCAGTGTCTCAGATAGACAGAGTAAATATTGTCTACTGGTGTCATTGCCATTCAAATCCCTGTTGCTGGGTAACTGTATTGAAACGTATTGAAATGTTATGCTATAGTTTAAAAACATTAGCAATAAGGTGATAAGTGTATGCACTAAGCTCAATGTATTTACAGACTACCATTTAGAGATGTTTCGAAATGCACTAAAAGAGACAGCTCTGCCATTACAATATAACTCTGAATAATAATATTTCTGAGAATATTTCTGTGAACCTCATTAATACTTTCTCTCTATCCTGTAATTATTGCTTTACTATTTATATAAACTTGGCCTACTTCAAATTCTCAAATGAAGCTTTTAAACACCACATTCATTATACTGAATAATTAGCTATCAAGTGTGCAGATGCTCATTGGGGACAATAATTAACTTAAAAAAGTACATGAGTCCCCCTCTATCATCTCAGCTGAGTACTCACAGTCTTTGAAGACTTGATCGTCCTGCAAGTGAGGTGCAGACATCCTCTCCTCCAAAGGAATCCCGAATGCTCAACAAGTGTGTGGGGGTCCCTGTTTTGATTCCAAGAAACACCTAAAAACCAACTCGCATGCTCCCCCGGTTAATGTGAAAAACTCCCAGCCGAGCGCAGTTCCACCAGAGAACAAAATGCAGAAAGAGGGGGGTCCCCAACCCTCCAAAGTCTCTTTACTCCACTTTCCTACGGACCTCCAATCAAGTGTGGCGAGCGCTCCAAAGCCGGCCCCAGGGGTCCCTCTTCTGTGGCTGGCCCACCTTTGTCGAGAGCTGAACTAATTAGCTGCAAGTCTGACTGCCGTAGTTCAGTCCCTCCTCACCCCATCTCCTTATTCCCTCTCTCTCTCTAACACACACACACACACACACACACACACACACACACACACACACACACACACACATTCAGACTACCTAAATCCTTAGACAGGAATGCTACAGCCCCCTTCTCAATTCACTCATGCTCAATCTCACATCTCATTTCTCCAAATGCCTGACTCAACAACCGACAACTTGGGTGTGTGAGTGTGTGTGTGTGTGTGTGTTTTTTTTTTTCATTCCAAAACTAAAGTGAAGTATGAAAATGTGTTCTTCATATACTCCGCCAAAGTTATTTAAGAATGATGCATTTCTTGTCAGGGTTGTCAGCATTGTCAGCGCTTTTTCCAGTTGCTCAAAGAATCAAATCGTGTGTTGATCGTGTGAAGTTTAAAACAAAATAAATGTCAATCAAGTTGCGTGGAATGCTCCTATCCAGAGAAAGATGAGAAAAATATAAAAACAAAATACAGAACTGTAGCAAATTCTGTGTGAAACTTAGAGTAGATACATCTTTTCTACATTAACAAATTCAGCCTTGGACACACAGGCACTGTGAATTAATCATCTCATCTCTCTCTCTTCCTGATGAAGTCAAGACCTCAATTTGAAAAGTCAAAGTATTAATTGTCTGAATGGCCCTTTAACCGAATTTCTAATCCCTCTCTTTTGTGTTTCATCAAGATATTTCATGACTATCATGTCTTGTGGTTTGGCTGTTTACTTTTTTTCCCCTTCGTTTCTCCTAGGTCTTTAGTGTGGGCAGTGTGTTTAGGTGGCCCCCATTCATAACCCAGCTTCATTGTGACGGTTCCTGGGAATGGAGAGAAGTGTTTTGCATAGCTGACGGGCCCCCTTGACAATCATGACACAGGGGGAGGAGGGGAGCAGCACCCCAACTGAAAAGACCCGGAGAGCTGACACCACCATCTGAAGACTTTAGTGAATCTAAATAGTTTTTTTTCCCTCTGTGTGGTTGGACTGAGAGACTAATGAACAAAATGGTGAGTTGCTTTGTAATGCAGCCCTGATTCAGAACATGTCTATACACCCACAAAAGCAAGGCATCCACAAATTGAGAGAACTAACTAGAATGAATAGAAAAATAAAAAAACCCCACCATATCGCTTCTCGATGTTATACACTCTTTCAGTGTGCGGCACCAGCTGGAGCTGGTTTTGTCACCAGACAAAATAGGAGATGAGCAGAACGGTCTCATGGTACCCCATGCCTTGCCCAGGTCAAAGACATGGAAATTGTCTACACAGGAAATGACACAGACCGCAAAGGAAATGCAACAGCAGTGGGAAGAGCAGTGGCTCGCTCATGTCTATGGACCATCAGAGTGCAACCCATTTCTTCCCCCTCTACTCAGGAGCCCTAGAAGAAAATTCCTGTTTGTTTTATAACCCATTACCATGGTGGATTCCATTCATCATTCCAGGCCTGGAACAGAACTCTTTGCTTTACACTGAGACCCGACTAAAATAGCCCTGTAGGACATGTACGCTACCCATCAGCTCCATAGGCCCATTGTTTTCAGATGCCCTATCTGATGAGAGGCTGCCCTGGCTGTGTTGACATAACCTGCACGCTTCCTGGGTAAAGTGCCCGTTGTTTAAGCCTCCTGCTGTGTGAAATGTAAACGGTGACACATGGTAGCCTGGCCTTGCCTGGCACAGGACCCGTGGTGCTCGGCCTGAGCCAAGAGCTGTATTTACTTATTTCTCTCCCTTTCTCTGTCTTTCTTTACCCGGGCTCCCCCGTTTGGTTTCCAAGTTGGATGGACTTGATGCTGAATATTGGCTGGAATAGGCCCACTCCACACTCATGCTTATGAAGTTGTAATGCTTCAATAACTGAATCTGAAAATGAATCGGAAGCTTGTCATTTCTGGATGAGGAAAGAATGTCAGGTAAAAGGAACTTTTTAACAGGAGAATGAACTTTTGAGAGGCATCAGATTTGCTCTCTCTGAAGAAGGTCTTACGACGGAAAGCTTACAGATTTGAGCAAAGAAAACATTTTACATAGATTTGAGTGACCAAACGTGTCTTCTTTTCTCTTTCATACCTACTAACCCGGACACAGATGAGAAGGGATTGACTTTAGATACTGCTCAAAAAGGTACAAACTATGTTTAAAAACAGCTGCACACGACATTTTGTATCATTCAACCACTACTTTAAGCCCCCTCTGTGATGCATTCATGAGACAGAATGACACGATAAGCATGTGTTGTTACAGTCTTTCTTTACTCATACACACAATAGCATTTCATATTCACAAGGAATTACACATGAAACTATAATGTTAATTCCACTTCCTCCATCCGTCCCTCTGGACATGCCACACATGATTCAATCTCAGGCACAGTATGCACCTCTGTAAATTGTCCTTAGGGATTTGACCGTTGTTTAGAGATGGGTCCTTGGGGGGCGCTTGTGGACCCCAACCCCACCCTGACTCACGCCAGTCCACCCCACTCCTCTACGGCTCAGCCCCAGAAGTCAGCGCACTCTAGAGTGCTCTTGATGTTGCTGGAGTTCTCTCGGCGGGCCTTGGTCACCAGGTTGGCCTCGCCCTTCTGTAGACGCCGGCGAATAGCAGCCTTCTGCTGCTTGGACAGCTGGCGCTTCACCTTCTGTCGGATCACCTCCTGCAAGGGACAGAAACACGGAGGTGTTATCACTGTAATTGGCTTTCTTTTTTATTTGCACTGTACACATACAGTGTAGTGTATGTAGTTATTTCTTATGCTTTGGCAAAGCAAGCAGCATATAAGGTTTTCTACCTATGATGCCTAACTGAAGGAGAAGTGAGTGAGAGAAAGTAAAAGAGTAGGAGGGAGAAATAATGAGCCATGACACACAGAAAAACACAGATCACACATACAGAGATACACAGACACAGATACATACATACATACATACATACATACAGGTATACAATACACATATACAGTACACAGATACACACAGACACACACACACACAGAGACACACACACACAGAGACACACACACACACAGAAACACACACACACAGAAACACACACACACACACACACACACACACACACACACGGAATGAAACTGAAATGTAGTGACTTGCGGTCTTCACCGTCTATGAAGTTACCTGTTGCGGAAGGTATCAAGGCACTGGCTGAAAATTTTGATCCGGGCAACCTAGCTAATGCCGTCTTTTTGTTTATTTAATTGTTCCCTCGGCACCATTGTAAATCAGGGGTTTTGTCCCGCAAGGTGTTTTAGGAGTTAAAATAAAATGAAATGAACTGTTCAGGCACCATTGCCAAGATGTCGACAGACGATTAAATGATTCTATAGAATGTTGGATGTTTAAGGCAGCATGAAGCCTCCTTAAAAACTGCCGAAATGAAAGTACTGTCTGTACCTTCAAAGGCACAATGTTATGCATTTACTCAGAATCTTAAAATGGCTTGATGCCTTGCTTCCACTGAATACTTCCTTCAAAAACAGCATTTTTTTTCCTTTTCGGACACAGCCACAGACACTTACATATACAGTAGTAATACACAGACAGAGACCGATACCTACAGACAGATAGATAGATAGACACGTAGATAGATAGACCGACAGACTAATAGACAGAGAGATTCTGCATTAGTAATATAGACAGGATGCAGAGAGTAAGACATTGAGGTGAGGGGAGGTGAGGAAAGATTCTGCGCAGAGAGAAGGTGAAGAGAAAGCAAGCCAAAGATCTGGGCAAGGTGGAACGGCTCGGGCGAGGTTGGGAGAGAGAGAGAGCGAGAGAGAGAGAGAGAGAACACGCCAGTAGAGCCGTCCCAAGGCTGCACGGGAAATCCAAAGAATGGGGAGGCGTTGTTTGTTCTGGAGAAAAACTAATCTGACATGTGTTAATGCTTCAACATTTGATGGACCTCTAAACCTAGTCCGTATTATGGGTCTCCAAATATGTCTACTGAAAACTTGAAAAATATTTGAGCAAGGACTGGGAGATATAAAAAGAGAAATATTACACCTCACAGCTGGAGACCGGGCGAAAAACCACAGCAGCTCAGCAGGGTGTGGGAGTTTGAGAGGCCTAGTAAAGACTGAGATGAACCTGGCCAAATCAGAATGTGTGTGTGTGCATTTTGTATGGTCATGCTACACACACACACACACACACACACACACACACACACACACACACCGCACTAATGACTATGAACAAACAAATAAACAAGCAGAAACTTTACTATCAATAAAAATATTACTACTACATACAGTAATAGGAATAACCACAATCTGGAGCTCATTTTATTTTGCACCAAGGGTGACTCTCTCATATTGATGGATGCAATTTTTTTCTTTTTCTTTTGAGGACAGGAGGGAAAAAAAACAACAACTGATACTCTAATTCTGAAACAACCTTGATGCAATTGGTGCAGTCACTGAGGCTGTGGCCCAGCTAAGCATCTGAACAGCGTACATCAATAATCACGCGACCTGAACCTGGAGCAGTCTAGGGGGTGGGCCGTGTGCTCCTGCCTTATAGGCTAAGGTGTCTCTCTGGCTGCCGACAGCTGCAACCCAACACTCTGCGCCAGCCATCGGCCTTGCGGGCTCTCAGCGCTGGGGCCCGTGTCATGTGACCTCAGAGGCACTTAAGCTGGCCCCGGTCGCTGATCTAGCCTCGTGATTATCTGACAGGGGGGTGTCCGGGACGATTGATTTTCGCCTCTGCTTTCTGAAGGGCTTTCTCGTGGGCTCGGGAGTCAGTGCATTTTAAGGCGGTAATGCGCTCAACGTTAATGACCTCTCTCTGCCTTTCCAGCACTGCTAATCAGTGTGTAGAGAGTGGGCTGGGGGGGGGGGGGGGGGGGGGGTTGGAGGAGGGAGGAAGAAAAATGCCATGATTATGTTACTAATGCACCCTAAAGAGGGAAATTGAGCAGCTATCCTTTTTCCCTGACATTGTCAAGGCTTGTGATCAAACTCCATGTCAATTTGTAAAGCTCATTATCAAGACCTGAATGATCAAAAGACGAAAGTGGAGGGAAAATGGGAAAGCATTGAAAAGCAACTATGAAGAATGTGAGGAGGGTCAGACACAGTGAATTTTCATTCTCGCCACCAGGTGGTGCTGTAGATCAAGAGGTTAGTGTACAAGTGGAGGAGGGAGAGTAAGTGCATCCGACATTACCAAGCTGGCTGCAGTCAGCTGCAACCTGTGATGCATTCTGGGTTGAAAACACCACCAATAGCCAATGGGGAATGAATATGAATGGTCTTTCAAATTGCGATGCCTCACTCTGTGTGTGTGTGTGTGTGTGTGTGTGTGTGTGTGTGTGTGTGTGTGTGGGTGTGTTTACTCACAGGGGGAATGGTGGAGCAGCTGGTGATACTGGCGACACTGAATTCCGAGTTCTCACTGGTGGTTCTCTTCCGATGCTCATTGACATGCTGAAGACTGTCGCTGTCTCTGTAAGAGGCCATTCACACTGATTAGACATGACAACCTTACAGAAAGATTGATTTCACTATCAAGGACATATTGAGGACTCTTGTCAACCAGATGAATCTCACATCATGCCCAATTATGCTAAATGCATATGAAATCATCACAGTACACACTGAACCAAACGATTTAACAACAATTACCAACCAAGCCCTAGTCTGTCCATACCTTCCCAATTAGTGAACAGAGATTGAAGGCAAAACCAATCGGTTTTGTTTTGTTTGTAGTTAAAACAAAGAGTCCACCCACTGGAAGCTAAACTTATGCGCATCAAGGGAGTTCAGATTTGAACCACCAAGGTATAATAAAAGAATCACTAGAGCATTCAAACATTCGAAAATATAATAAGATAATTGCAAGCGCTTTCAAACACTGGGAAAAGTCATCCATGTACCTGAAAGGCTTGAATTCTTTGTTGACAGCTGAGAGGTCGACCAAGTCAGGACACTCGTCATCTTCCTCTTCCAACTCCTCATCACTCCTGGAACTTGTACAAACACCACCACCATCCAAATCATCCACATTATGCTCCAGTTCTCTCTGGCCATCTGGTTGCTTGTCTGTCTGTTTGTGAACAGGGTCCCCCTGGCTGTCAGGGTCACAGTCCGTCTGATCTCTGTTTGTATCAGGCTCTCCGGCCTTAGTGTCCTCGCCCAGTCGTAGCCCCTCCAGTTCCAGCATGGCTTGCTTGTACTCCTCCAGGTCCGCCGCCTCTGTGTGGGGGTCAGTTGGGTCAGCTGGGCCAGCTGGGCTTTCTGCTGGTTCCTCTTCATCCCCGCTCTCAGCCTCAGCTCCCTCTGGACCCTCTGGATGGAGAAGCTCGTCGTCCTGCTGCATGGCCTTAGTGTAACCGCTGGCTGAGATCTCTACATCCAATGAACACGACCGCCTAGTACACACAATAAAAAAAAAAGGCATTAACAACAGGGATTAACAGCAATTCGGAGACCTCACAGAAGCTAGTAGATTAGACACTGTGTGCATTATCTGCGATGTATTACTTTATATCCTTGAAGGTTGGGTAGAGTTCACTCTCGTAGTTGAATCGTTTGATGAAGAAATCTCGGACACATTTCACATCACGGTCAAAATACCTGTAAAACAAGAGACAAGGCCAAATGACATTTCCAGCAGTATAGGTGTGACATCTGATTCACAAAAAATGCCTCAAAAAGAAAAAAAAAACTATTATTTTCTTAAATGAAGAAACTAAGAAACTTATTTAACTTTATATACCTGAACACAGCAAACCTCCCATAATTTACATTACATCATAAAAATGCATGGCATTTCATAAGCTTTATTATCTGTATTGAGTACAAAGATCAACTTTGCATGAAAATGCCCCAAAACAGTACTACAACATCAATTTTGGGAAAAGACGTGTATAATTAGGCCCTATGGCTTGTGGGTAGACTTACCAACTGTGGCTAGAAATACTAGTTGAGCAAAACGTTTTGCTACCACTAGGGTACGTCTAGATTACTAGGCTTCCAAACAAAATCTAACAGGCTAATGACTAGTCAAAATTGAACAGGCTCTATAGAGTGCCAATGACAGTGTAATATTTACCATTCTGCATTAGCATGTGAGGTGGACACCATCTGAGGAAAGTCGATCATGGTGACATGATCTTTGTCGTCAAGCATGAGGTTGAACTCATTGAAATCTCCATGGATGAGACCGTGGTTGGCCAGCTTGACGATCAGTTCCATGATCTCACTGTACAGAGCCGAAGCATCAGCCACTTCCCGAACCTGACATCTAAGATGCAAAAACATTTTTCATTTATCATAAACATCATTTTGGTTACATACTATACTAAATATTTAAGATTTTAAATGTGTATAAGAGAAAATCTGTGTCTTTACGTAATCCCTTAAACTTAAAAAAAACAAAACAAGAAAGGACTGATCAACTGGTATCATAACTACATGACGGAAACAATCACAAGAACTATGAAAGGCTCACTCACAGAGGATAACCATTGATGAGCTCCATCACAACGGCATGCCTGTTGTAGTCCACAGGTTTTGGGACTGGGAATCCTCGGTCATACAACGCCTGCGGGACAAGAGGTGGTCAGACACAGACAAACACCCAACACCAGAACCACCACCAGCACATCACACTGTCAGAAAAATGTTAATCAATGCCTCACAGAGGCAATCCAAAAAATGACGACATCTAATAAATAGTGCAGTTCGACGTTGGGTGCCTTGAGCTTAAAAAGGGAAACTAACTTCCTTCATTTAGCCTAATTGAATAAATACCACAACTCATTTAAATGTTTAATTAATCAAGAGTGTAACTCTGGCATCCTACCTTCATATAAGCAAACTCTTTCATGGCAGAAAGGCGGGACAGATAGAGCCAGGACATGCGGTTTCGGTGTTTGTGGTAATCTCGCTTGTTCTTTAAATTCCGGAAAGAGGTCCTTCCAAGTCTGTGGAGTTTCAATGCAAACTGCTGTTCCTCGTTGTTTGCAACAATGTAGATATCTGAGGAGTAAGATGATAAATAACATCAACACTGACACAGTCAACTCCAGTGTCAGATAGAAGCAGAAAGACTAAAACTAACTGAGTATCATAATTACTACACTGTGGTATCTAATGAGGTAAACAACAACCAAAAAAGGCTATATAGGTTAACAATTCCGCAGACAATGCATGCACATTGATGTTAAAAATGTCAGAATGCATACCAAAGTGGCAATTCTGTTGCACCATTACCCAATGTTTACATAACTTGTACTCCAGTACAGACACTGTACACTTACAGATACAGACCTTTCAATGCAGAAAGGTACTGCAACATGTAACGTTACTTACAAAAACGAAACATTGATCTTACCTGACTCTTTGCCTACTCCCATTTGATTTCCAACAGATGTAATGACATCCCGTGATGAGAGAGTCTTCAGCGCAAGATAATCATAACCTCCATAATTAAGTCTATATCCTTGGACCACTGAAACAAGGACACAGAGAGAGAGAGATGATTACTTTCTGTAGTACCCCCATACTACATATGACAAAGTATTCCCAAAAACAGTAACGTTAACGTTACAGTACACTGAAATGGTAACTCACTCTTTGACCGTTCATAGGCCATCAATTTGTGTTTTACCAGTTCTCTCAGGATTTTGTTGCACCCCCCGTGTCTGAGACTGGCTATAGAAGCCACAAGGCTAACTGGAACGATCTCATGATTTTTCATTCCCATTTCAACCTAAGAAAGAACAGTAATAACAACACACAAAGAAGTTTAGTAGGCTACACGGTTACTGATAACTGACTGACTAGGGTATACACGTACAGGTGGCTAACGTTAGGTAGAGCTAATACATACACAATACAGATAAAAAGACAACTGGTGATGACAAACAAACTATGACAGCGGTCATAACATCAGGAAACTCGACGTCTGGTACACAGGTGTAACGTTATAACGATTCTAACTCGCAGCAACACACTGGTGATGAAGTAGTTGGCTAACCTTAGTGCTAATGTTACCTGCAAAGCTCATAACAACTCTTGTACAAGGGTACTTACAGCGGTTAAAACCCGGAAATCATCCCGAGAGAGATACCTCAAAAGTACAACGTTTAGTTTCCCCATTTTAAGATTCTGATCTACTTTATCACAACGAAATATTTCACTTTTTCATAGCGAGATAATGATTAGCAATGTTTCTGCACGTCACATTTGTCCATGCATTTGTCCCACGTGGGAAAACCGGAAGAAGGACGTACAGTACGTAAGGTCCTGTAAGCAAAATTGAAAAATCTGTTGAATTTCGAGATTGTTTTCATCAAGACGAGAATTGATGTTACAGTGATATGATGTTGTTTATGGAGCATATTAATATGAATGATTTCTGCCAATTTTATTTTTAATTTGCACAGTGATTTTTGATTTAATATAAGCTTGTACTTTCAGGTCCTGTTAGTTCACAAGGAGCATTCAACTTGTGATGTACGATACTATAGCAACATACTAGGGTTTTCACAGAAACGTTACTACTTTATTGATTTTATAGTCACATAAGAAGTAGTCTACATTAAGCTGACATGTAAGAACAGATTCACCCTCAGATATTCCGTTTGCAGAACGATTAAACGTTAAAGTTAACCAAAACTGGCGGTGTGCATCTGGTTGTCAAGTCCAGCTCAGAGTAAACATTGCCATGAGGTCCAACAAACAACCAGGAAAGGTAAGAATAAGTAATGCTAATTCCTTCCTCTGTAAAACTCACTTTGAATCCATACATTCACACTGAATAGGGATTTTTCCCTATTTTGACTGGCTAATGGCTGGCTGACTGACAGGCCAGTGTTAATAATCATAGTGAACAAATTATTTGGGAAAACAGCACCACCTGTAGTCCCTGGTACTTGGAATGCATTAATAATGCTACTATGGTCTATTCTATGTATTATGTAAGCTCAAATTCAGTGGACAATAAAATCACCGTAAGCACATAACGTTACAGCAATACAGAACATGTCATATTTTACATATTTCAGTTCAGAAACTAGGAGTAACGTTATGCCTACTTGTGTGACAAAATGGAAAGAGAGAGAGAGAGAGAGAGAGAGAGAGAGAGAGAGAGAGAGAGAGAGAGAGAGAACAACTGTGCCAAGGTGTGGGCAAGGTGTTAAACAAAGTTTTATTTAGTGGATGCTCTGACATTGCCAAAGGCAGACGAATTTCATGCATTCCATCCACAAGGTAGATTTATAAACAGTGTTCAGTCTGTAAATGCAAGCTGTGACAGTATTTACTCAACACGCTGCAGTCACAGATAGTGCTCTGTTCCAGGCCTCACAGTGCGACAGGCCCAAAAAATGAACCAGAGTCTCAGGCAGAGTTTACCCACAGACCCCCTGGAGCAGCCAAAGCTCTGGACTGCTGTTGGGTCTAGTAAAATTCCTCTTCTTATGCTCTGTTCTGTAAATAACAAGATGCTTCATTAGGGAGTGCTTATTAAACTTAGCCATTCAGTGGTAGCCTTGCTGCTTGGTGATAGAACCACCTTTCAGTCGTTAATGTCCCATTAAAAGCCACATCACATTAAAATGAACCTCAAATAAACTTGAATCTCTCCTAAAAAGAGGTTATATGCAGCCTTGTTTTGTAGAATATAATCAACTGCTGTCACTCAGAAATGGAGCGGGAAGGGTGGTGGGGGTTGAGGGACTTTTTGAGAAGAGGCAGTGATTTTTCTTGGAGACGGTGTACCTGTCGGCTGGAACCAGGAAGCTGAATCCAACCTCAGTGGAACTCGTTTACAGTCTGCAAACTCTGCCCCGGGAACCTACGTCTGGGGACCCGCGGGTTCTAGCCTAACTTCAGCATTCCACATAACATCGGCCAGCTAAATGTGGATGGAAATGTACCGCTCAGGTTTTGTGGCAGATGCAGAATTAAGATACATTTTTAGGCCTAAAGCAAATAGTGGATTATTATTGCTGGACATCAGCAATGCCTGCTTCAGTGATGAGGACCAGAAAACAGAACATGGGGCTGTACCACAGTCAGGTTTCTTCAGGGTGTCTCTTTCATGGCCATAGGAAAGAGAGAGCAATGTGGTGCCCCAGGACACATAAGTAATAAGATGCCAGTGCCCATTGCCAATTACTTAAGTAAACAGTAGTGGAGGGGGATTCTTGTACCGAGTGGAAAAAAAAAAAGATTTAAAGACTTCAGCTTTGTATCCGAGGGTACAGTTCCTTAATGTATTTATGGAAATGTCAGTGCCAATCATTGGCATGCCATATTAGCCAGCCTAGGTGGTTGTCCTGATTCAACTGCCTTAAATTTGAGGCTCTACGATCCTCCTCTTCTTCCTAGCATATGCTAGCATATCGCAGAACATTTATGAGACATTTTTAGGACTTGTCAGCCTTGTGTGAGGCTTAGAGGACCTACAGAAGAAGTCTTGTACAGTTGAGACCTGTGGTAAGAAGACCACTAATCCTGACACCCCCTAAAGATGGTTGTTTTAATTAAGCCTTGTCAAGCCAATTTCATTTCCACAGCTGCAGCTGTTGCTGCTGTTATTGCTGTTGCTGCTGGTGAGGCCTGGTTCCGGGAGCTGTCTGTCAGTCCCATTCGAAGGGGAAGAGGCTGACGGGCGTGGGCACAGAGCGTCTGAGGCCGCCCCGGTCTCTCTCACGAGATGCCTGAGGAAGCGGAAAGCCTGAATTAATCCCCCTGCGTAGTCACACGGGCCCAGCCCCTGTTATTGACCGGCAGCTGCATGAGATGGTCCAGACGTACGTCTGTCAGGAGACTTGCCTGGGAAGCATTGCACGCTCTCAACACAGCCTAATGTCCCACTAAACAAGCCTGTGAGGAGGATAATATGCTATTTCATTAAGTGTGGCACGTATGGTGGTTTTTCAGAAAGCCATGAGCACCAGACAAGAGCGGCTTTGTTAGCTGTCAGGCTAGTGGCGTTTGTCTTCTGAGAAATGGGTGTCCAACACCAGTCACATGGTAATGAACATCCTGAAGGAGCCTGTGGCCAAGAAACCGCCACAAGGGATCAATTAATGTCCCATGTTTACCACCGGGTGTCACTGCTGTTCCATGCCAAAAAATTGACATCATGTGAGTGCTTGTAGTGGACAAAAGGCTAAACCACAGATGTTCAACAATGTTTTTTTGTTTTTTTTTTCTCCATGTTTCTTCACCGATATTGGCTGTGTTCTACACCAGTGCATTGCAGCAATATTGTTTGTACCACAGTGGCTGTGCCCTGGGCAGGCGAGGGGATGTTACTGGGATTGGGGTGGATCATGTGTCTGCTTGGAAATTGGAGAAGTTTATTGTCATGATCTGAGGAATGGCTGGCGTACAGATCCAGAGGAAATGGCATCCGGCTTCTCCCACAAGAGCCTCTCCCAGAAAACACATCCGATGTGGGAAAACGGCTCGGCCTGGCGGGATGCATTCTGGGAGTTGATGGGGTAAATGAAGAGCACTCTCGGCCTGAAAACAGCTTGTCTGTCTGACCGTGTTGTCACATACTATGGATGAGCCGTGGATGCTCCCCCGTTTTGCATTAGTGTATTTGTGTGATTGATCACTGATTATATAGTTTGTCAGCGGTTGAAACCCATCAAAACAGGCAGCAACCCTATTTTTGCCTCATGTTACCTTTTGAGAGGTCTTGTTGTTTAGGAAAAAAATATTTATTTTCCTCTCCTTCTCTGCAATTTGTAATCAGGAAACCACACGTTTCCGCACCACAACATGAATTTCAAGCTGTAAATTGCGCTCCTTCCTCCCAATTAGGCTAATGTTGTTTTATTCAGAGCAGACAGTTGAAGAATTTGCATGTTTATGTGTAATTAAAAGAAGATCTTCATTGCAGATGCAGAAGAACAACAACACAAAGAGTGAAATAGGATGATGAACCTTCATTGTCAAGGCTTTGTGTAAAAAAAAATCACTGTCAAACCCTTCCCACCAAATTGATGTTATTCTAGGCTAACCTGTCAGAACCACTCAAACTAGAACGCCGGTGTTGTTTTCAAAGTTTTTCGATTTTGTCAGCTTCTGTGTTTCAAGCCACCATTAAAAGTTATTTCACATATGAGCAACTTCATAAGCCAGGCCAATCTCACAGTCGATTTCTCCCCAGAAGAAAAAACAGTCGAAAAGCCCCCCCACAGACGGCCTACATACTGTATTATTTAGATAGCTCCTCTCTCAGCTTGTGCTGAAAAAGCGGAGGGCGTCCAAGTTTTTACGGCCCCCTCTCTCTCCCTCGGCCTTCAAAAAGCTGCTCGGCCCCCGAGAACAAAGGGAGCGCGCCCAGATGAACTGACCAATCTTATCTAGCTTCACCAAGTGGAAACAAAAGACACAAAACAGAGATTTGACCAACCCCACTCGGCAGCAAAATATTTCAGCTCTCCGGTGCCAAGTGTACGGTTCACTGTGCGGTCACCTGAATCTGTCAGTTTCGCACGTCTAAAGCACCAAACAGCACCCCTGTGCTGTGAGCAGGCCAAAGCCAGGGGCCCCCAAACATTGCCTGGCTCATTATTCCCACAGTAAGGTCATGGCCTTGACTGTCAGACCGGAACTGCTCACTAATTAAGCCCCTTGTTTTGGCACTGGACGTGTCTTGTCTGTAGGACTTCCTACTGAGATTAATGCTGCTCATGTTCACTTCTCATAAGCACACCAGAGGGAAGATTTAGCCGCACTTTCTCCGTAGAGAGGAGAGGGCACCCCTTTATCCCCCCCAAACCACCCTGTTTCCCCCTCTCCCCGAACCCCCACAAGGTGGCTTTGTCTTTGTCTTCAGGGGAAAAAAACTTTATGAAAATTTTTGAAAAACTTTGTGATGAGCGAGCGATGCCTTTTTGAAATTGGTTCAATACCACAGTAGCTAATATTCATCTGCTACCTTTGGTTGAGATGCAAATGAGATGGAAAGAGGTTTTTTGTTATGACAACAGACACATTCAAATGGCTCTGAGCTCATTTTGAAAATATTACTGTTGCGCTGAGAAGGGCTCCATGCAGATAACTAGCACATCAAGTGGGTCATGTTTTTCATTCACTGGTCCCATTATGGGTCCCTTCCCCCGTCAGATTCCTCAATTATGATTCTGTTTACCTTGACCACAAAGCCATAATTACTAGAGTTTCATTCGGCTTGTTTCAAGCAAATCAGCCAACAAAAATTTGCGGCCGTGCACAGTTGCAGCTGACATGTCCGTAATGTAGCCCCCCCCCTCAGCACCCCCCCACCCCACCCCTCTCAAAGCGCTTACACTGGCATTAGCCCATCCCCCATTGTAATTTCACCCCAGTGCCCACCCTGACTTCCATTTGCCAAAGATTGGCATGGCTGCCTTCGCCATCCTGCAGCCTCGCCAGTAATGCAGGGCCACAGTGTGCGACTGGCTGGCTGGGATCGCGCCCTGACCCTTTCTGCTGGCACAGATAAGCGGAGATGGGCTATTGGAAGCAGCTGAGAAAAAGGATTTTTTTTCGGGGGTTTGTCGGTATAATACCTCCCCAATCGGCATTGCCTGGGATTATAACACTCCTTTTAAGTCTTTGCCAGGCAAAGTCTGCTCAGCAGACCAATCGCGCTGATCCATTTACCCCACCCTCAACCCAGCCTCCTTCCCACCCAAGAAAAAAGGGCCGTACTGTCACAATCTTATCAATGTTAGGAATACAACTCAAGCTTGTCGCTAGTGGTTACCATGTGGGGGCAGTTGATCAGACAATACATCCAGTGTTTTAAACCTGACAGAAATCAGCCTCAAGATCATAAAAGTACACTTGTGGCAAAGCTTGTTTTTGATGAACTGGCTGTAAAATGACACCACAATCTACCTTTATTACCTCCAGTGGGCTGCAGTGAGTTTTTATCACTTTATTGCCTTGGAATGTCGCCCGGGAAGCACAAACCAGGAAGGAGAAACACTGACTGAGACTGTTGAGACAAAAGAACCGCCAGTGCAGTGTGGTGGTAGTAGCCTAGATGGCACTCTCCCCTCATCAGCTAGCTCCTGTAGCCTGGGCTTTGTCCTTACTTCTCAGCATACATAGTAGAGAAGGGGGGCAGTGAATGCAAACACACACACACACACACACACACACACGCACTTGGTGTGGAGGTTGGCCAAGGTATAGCTCACACTTTGGATCAGAACATTTATCGTACTACAGTATAACAGAAACCTCACTTCATATGGCAAGCGTGGCTGCTATCTGAAGAGAGGGGAGAAATCATATTTCACTGTTACTGGCATGAATGGCGGAGCTGTATTATTCAGAAAAGACAGTTTTATGTTTTCAGCATTATGGCTATATGCGTCTAGCCCCTTTCTTTTTCAAATGTCATCAAATGAGATTAGTTGACATTGAGGTTTAAGATGTATTGGATTTAATTTCCAGTTTTATGTAAGATTTTGAAGTTTGAAAGATTTTCTTTTAACAGATAGAGACTGACTGTAATAGTTTGGAGAGTGAGTATTCTACAAAATTGCCTCGTTTTCTTGTGACTCCAAACAGTATTTCGCTGTTCCCAATCTGAATTCTGGCTACTGCAACATTAGAGCTTTGTTTCCATGGAAAGATCGCTCTGCCCTCGGCGATTTAAACTGCTCAACTTTCCAGACACAAATGTATTGTTTTTCATCCCCTGAATCTTTACGGGGCGGATTTAATCTGGCCCTTGGCCTTCTCCTTAACACTAACGTCAAACTCGCTAACGTGTTTAGACGCCAAATGACATATTGATTTTCCCTCATTCGTCTGATTTGTTTGGATTCTTTGTGAAAAGAGTGCACATTATAACACTTCTGGCAGTCTCTATTCGGTACCAGATGGAAAACTCTGTGAGTCAAAAGGGAACCTTTTGGATCAGTGCAGTAGACCAGACTCGTTCAGGTGTGAATTTAGAGACAGGAAGCCCAGTTTGGTGGCTGGTACTGTAAATCCCCCCCCCCTTCCCCAGCCCTCCTGGCCTCCTGGCGGATGCCCTGAAACTGGGCCCTGAGATCCACCGAGGAGCCCCTCGGGAGAAGCATGACGCGGGCCGGATTAGCTGATACGCCCTTTCCCACAACTCCTCAACACCGTGCATTTTCAGGCCAGATGTGTCTGGGGCAGTCATTCGTCACACTCCGCCACAGAAGGACCTCTCCTTTTCCCCCTGTTTTTTCACCCCTCGTCCTTCCCCGCCCCTCCCCTTCTCTTCTCCTTCTTCCCCCTCCTGTCTTCCTCCACCGTTGCAGACTTGTATTGGTGGGAATTTGGCGCGGATGCAGAAGAAGAAGAAGAAGAGGGAGAAGAAGAGAAGAGGAAGAAGAAGAAAAAAAGGAAAGAAGAAGAAGAAGAAAAAAAGACGTCCACAGACTGCTCTCAACTTTGCCCCCATTCCACACCCCTTTCCACCACCACCACCACCCCAAGTCTCCCACCCAACCTCCCTCCCCCTTCCCTCGCGCCCCTGCCCGCCCTTCTCTCCACCATCTTAAATAAACTTAAGCTGTGAAGGACTGATAGCTTCTTAATCCACTGGAGAGAGAGAGTGGAGTTGGTTGGTGGGTAGAGGAGGGGCAGGGGTGGGGGGTCAGGGAATGATGGTGTGTGTGTGTGGGGGGGGGGGGGGCAGTAGGCGGCGGCTGGAGGGGTTGAAGTCATCACAGGATGTACAGGCCATAAATTACCATTAATCTCTATCTCCCCAGCAAGCCTCTTTGGGCTTTCAGAGGAAGAGGCAGAGGGAAATCACCATGCTTTTTAGACGCCTTATGGGGGTCTATAGACAAGGCTGAGCTGTGAATTAATGACACACACACACACCAGCCGAGATAAAACGCTCTCCGGCTGTGAATCCAGCTTGATTGAAAACGTATCAGAGAAAGAAGCTTACCATCAGTGTGGATAATCAATTCAAATTGAGGAATTAGCTTTATGTATGTGTGTGTGTGCGTGTGTGTGTGTGTGTGTGTGTGTGTGTGTGTGTGTGTGTGTGTGGCAGGGGAAGGGGTGGTGGTGGAAGATAAAAGCCATTGTGAAATAGAAATCAAATGTATGATTGGAATCAACAGTGGAATTCAGCACGGTGTGGAAAGGTCCTCACCACCATGGAGACGGCTGTTTGGACCAAACAACAATTCCATTTGCGTCAGTCTTGTTGACTCAGCGCTCGAATCGGCATAAAAACGCTAACATGCTCTCATTTTCATGCGTCCCTTCCTCCAGGTGGGGACGACTCGGCGGAGGCTCTCCTCAGATGGCGGCCTGTCGACCAGCAGCGCCCTGGAACGAGCTTCCCCCGCTAAAACCAACCCCAGTGATCCAGAACATGTCTCTCAAATTACTGACATGAGTGTTGAGGTACTGCAGTCCCCACCAGCAAAAAACACAGTTTTGCAGGCTCTTTTGGAGGTGCACACGACAAGGGCCATTGCATCCATTTGAAGCTGACATGAAATATAATGTAAAACAGCAGTGAGAAATGCTGAAAACGACAAAATTAACTTTTTTTTGTTTTGTTTTGTTTTGATTTTGTTTTCCCAGAAGAAACTTCAGAAGGAGAATTCTGACTTAAAAAAGCAATTGGAAGACCTGAGGCAAGTGTTTTTAAGTGAGCTATGTGTATTTCTAATGTAGGAAAAACATTAGGGTGAGGGTTTTTTTTTTTTTTTGTAAACTTATGTGTATCGGGGCTAAGTCTCAAATGATGTGCAGAACATGGAACATTTCCTCACAGCTTTGGTACAAAATGCATTCAATTATTCCCATGTGGATTGTTAACTAGGCTGAATAGGGCCTTACATTGGAGAAGCAGGTGAAAAAACAAAGAACAACAACCTCATGCCTTCATAAACACAAGTAGTCCACGGTGATGTTTACTTAAGCCTTTGCTAAGACCGCGGATAACCGCTAAAGGAAACGTACGTCAGATCTAAATACAGTTATTTCCACCTTCACCGAGAAGTATATGGCCACATGTTTTGCCTTGTGTGAAACTTGCAGCGCGATACGTGTTGGATAAGGGGAGAAAAATCCACTTGAAAATAAATGCCCCAGTTGCGCTGTGCGGTTGGTCTCTCAGGGTAGTATGATGAGAATATTAAGTCCAGCCTGATGTGGATTTAACAGTGTTTTTTTGTGGGGGTGGGGATGTGTGTGTGTGTGTGTGTGTGTGTGTCTGTGTGTGTGTGTGTGTGCGTGTGGGGGTGGCTGCAGGGCCCAGTATCAGCAGGTCCTGGAGGAGGGGAAGGAGGAGAACCTGGAGGAGAGGAGGGTGAACCTGCTGAAGGCCCAGGTCATGCAGCTGGAGAGACAGGTAGGTTACTGTAGGCTACTCCACTGCTGTTGGTAGGAAGAACAACTAGATGATGTGATACAACATAGACAGGGCTAGCCAGGCCATTGGCTTCCTATGCAATTCTGCTTGATTCTCATCTCCCTTCAGTACTCCATTTGGGATTTCTGGCCATTGGCCTCATTGCTCAGGATGTATCCCATGCTGGCCATCCTACGATAGGCTATCAGTCAAGGTCTGATTCAATCGTTTTTTTAATTTAAAGTAAACATTTCCAGGAATCAGTGACCTTGAACAACAAATCAATGGATTGATATACACCAGATTTCTGTGTGATGACAGGAGCTAGCTTGCCAAAGGATTATTTTTACCTGCTTTACCTGCTCGTCTCTATGACGGGTGTCTCCAACAGGTAGTTCTGCAGGTTGTAGACCCCTTCTCTATGGTATCTATGAGTCTTGTATCTAGCATTATTAACAGCAAAATGGGAATGCACACCACAGCTGCACCCAGTCTAGGGTTGTGTCCAAAATAGGAGGGTAGTGACTTGATGCCTTGCTGTCTTCCCTGTTTAACTAGAAAAGCGCTCAGACCTCCGCAGACCTCCGTCAAGGCAATGTGGTCACAGACACAAAATACATTCCAGATCATGTTCTGGATCACCGATCGCCACCAAAATCGAATCAGTTCTTGCTTGTACCAGTATACACATTGTCCGAAAATTTCATCTAAATCCGTGCAGTACTTTTCGAGTTATCCTGCAGACAGACAGACAGACAGACAGACAGACAGACAGACAGATAGACAGACAGACAGACAGACAGACAGACAGACAGACAGACAGACAGACAGAAAACATAACCTCCTTGGCGGAGGTAACAAGTAATCTGTTGCATTAAGATCAAGGCACCAACTGACTTTGTTTCAGACGACCCAGCTCGATAGCTAATTGGAATGCAGAGTTTCTGTCTATTTAATTGCTCAGGCACAGTTGCAAAGGTATAGACAGCTGACTAAATAAATAGGATGTTGCAGACAGCATGATGCCTTGATGCCTTGCTGCCACCAGACCTTCCCGTCAAAGGCAGCATTTTGTTTTAGTTTCGGGCACAGCCTAGCTCTCTGCTAAGCATATCTGACTTTAGATGTCATAAATACAGTACATGCACACAAACAACACTTGACTGCATATTCAAACACTGTCGTCTGTGTTCTGGTAGAGCAGTCCCTTTTTATTTGAAAGTCTTTGTTTGAAAAGGTTCATATTGGTATTATTTTTCTCCATGCTGAATATGAAGTGACACAACATACCACAACTTTTTTATTTAACGTTTGATTACTGTATACCAACTGTTTTCCTACCCACCAAATAATGAAAGGAGAGCACACATGCACATCAAACAACCCCCCCCCCCCCACACACACACACATATACACACCCACCAAATGTGGATGAAAGTGAGTGGCGCTGCGTTTGAAATCTCATGAGGCTTAAGGTAGAAAGGGACAGACGGGTGGACACCGGCCAGTTAAATCGCTTCCCTTCTGATTCCATCAAGGGAGGTTACCATAGAAACCTTTTTTTTCCCCACAAAAAGGCCGTCCTCTTCCTGTGTCAGCCGTGCAAGAATCCTCCTCAAATGATGAAAACAGGCAGGGCCGACTTAAAAGAGCATTGGTAATGAGGGTGGTTTGCTGAAGATCCTAGGTTGCAGACATGGACTGTTCCCAAAGTGTAGTTTTCAGTCTCGAACTTATCTGGGTCTATATACTTTTTGGAGCATACACCAATGAAAAACATTCAATTTCAGAGATTGGAGACTCAAAGAAAAGTTTTGTGTGTCTTGAGTGTGTGGTTTGAGCAGTTAATGAGAATCCCTATTTCAGAACAGAATGTGTGTATCTTTTTATCTGGATCAAAAGCACAGTCTAAGCCTCAAATATTTGTAACAAGAAAGGCCTGTTTTAGCATCATGTGGAAATAGCAGGCACAGCACAAAAATAAAACTAAAGTCACCGTCAGCAAGAAGCTACCCCCTCGAGGGACAAAATTAAGTTTTTGCTAATTAAGTAAATAAGCAAATGGTAAT
>JAODXP020000019.1:16695081-16705081 GCA_027497455.2 Sardinella longiceps
TGCTTTGGGCTACACAAACTGACATGGTTTGTAGCAGAGTTCACATCGACATGAGAAACTTTAATTTGGCAGCGCACTTTTCATTGCCAAAAAACAGCTGGTGGGAATCTGTTGCATCACATTCTTTTCTTGCCCTTGTCTAACTCCCCTTACTCCAGTATGAAATCCATTTCGAGACGGAGAGTGACTTCTCCATGTTCTGTTTTACTGTGGCTGTCTGACTTTGGCAAACAAGCTGTTGTTAGGCAGGTGCAGAAGGAGGGTGCATTAAAAAAAAAAAAAAAAAACCCTCCTCATTGTTTACTAGTGTGCCACATCATAAAGAAAGCATGCCTAACATGAATAGTTTTTTTTTGTTTTGTTTTCATATCTGACACCGTGACCCAAGAAATTTTTAATTCTACGAAGGCTAGTGTGCCTCACATGCCGGTGGGATTAGGACGAAATCTGTTTCATATTGCCTCGCTTCGGTCCATATTTGGTGTGAGGCTTTCTGTGAGGTTGTGGCTGCGCCTCTCCAACCACCCCCCTCCTCACCCCCACCCCCCCCACACACACCCCACACCCACACACCCCCATCTGGATTTCATCAGATTAATTTTACGGCTTGTTAAAGTCACACACTGCCTCGAGAAGACCACAGATTCGTATCAGGCGCGAATGAAAAACTCTGTTTGAAAAAAAAAGAAAAAAAAGAAAAACATATTTATTTATTTATTTATTTTATAAAACGAAAGCCCTTCCATTAGAGCTATGCCTATCATCGATCTTGCATCAGCGAGTGTGAAATTCAAGCTGCTCTTGCAGCAGCACGGGTTATCTCATGTTAAATGTTTAACTAATGCAATCAGTGCGCTGAATTTGTGTCGTGTTATTGCCCGTCAGTGATTTTTGTCTTATTGAAGACACAGACGACAGAAGTTATTATTATTTTTTCTTTAAAATGACACTGCTCCCGGGGAATCACATCCCACGTTTCTGCTCCTTTGACTTAGCCTTGGGGCAGTGGGAGAAGAAACAGCCAGTCTTTTTTTTTTTTTGTAAAAATATCACACACAGATGTCGGAACAGAAAACAAGCATGAGAAATTCACAACATGCCTCTCTTACGCGCGAGACAAAATCACATTCACAGTGAGCTCACTTGTTTCCTGTGGCCTTAGAAAACAAGCCTATCCCATCATGTAATGCCGTTGGAAGAAAAAAAATAAAAAATAAAAAAATAAAACGAGACAGAGAAACCCAAAAACCACTTGGCAGATGCGTCATATTCTGCACCATGTTCTCCTATGTAGCAGTTGGAATCAGGCTATCAATCTGGAGCCTTTTGTTCCTTCTCTTACCGGCCCCGTTACAGCTGGTGTTAGTCTTTGGGAAGAGGGTCACTCGCTGCTGCTGCTGCAAGTCAAACAGATGGGGAAGGAGAGATGGCCAGAGAATGGCCTCATTCTTGCAAACGCAGAAATGATTATCTAGTTCGAACAGTTCACTGGACGGACGCGCGAGTCACACCAGGTCTGTTTGTCTCTCGGGGGGGTCGGGAGAGTTCAAGACGCCGAGATGCTCCGGCAAGGCTCGGGGGGGAAACATTCTTTTGTTTCCTTCTGTACTTGGCCTATTGAGAGTCTGGGCTGAACGTGTACGGCTTATTGGGACCGAGTGTTATTTTTTTATTATTACTTCCCCTTCTAATTTCACATAGAAATTTCCAAGTTTGAAGTGAATTTGAGTTACATTAGCTTATGAAAGAATTTATGAAATAGGCAAAAAATAGACAAGAATGTAAGGTGTGTGTGTGTGTGTGTGTGTGTGTGTGTGTGTGTGTGTGTGTGTGTGTGTTCGCTTGTTTGTGAGGATGCATTCCGTGCAGACGACACTCCCCGAGTCGCCATCCATCGTCACAGAGAAATGCTTTCTTGTGATAAGGCCGTGACCCGGCACAGGGCCCAGCGAAAGAAAGTAAATTGCTGGCAGTGGCCACTGTTCTCCAATGGCCCTCATGTCAGGAAGTGATCAGTGGGGTGGGGGTGGCGGTGGGGATGAGGGTGGGGATTGGATGGCGGCTGCTGGGCTGCTCTTCCACCAGAGCGGATTCCAGCCCCTGCAGTCGCTCCACGCCACGGCCCTGCCACATGGATCACAGTAATTACTGGGCTCGCCATCCCGGGTTATTAGTTTAGGGAATGTCAGGAGCGTATATCAAACCCAATTTGCTCTCTGGCTTGAGAGGTCACTCATCTTCTCTGCCTTTCTCTCTCTCTCTCTGCCTCTCTCTCTCTCTCTCTCTCTCTCTCTCCTCTCTCTCTCTCTCTCTCTCTCTCTCTCTCTCTCTCTCTCTCTCTCTCTCTCTGCCTTTCTCTCTCTGCCTCTCTCTCTGCTTCTCTTTCTCTCTCTCTCTCTCTCTCTCTCTCTCTCTCTCTCTCTCTCTCTCCCCCTCTCTTTCTTCTCCCTCCCTCTCTCCACAGCCTCTCAGGGTGCTACAAGGACAGCTGTCCACTGCACGGCTGTGTTGTTGCTTTGAGGCTATGGTTACATTTGCTTTGCAACATAAAACACATATTTCTTTTTCTACGTTTTTTATTGAAATACTTTCATTCGGAGCTGAAGGCTTTTCCTGTGCCCCACGCAGATAGGATTGCATTTGAATTTCAATAACAATTTTTTTTTTTTTGTCAGTCTTCCTCCAAGGTTACTCCAGACAGGCTCCATTACAGTTCTTGTCTTAAAAATTCAAAGTATTGTCTAGCCCTTTGCTGCTAACCTTAAAATCTTGTTAGTGTTTCTTTAGGTTATACATGAAGGATAAGCTGCTAATGTAAGCGTTGTAGACATGTAAAAATCCTCTTGATCCAAAATGTATGCTGTTTTTTTTAAAAGATATTGGGGCTTAATCCCTGTTGGAAAGCATTGGTAATATTTCTGGATGGATGATAATTGCGAGGAGCTGCAAATGGTGTTTGTGCTTCATGTTTTTGCACATGACGTCCCCTGAGTGTTGCCGTCAGAGGGGTCCTGGCACGCAGTCAACACAGTTATTGTCCTCAATGGGCTGCCCATTTCCTCTTTTTAATATGCCGCTTGAACTCTCTGATGTTTGAGTGGATTCAACAGACAGCGGCTCCATAATGTCACCCAATGTAAGACAGAATACCACCGTAGTTCTACAAGGCATGAATGTGAGTGAGTCTCTCCATAGCTTGTGTCAATCCTTTGGCATATGAGAGACAGAAAGGGAGAGAAGGATTTATTATTTATGGGGAGTTTGAAAGGTGGTGCATTAAAGTTGAATGCTTTCTCCTCTTGTGGTGAAATGACTGCCTTTGGTGTTGCACCTTCCTGTAATAAAATGCTCATGTGTTGAAAATCCCTGTGAAAATCCTTGTGTAATTGCGTTGACATTTGTGGATATTGAACATGTATCACAGAATTGGAGTTACCAATTTGACCTACACTGATTTGTTTCTCATTCATCCAATCTACAAGTCTTTCCACTAGCCGAATGAATCAATTATCCTTGTTGATCGATAAGATGTCAGATGGTATAAATTGTCAATCAGTGTTTTCCAGAGACCATGATTATGTCCTCAAGCGTCTTGTTTTGTCCACGGAACAAAGATATTTTTCTAACCATCGGTTTTGCAAATATTTTAAGTTTAACAAGATAATGTTCAAGGTATTTGAAGTACTTGGTGATTAACATAATAGTCTCTTATATTAGTCAACAACTACCTCAAATACCTTGTTAATATATAACATATAAAATATCTTGTTAAACTTAATTTAAAAAAAAAATGTCAATAGTTGACCCCTAATCATTTATTGATTAATTGTTGTCCGGTGGCTTGCCCTGATTTTACCCAAGGTGTGTCTGATTCTCTCTCTCTCTCTCTCTCTCTCTCTCTCTCTCAGTGGCCCACATTGGCCAGAGCCAGGTGGCCTCAAAGGCTAAGCAGCCTCTCTTTGCCATGCCTCTGAAGGCAGCTTGAAAGCTTGATGGCCGCCGCGGGAGCCTTTAGGGAAAAGAGGGAGGCTGGGGAAGGAGAGAGAGAGAGAGAGAGAGAGAGAGAGAGAGAGAGAGAGAGAGAGAGGGAGAGAGAGCAGAGAGAGAGAGAGAGAGAGAGAGAGAGAGAGAGAGAGAGAGAGAGAGAGAGAGAGAGATGGGCACCTCAACCCCCCCCCCCACACACACACACACACAAATATACACACTCATACACACACACACACACACACACACACACACACACACACACACACACACACACACACACACACACACACACACACACACACACACACACACACACACACGCCCCGACAGGGAAGTGCTTCAGCACAGATCAGAGGAATCTAGCAGATGGCGGGTTTGGCATTGGCACACGGGCGCGTAAGGGGAACGCTTCCGTACCCGTCCACCCATCATCTGTCACCGAAGGCCCTGGGGCAGACGTCTGCACCTGTGTGTGTGTGTGTGTGTGTGTGTGTGTGTGTGTGTGTGTGTGTGTGTGTGTGAGAGAGAAAAAAAGAGAGAGAGGGGGAAGAGAGGTAGAGAGGAAAAGGTGTGTGTGTGTTGGGGGGGAGAGCAGGTACGAAAACACCTGTCACAAAAACAGTGTTAGCTGGGGGACCCACCACCAAGCCAACAACATGACAAAAAAAGCACCACTGGGGGGAAGTGCTATGTCACTCTTCTTGTCGTCTGTTGTGGCTTGAGAGTCAGTACAGACGGGCGATGTTCTCAGACGATGTTGAGCTCTGGGTTCTCCGAGGCCTTGTATGATTCAATCATCTGCAATTTTCGCCCTGATGAATCTTCCCCCACCCTCCGCTCCCCTCCTCACACATCTGCTTTGCCACATTAGTCAATCACTCCGTGGGAGCCTAACGTCTTCCCAAACAGGGCCAGAGCGAGCTGAGCACAACAACCCTCTTCTCTTCTCTTCTCAAATTAACATTTTATTCTCCATAACGCACTAAAAAGATAATGTTGTATGTCACCACAGCATATGCCGCCGCTGTGCTTTGTGTGCGTGTCTGTTGTTGTTTGTGTAAGAGCCCGCTTGTATCGCCTCAGGACTGTTCCACTCACCAATTTGCTTACGGAATTTTCTCTCTCCGCCGGTGTGGGCTTTGGAGCTTGGGGGGGTAGGGGTATACACAGAAAAGCTAGTCAGATCCTAAAAACGGCAAACACGCAAACATTTAACTTGAGGTAAAGCACAGGAGGGTGTGTGTGTGTCTGTGTGGGTGTGTGGAGGGGTGGTTTGGTGTGAACGAAAACGGAGTGCATTTGCATGTTTACGGCTGTGTCACTGCGGTTTGGCGCAGACATCCGTGGAATGTGGGTCTGTGACTGCCTGAGACGGGCAGGCCTGTCAGGGGCCAGATTATGAGAGGAGATGTTTACTATGAATCCCCTCCTTGTGCTGGGAGAGGGGAACGGCACGCCGCCCAGATGTTCTATTGGAAGCAAATGACAACTGATGGAGTGTGTGTGTGTGTGTGTGTTGAGCGGAGGGGGGTGGGTTGTTTGCATAATCCTGAGATGTTGTGTCACGATCCCAGTTTGAAATCGCTGGGGTATTTTTGCATCAGTTTTATGACATGACCTTTTCTGGGTGAAAAAAAAAGAGAAACAACAACCCTCCTTTCACCTCACACATCATCACGTCACATAATATTATTTTATGGGATAACTTGTTAGACATTTTTAGGTCGTGAGCAGCTAGTTGTTTTTCATCCGTTTTTTGTGATGACCAGTGTTGGTTGCTTCTTTCGAAAACAAAGCACTGAATGCTGTTTTTTTATGCAAAACACAAAAGACAGCCCCATTGTGGCTGTTTCGTGGTGGATTTGTCAAGCTTTGTATAATCTAGCAGGACAGTTGACCCCTCGCTCGTGGGTTAGCTGTTCCAGAAAGTTCCATCAGCCATAGAAAGCTTTCACTCGTCCTGAAAGGGACGCTGAATCCGAGTCCTGAATTTTGAGATGCAGAAAAGCATGTCTGGCATACTCAAGCAGCCAACTTGTTTCGCTGTCTGCATGCTCTTCCCAAGCTTTTAGCTTCAGGCTTATAGCGAGTCCAATCACGGAAAATGTGTCGGTGCTTTGTGAGGCCCCAGCAGCTAAACTGAGGCTTTGTTCAGACAGCTGCAATTGGCCCATGTTTTTTTTTTTTTTTTTTCTTTTTTTTGGGTGGTGTCATGAAGATGAGTCGATGGAGATAGTCACTGAGCACGTCAGTCTGAGATTTATACGTCTTCTGGCACAGGAAAAAAATGTTGCTCGCCCGAGGCGTCATCAGTGTGCGTTTTTGCGCTGTGGTGAATATTTCCTTCTCATTATAGTGCCCATGTAGACAGCCAGAGTGCATTCCTTTCAAAAATAACAAGCCCGTAAACCAGTCTACCCATCGCCGTTAAAAAAAGAGAGAGAGAGAGAGAGAGAAGAGGGAATGGTTTTGCATTTTAAAATGTGAGGACGTCTTCCTCGTAATTCAGCTCTGGCTGGCAGGAACATTTTGACTGTGCAGGTGGAATGCTGATTGTGTGCGTGTGTGTGTGTGTGTGTGTGTGTGTGTGTGTGTGTGTGTGTCTGTGTGCTGTCTCGTGAGATCTGTATTAATATCAACAAATGAGATATTTCACAATTGTGGAATCTATTAAGCTAAATAAATTGTAGGCCTTGCGGTTTGAATTTTTTTTCCCTGGAAGTTGAAAAGCATGCATATTTGATATCACTCTAGATGATAGGAGGTGCTGAAACATGTTTAAAATAAACACATTTTTTTTTCGCCGCGTTGTTTAGCTTCACCAGTATTGAACAAAGACAATTTTCCAGGCCTTGGAATACGAGTTTCATTTTGCAGCCACAGCAGAGTTTGAACGCAGAATGTAATCTAGGGGGTGATGAACGGCAAAATTAATCTCCCAGAACAGATCCTGAAAAGACCTGACCTGCATTGCTCACTGGGAAGGAAAAAAATGATAGAGGTTGTAAGGTTATAAACATCTTACCATTTTTCGGGGGAGGCTATATTGGAAAAGTTCGGCGGTTGACTTTTTATTTTGTGCTCTCTGCTAAGGCAGTATGATTAGAGGTCATCTCCGGGGGGGGGGGGAGGAGGCGAGTCTCCTTTATTAGGTTTTAATATCAGCTTTTCCTCTGAGAAATCTACACAGGTTTCTTTCTCACTCTCACTGTTTCTGTGTGTGTGTGTGTGTGTGTGTGTGTGTGTGTGTATCCATCTGTCTGACTGACTGAACGCCGTGGCTTTACAGTATATTCAAGGGAACTCCAGGTTTTGTGTGCAGGACAGGTGCACTGACAGGCGTAGAATATCTTTGCTTGAAATCCACAAATGCATAGTAAAGCGATTGTAGCACACAATAGCACACAGTAACCGCCCATTCTCTCTCTCTATTTCTCTCTCCATTCTCTCTCTCTCCATCTTTCTCTCTCTCTCCTTCTCTCTCTCTCTCTCCTGTGCTGTCCGGTGCAGCTCAGAGCTTGTTCCTTGAGAAACTCTTAAACTTGGCCCTTGACCAAACATGAGATGGCACTGATGAGAATGTGTGAAATTCTATTCATACCAAACTATTTTTTTCCCCCAGACAGTATCATTGCGTGATGTGCCAAATGACTAATTAAAATGAAAGTTTATATTTACTTTTATGGGGCCTTTGTAGGGTGCCAATCTTATCTTTGTGACAGTACAGGGTTTAAAGGTTCTCTTCATATTATCAGTCCTACTGTATGCTAATGCAGCCTCTCTGTTCTCTCTCTTTGCCTACTTTACAACATCACTCCCCTGACAATACCTGAGTGTTATCTTTGGCTAATAGAGCCTGCTGCTTACAGTATCTGCAATCTACAGCCTTCCTAGCGCCACTTAGCCAGATTTTGATGGTTTCCGAATTGAGAGAGAGAGAGAGAGAGAGAGAGAGAGAGAGAGAGAGAGAGAGAGAGAGAGAGAGAGAGAGAGAGAGAGAGAGAGATTCTTCCCATTTAAGCCTGTGATGTACATCTTCTTCAGACTCACAATCTCCTCTGAGTGGATTTGTCTTTGAGTATCTTGAGCTTTCCCAATGTCTGAAGTGGAAGGAGAGAGAGAGAAAAAGAAGAACACAAAAATCCCGCTGCTTCTTTGATGTTCCCCAGCGTGTGCTTAGTGAGGCTCAGACTGTGTGTGTTTTTGAGGGGGGTGGTGTGTGTGTGGTGTGGGGGGTGTAAGGGGTGATGGCATGGCTGGGAGGTTGTGGAATGTAATCTTCTGCCCTGTGTTCCTCAGGCGACCACTGTGGAAGACCTCTCCATGCCCTGGGTGCTGACTAAGTCAAACCTGGTCAAGCAGCCCGTGACCCTGGTTGATCTCTGCTACGGCAAGACAAATAACTTAAACCTTCAGCAAGTGGTAAGTCAGTACACTTCATCAAACACAGTCTGGAGGGCCTGGGTTTTGGTTGGAGATTGCATTGCACTGATATTTCTTGGAATGTTATCTTCACTGTAGGACTCAATATGTCACTGTCTATGCATGTAGATAATGAGTTAAGAGAATGAGTAAACAGTTCTGTTTAAACTTTTACGAATATGGGTGTAATATTGACAACAAAATCTGGCCAGTACCAGCAAAGATCTCAGAATAGTGACCAAGATAGAGCCACATAATATGCTTCAATGTGAGCAAACATGAATAATTCCTTTTAACATAAATGCATTTTGTCACAATAATAACTTTTCAGCAATATCAGCATATGACAGCTTGACTTTACATAAAGGGGGATTCCTCCCCTTGTGAAAATAGAACACGGAACTTAACGAATGTTTGCACCTCTCACTCTGCTTTTGCCCTCTCTGATACCAGTATTGCAGTCATAGTCATTGCACAGAATAGAGTTGAACACTTTACTTGAAGGCGTCTACATAAGAGTGACATTACTATGACAGAACACATATCATGATCACATATCATGTATGACTTTTGTCATTAAGTGCCATTCGGTTTTTGGAAAGTATGCACACTTTGTGGTGCAGACATTACAAAAACCGAATGACACTTAATGACAACATTTGAAAACTTAATGACATCATTAATGTTTGTGATACACATCATGCAATGTTAATGACAGGCTCATGTCACTCTTATGTAGAACACTTAAAATAAAATGATAGCAAATAGAGATTGCCTGTTTAATATGACTTTTGTGAATGTTTCCAGTAGGACAGTAGGGTGGCCTATGAGGAAGGATGCCCTCCAATTCCATTTGAGACAGTTTTGGATTTGAGTGTTTTACTAGACCTCACATGCTCAACATTTTAAAAATCCTTTCAGAGGGTTTCAGAAAAAAAACCCCTCTGGTTCCCTAGTCTTATATTGTGCCTAAACACTCACCCATGCAGAGAATGAAGTAATCAGGTTACAGGGCAGACAATAAGGTATTTGTGCAGTGCACAGCACACATGATCTCTGCAACCTTCCAACATATGACCAGTTTTAGATCCTATTATTTATCAAGAATTTCTTGACTTTTTTTTTTTTTTTCAAAAATGCAGTCATACAAGCATATTCTTTGAGGCCTCCACTCTTTCAGATGATTCTTGTTACTCTCCTAATAGTATGTCATGGAGGATTATTATCTGACAGAACACAGCATGTTCTCCACTATCACTGCTATAAAGTCTCACTCGTGTCTTTTGGGAGTAATAGGAAGAAAATGTAACACGGTTGATTCCATTTGTAGAAGATGTGATTAGCCGCTACGCATATGTCTTTAATTGGCACAGCAATTATTACAATCTGCCTGACTAGTTTTTCTCTCGCAGTGTTAATTATGATTGTCCTTGCAGCAACATTCGTTTGCAACATAATTTTATGCCGGAATACAAATTGAGATTGCCTGCACTAATAATACACAACCTTGCAGCAGACATGCCCCGAAAGCTGTGTGTGCTCGCTCTTAAAAAATGCAATTGCATATTCTCAGAGACTAGGCGTCTTC
>JAODXP020000019.1:16707581-16717581 GCA_027497455.2 Sardinella longiceps
AAGAGTAGACCTGATGGACATTTGCAATCTTTCCTTTTCCTGGTTTTATCTGGGATTGGTCACGGCTGTACCCTTACTTCTACAGAGAGAGAAAGAGAGAAAGAGAGAAGGAGAGAAGGAGAGAGAGAAGAGGCCAGCCATTAGAAATCTGTTCCACAGTATCCACTAGTCAGGGATCTCACACCAGACCAGCTTATACACCACAGCCCCTATATTCACATATCCAGACTCTTTTTATACTGCCAAATATATATAATATGTGAACTCAGGGCCGTTTCGAGAGACCTAGGGGGCCCCAGGCAAACAGGACATGAGGGCCCTCCATGCCCCCTAAAACACCAATATATATCACATTGTTATAATCTTCAAGCATCTTTCATTAATATAATTATTAGCTTTGAACTTACAGTTGTCTAACTCCAGCTTCAGAGTCGTATTTTATTGAAAAACACCACCAACTGAACCACTAAAACGATTAAACAGTCAATCTTGGGGCCCCTCTCAGACTGGGGCCCCAGGCAATTGCCTGGTTTGCCTGCCTTGTCGCGACGGCCCTGTGTGAACTACATGAAAAAAGGCTACTGCATGTGCAGAATATATGTTTAATATGTGTATATTCACAGAGCCAACCCACTCATTATGCCATATGCTTGGATCGAACTGTTATACTTGTTGCGTATGTAGCTTGACTGTAAGCAAGCGTGTTTGCATCCACCTCTGCCCGCCCCGCGCCAAGCCGTTGGCACGCGGACACCAAAGCTGCTAGCAGTTACAAGGCTGTTAGATATGGTAAGCCCGAAGGTGAGGCCTGGGCATCTGGAATAATTTCACACTGGAAATGCATTCCAGCCATGCTAAAAGCACCATGTGCACACTCTAAATCAGGCCCTTGGCTGCCCACGCTGCAAATTGGTCATAAGTCCGTTGTAATGGGTAGCATATGAGTCCCATGGTGCTCGAGCCACGGCTGAGGGGCAGAGAGAGAGAGTGAGGGGTGGTGCTGCTGCTGCCTTGAGCTTTTCTCTGCTATTGTCTGTTTACAGTCAAGCAGGACAACAAAGCATAACAAATCGGCAATTGGTAAACATTGGCAGAGCACCGCTGAAATGAAGATGGCTCCTCCTCAGCCATAATGTAATGGAACAAGGAAATCGCAAAACAACATATCCAAGGTTTTGTTTGTTTTAATCCGCAGATTTTCATATGCGAAGAAGGAAGATGCACGCAGCCACAATATGTTGTTGTTTTTGTATGAAAAGCTGATGTAATAGGCTTTTGTCATTTAATCGTTGTGTCTAATCCAAAGCGATCTGTCTTTGCCAACTTTGGAATTATCAGTTTTTGCCCCCCATCACAATTGCTTAAGCTGCTAATTATGTAAAAAACCACTTGAAAAATATTCGTCTTTTGAATGTTCTTTGTTGTTTTATTAGTCGTAGATACAATATCCAACATATACATATGAAGAGTTCAGATGCAAACCCCCCTAACTCCACTCAACCACTTTTTGAGAAAAAGGACATTTTTTATCAGGCGTTTACAGTGTTTTGATTGTAAACAGATATTGTAGACACGGCGTTGGAGCAGGTTTTATTTTATTTTTTTCACAAAAACATTTCATTTACATATTCTAGATTTATACAGGATTCACACAATATCATTAACTCAGTTTTCACAAAAATTGTGTTTAGTGGGTTTTGCATCTGAACTCTTCATATAGAAATATGAGACGACAAACAACATCCAGCAAGTAGTGCTGATCTACAAACATGAACATCATATTCTGGCTTGTCCCCTCTAGCTTTGAGAAGCCACTGCTGAATGCTGTGTGTCTGACAGGTCTGTGTGGGCCTCAGAAGCTGATGACTGCAGAAGTTGTCTTAGGACAGGCCCTGCTGTTTAATCCTCGTTTGCGTATTTACACTCTGGTGTCAGTCCCCCAGACCTCACTGTCTCTAGTCTCTATTGGTGTGGAAGTCTGCCCTCACCCACCACCCACCTCTCTCTCTCTTTCTCTGTCAGCTTTGTTTACTGTTCCTGTCACCTTGAGCTGCTCACTGGCATTTGGAAAACAGGCAGAACCCTACCACACACACCAGCCCAGTAGCCTCCATCTCCACCATTCTTTGTCTCTCTCTCTCTCACACACACACACACACACACACACACACACACACACACACACACACACACACACACACACACACACACATATTCACTGTCATGCTGATGGGCATGATGAACGTCTTTGCAAGTCCCGACGGGCCCTCATCTTTGTGTCCTTTCCCAGGTGCAAGGTCCCTATGGACATCTTTCTCTCTTTCTCTCCGTCTCTCACTCACTCTATCCCTCTTTCCCTGGCTCTGTCTCCCCCCCCTCTTTCTTCTTTGTCCTCTTTTTCCTTGACCCATCACCTGAGCCGTAGCCCCTCAGCTTTTGACAGTGTTGACGGTTGTTGTTCTCCCTCCCACTCTCCCTCCCTCTCTCCCTCTTCTCTTCCTCCCTAAACCTCCAACCCTCCCCCTCTCCCCCACTCAACCCTTTCCCTTCCCTTCCTGTAGAGTGCCCTGGAGTCCCGGCTATGCCAGCTGTTCAAACACCTGCACGGGATCAGGCAGACCCTGAGCTTGGTCCTGGCCCCCGGCAGTGCACCGGAGGCCCCCCTACCCTTACCCCTACCCCCCGGGCGGGGCCCCTCGGCCCTCTACGCGCGGCTGCTCAACCAGGCGGCGAGCTGCGTGCCGGAGCTGGACGTCTGCTGCAGCGACCTCCTCGTCCTCTCCATGCTCCTCCCCACGGCACCCTGGGTAAGTGTCAGACAAGGGGCCCACCACACACACACGCACACACACACACACACACACACACACACACACACACATACATACACACACACACACACACACACACACACACACACACACACACACACACACACACACACACACACACACACATACACACACATACACACACATACACACACATACACACACACACACACACACACACACACACACACACACACACACACACACACACACACACACATACCAGAAGGGCCCCTCAAGTCAGTTTAGGACTGGGGACTGGAGGGGGTGGCCAGGACTCTTCAAGGTTGTTTGTGTTCCAAGAGCTACAGGTGTGTTTGTGCATACGTGTGTGTGTGGGTGTGTGGGTGTGAAAATGTATCTCGTGTGTCCTGATGCCTTCCTCTTTTTTTCATTCTCCTCTTTCTGGAACGCAATTCATCCATCAACTTTAAAACTTTCTGTTAAGAAAGTAAAATTACAAATATCAGCGTGTCTCCTCCGCATTTGTACTCTGAGGGAGTTAATTATACCAATTACTCGGCTCAGGATTTGTACTAATTAGTCAATGCAGGGGAAAACTTCTGCTTTCTGATCTTGGATTAGACGTTTGCCAGCATAGTTCAGATGGAGTGTTCCACTGGCTCTGGAATATAGACCACCAAAAGCCGCAAATAATCCTTGAAGTCCCCCACAAGGTCTCTGCTTGTGTTTATACGTGGAGTTTAGTGTGTGTGTGTGTGTGTGTGTGTGTGTGTGTGTGTGTGTGTGTGTGTGTGTGTGTGTGTGTGTGTGTGTGTGTGTGTAAATAGTGTATTTATAGTGTGGGTGTACTGTACTGGCAGGTGTGTGTGTATAAATAGTGTATATATATGAGTGCAGTGTGTGTGTACTGTACTGGCAGGTGTGTGTGTGTGTGTGTGTGTGTGTGTGTGTGTGTGTGTGTGTGTGTGTGGTGTATTTATGAGTGCGGTGTGTGTGTACTGTACCAGCAGGTGTGTGTGTGTGTGTGTGTGTGTGTGTGTGTGTGTGTGTGTGTGTCTGTGTGTGCGAGCCCAGCCTGTGCGGAGGTGTTGGGAGATATTAGCAGCTTGCCCAAGGTTGTGCGGATTTGGGGAAAGTGGAACACTTTGTAATCGGGGGGATTAATCAGCATGAGGGCTGTGCCGCGCCTCAAGGCAAAGCGAGCTTATTGACACCACTCTGCCACTCAAAGCAATTAAGCCCGCCTGCTCATTTTCAGCTCTCTCTAGTTCACATGCACCCCCCCCCCCCCCACCTGGCCCCCGGCATCGCCCGCCCGCCAAACCCGCCCGCCTGCACACCCGTTCCTCGTCTGTTTCGCTCGCTCGTTCACCCACCCGCCTGTCCTCTGCTAAACATATTAGGATTGATGGCTTCCGTCATTGATTATTCATTTCCTGTCAACTTCATTTAAACAAATACTCTTTCACTATTCACTTGCTATTGAACATTTTGAACTTCAGCCTGAGCTGTTGTTGTGATTTGTGCCGGCTGAAATCCCCCCCATTGTTATTCGGTAATGAGCAGATGAGCGCCATGTAAATAAACGGCTGATGTTGATTCCAGTGATGCTGATGGTGTGTGTGTGTGTGTGTGTGTGTGTGTATCGACAGAACTGACACACCCACGCTTGTGACTAATTCATTTAGTTTCGTCAGCAGTAAGGTTTTTTTTTTTTTTTTTTTTTTGTATTTTTAAGTTGGTAGTTGCTTTCTTGAGGCCTTGTGGTTGCAGCCTTGTAGCATACGGAAGCTGTGTTGTATAAAAGATCTCAGATCCTCCCAGCACAGCAGGCTTTTAGTTGAAACAGGATGCACTTGACTGGAACATGTTTGGTTGATGGCAGAAGGGATTGGGTATCTGCGTCAGTACTACCACCACCAGAGCCAGAGCTCCCCTATACATGCATACTTACTTTAGCTGCCATTGCTCTGTACACAGACGGACATATTTTGTAAGATATACCTCACACAGCTGTCATACAGTACACGCACTCTCTTACTGTACATACACACTTAGGTATACACTTATACACATGCTGATGATATATTTTCTGACTATGTGTACCTGCAGTTCAGAATCTCAGCGCACACCCACCCACACACACACACACACACACACACACACACACACACACACACACACACACACACACACACACACACACACACACACACACACACACACAAACACACACACACACACACACACACACACACACATACACAAATACACATGTGCATGCACATACACACACCCACACACGCACACACACATAGTCTGACTTCATAGACATTTTGCCTTTATTCATATGAGTTCTCCAGCCCCCCTGCCTGCCATTCCATTCTCCCCAGCACTATTGACTGACTGGCCTCCCGGTGGTTTGGGGAGGGGGGCGAGGAAGTGCCCTGCTCCATCAACTCCCTGTGGAGGTCCCAGCTGGGGCAGAGCCCACACTACCGTGGATGGAACGGCCGGAGACCTGCATTAACCCCCTCCCTCCCACACACACACACACACACACACACACACACACACACACACACACACACACACACACACACACACACACACAGATATATAAATGCAAGCACACACACACACACATATGCATGCACACACACACACACACACACACACACACACACACACACACACACACACACACACACACACACACACGCATGCACACACACACACACACGCATGCACGCGCACACACACACACACACACACACACACACACATATGCATGCACACACACACACGCACACTCACACACATACACACACACACACACACACACACACACACACACACACACACACACACATCTATACGGAGTTCCTTCCAAAAACCCCACCCCGGGGCCCAAGGGCCTCCAGCCACGTGCATTATTCATCCACTTCTGAAATGATATGCCATCCACATGTGATGGAGGAGAATGAAACCCGACACGGTTTTAAAACTCAACTCAACAGCGGCCCTTTCTCTCTTTCCTCTCAGCCGCCCGCCGCTGCAGCCGCCACCCTCCGCCTCCATCTCCACCTCCACCTCCTCCTCCGCCAACACCCACCTCCAGGGAGAGATGCTTTGAGATCAAACGTTAGCAGCTCTTAGCTGCTCAATCAGCAGGTTTCCCCCCCCCCCTTGAATCCACACTCATTTAAATGTTGGAAAAGAGTGGAGACGTGAGTGTGATCTCTGATCTCAAGTTATTGACAATGCGCACGATCAATAAACGTCGTAATCATCAACGCACCAAAAAATAAATAAATAAATAGAATTGCATATAGCTCCTTTAGACTAAATGTTATAAATGCTAAAGGCTACTGATAAGCTGATATGGTTTTGAGGGCCTACCGAGGCTGGCTGGGATTGCATGATTGCCCGTGGTCATGCATAAGTCTACAAGAGTACCAGAGAGACCCCTGCAGAAGTAGAGGAGAGGTGGTGTGGTGTGGTGTGGTACTGGGCTGTGAGGGGGGGTTGGGTTGGCTCGGCTCGGCTCGGCTCGGCTCGGCTGCCTCTGCTGCTACTGCTGCTGCTGCAGCACCATTGGAGCCTGGGGCCCGGGGCGCTCCCATACCGGGAGGAGGTCCCATCTGTTAGTGGAGAAGCCCTGAGCTTCAGCACGCCCACCACACCAGACTGCTTGGAATGGAATGGGAGGATGGAGCTGCTGCTCCGTTAAGGTGGTGTGTGTGTGTGTGTGTGTGTGTGTGTGTGTGTGTGTGTGTGTGTGTGTGTGTGTGTGTGTGTGTGTGTGTGTGTGTGTGTGTGTGTGTGTGTGTGTGTGTGTGTGTGTGTATGGGGGGTGGTTAATGGGTGTGGGGAGGTTTGCTTGGACACTTCAGCAAACGTGAGGCCATCCCCCTCCACTCTCCATCCTCCATCTTTTCTGCTTGAGTGGAGAAGCACATACCAGGAACTTCATCAGAAGTGGAGGGCATCCATCACTGTCCCGCCCCCTTCATGCCCCCCCCCCCACACACACACACACACACACACACACTCTTCATAATGTTTTTTGGGGGTGGGAAGGAAGCCCAGCCCCTAGACCCCCCCCCACACACACACACACACACACACACACACACACACAACCCCTACTCCCACACCATCCCCTAGACTCGCACCCCACCCCATCTCTAAAAATCACTACTGGTGGTGCTGTTGGTTGATGGTATTCCACAAAAGCCATGCTGACAAGATAGATGCTCTTGATGCATCGGTTGGGCATCAGGCGAGGTGCAGCCAAAACAGACCATCTGCTGAGCTTGTGCAATGCCGAACAGGGCACTGTGATTTATTTTATTATTAAGCCACGTGTGCATGAGGCGTTATCAGCCGTTAGCACGGCGTGCCCCTCCTGATGGAAGGTAATCGCTGCATAAGCGGCACAGCGGCGGCCGGTGATTCATTTTCCCCTCAAATGCTGGAAAACCCCGCGGAGAGGCGACAATCGGCCCCATCCTCCACTTTTGAAGTTCAAAAAGGTGTTCTTCTTTTAGCTATTCTGTTTGTTTCCTTCTCCCTCCCCTCTCTCTCTCTCTCCCTCTCTCTCCCTCGCTCCCTCCCTCCTTCCCACTTTTGTTTCCATTCTCCCATTTTTTTTCCATGCCCCCTCTCCCTCCTCATCATCACTCAAACTCTTTGTGTAAAATTTTTCGTTTTGATGTTGTGGCAGGAAATGGAGGCGTGAGGTGAGCGAGAGATGTCACTCTCTATTGTGGGTGAGTGAGAGTGTGTGTGTGTGTGTGTGTGTGTGTGTGTGTGTGTGTGTGTGTGTGTGTGTGTGTGTGTGTGTGTGCGCGTGTGTGTGCGCATGTGTGTGTGTGAGTGGCTGATCTGCATAGCCCCAGCGTAGCTTGGCCGGATCAAAAGGATGGGTTCAGGCCCCTGAGATGTCGCAGTTTGATTCAAAAAGCCCTTTGTAGTGGGCACTCTGCATTTCCCTTGGGATGGGGAGAGAGAGAGAGAGAGAGAGAGAGAGAGAGAGAGAGAGAGAGAGAGAGAGAGAGAGAGAGAGAGAGAGAGAGAGAGAGAGAGAGAGAGAGAGAGAGAGAGAGAGGGAGGGAGGGAGAGAGGGAGGGAGGGAGAGAGGAGTAGAAAGAGACTGAGGAGAGAGAGAAAGAGAGTAAAGGATGAAGGAGTAGTAGAATGAGTAAGAGACGGTGGTGGAGGTATGGACAGAGAGAGGGAGGTATAGAGACAGAGCAATGAAAGGATAGAGAGACAGAAAGGATGACCACAAAATAAAAAGAGAAAGAGTATAATAGTGGGACTACTGTCAGAGAGAGAGAAAGGGAGAGAGAAAGAAAGAGAAAGAGGGAGGGAAATGGAGAGGGAGAATGAAAGAGAGAGAGAGAGAATCATGAAATCTCTATCTTTAAAATATGCGTCTGAGCAGCTGTGTCTTCCTGACGGTCTGTTGTGGTCCTGTCTAAAAGCAACCCAATTGGTTGTGGCCGTACTTGTGCACTCCTCGGGGTTTAACAGGGCCAACACCCCGCAGAGACGTCTTCTTCTTCTTCTCCTCGTACGTGAGGAATTCCTGCAACACCTCATTGCTCTCCGCGGTTTTGGGCTGATTTGTTTTTGAGAGCCACTGAACATCAGCCAGCGCCTCTTTTAAAATAATCAGACGGGTTTCTCCTTTGGCCCCCGCTCGGATTGATTTTCGCTCCAGGCAAGGTGAAGAGAACACCACCCGGCTGCAGACAAAAGCAGCGCTCTCCAGGCGTCAATGCTAGCCCAAGGATTTTGTACCCGTCTGGAAATCCAAATGTAACTTTCAGCTGTCCAGTTCATAATGCACTTGTTTCCTCTGTTCCAGCAACCAGCTTCGCTACTCTGGGCCTACTGCTGTATCCCCCCTTAAGTAGCGACAAGATCATTAGCACGAAGGTAAACATGACTTTAGACAAGATTCTCTTGACTGACTGGACTGTGGAATATCTCCCCACACCACTGGAGAGCTAACATTAAACATAAAAGCTGTAGGTTGCCCCCCCTCACAAACACACACACACACACACACACACACACACACACACACACACACCCGTGTTGAAAACTATCAGTCGACTGAATGCTCAGTAGACTGATGGTTATGATTCATCCTGAAGGCTGTCTGGCTACGAGGCCACAACCTCTTTCGTGTGTGTGACGCGACGCCACACAGCTGGGCGAAGTCAGCTAGTCATAAACTTACATGGGAATGCAGGAACCAGACTACATGCTTGCATTACGGAAACACACTCACATATGTGAGAGTCAGTGAAAACAAATTTTCTCTCCGTGGACAAATAAAGTCTAGCTAACTAGATATTTGTGAACACACATATATACTCATGCATGTGTGTAAACACCCTCACCCACACACACACACACACACTGTATTTACCTATGCATCTGGGTGTTGAAGCAAAGCAAAATTACAGTCTAATAATTAGAGAATTATTCAGACATGGAGACACAAATGTGAAGAATGTCTGAAATCTTTCTCTTTTCACCTCCAAATGTTCTCCACCATCCACCATCTACCATCGCCTTTGATCCTGGGGGACTTGCTCCAGTAAGGGCAGGTTATCCCTATTTGTCCCATTAGTGGGATTGTTACAGTATCAACACCTCAGAACTCTGTCAAATCATCCATGTGCTCAAAGTATTTCATTGAATTTCCCCCAAGCTGATGGGAACCCTGTGCTGAAGGTGTAAGGCTGCTATCGAATAGGCACAGCCATTACACATATGAAAAAAAAAAAGAAGCCTTACATTTACGCTTTGAACATCGCAAAAATGACACAGAAAGGGGAGGAAAAAAACCTTTGCTGCCACGTTCCATTGTACACACGCTCTCCTCTGATCTTCAGAGGGCTCGCTAACGCCAGTCACACAACCTCCGATTTCAGCTTTTGGAGATTATGGAACTAATAGCACCTTGATGTTTAATTCACATGCGCCTCTCTTTAGAGAGCATTAATTCTTAATGCAAAACGACCGGATTGGTGGATTGGTGGTGGGGGGTGGGGGTGGAGGGGATGCAGGGGGGGCCGGTCCAGGCTTGGGGGAGGACAGGATTGAGAGAGGAGGTTGTTTAAAAACCCAAAACCATGGTGTCTGGCTGATTTGGGATTTTGGCAACGCTAAAAAAAAAACAC
>JAODXP020000019.1:16725081-16727581 GCA_027497455.2 Sardinella longiceps
AGAGGAGCCCCTCAGCAGCGGGCCAGGAGGGCTGCAGAGGCCCTGTGCCGGGCCTCCAACCACGCACAGCACATGGCCCTACAACAGGTGGGAATCGTGCACACACACACACACACACACACACACACACACACACTCCAGACACACAGTACACTGCATACAGTACAGACCACACACGCACACACACACACACACACACATAGATACTTTCATACACACACACACACACACACTCCAGACGCACAGTACACTGAATACAGTACAGGCCAACACACTCACACACACACTTTAGATACTTTCACACACAAATGCACACACATATCCATACACTCTCACACAAACAGTCAGGCACACAGTACATGGATACAGACCACACACACACACACACACACACACAAACACACTCATAGACACTTTCACACTCCAGACGCACAGTACACTGCATACAGTACAGACCACACACGCACACACACACACACACACACACAAACACACTCATAGATACTTTCACACACAAATTCACACACATACCCATACACTCTCACACAAACAGTCACACAGAGAGAGAGAGAGAGAGAGAGAGAGAGAGAGAGAGAGAGAGAGAGAGTATGTATTATCACACGTTGATCATTTACTCACAGCATGCAGAATTTCATGGCGATGATTATTTCACAACATGTTTTTTTAAATGCCTAGCGCACTTCCCATGAAAAGACTCCATATAATGAAATATCCAGCATCGGTCATCATAATGTTGTGGTCAATGGGGCACAATGTTGCCATATGCCAGTGTTGTCCTTTCCCAAAATACTTTGCAGTTCACACCCAGACCACTCTCTTCAGCTCACCTTGAAAACTCGGTCAGAGAAGCAGCTCAAGAAACACTATACACTGAGCTGCTTAAACTCCCATAGAGATTTCTTGCCTCATAACACCGATAGATCTATCCATTTTTAAACCATCTCATATTTATTTCCCGCTAAACTAGGGGAGAGAAGTGGGTGTCTCCGGATGGCAGGAGTGCTTTGATATGGGTCCATCAGACAGAGGCACATTAAAAACACATCAGCTGTGTGAGGGGAGGCTTTGGCGTTTGGCCGTTGCTGCTGCTGCAGTATTGCCGCCCGGGGATGCAACACTCTCCTCCTCCTCCTCCTCCTCTTCTCCTCTCTGTCTCTCTCTTTCTCTCTCTATCTTTCTCTCTCTTTCCCTCCTCTCTCTCTCTCTCTCTCTCTCCCTCTCTCTCAGCTTCAGTGAGTCTGGGCCTGCCTGCAGGATGTAGTGTGGAGTAATAGTCCATCAATAGCAATCAATATTTCATACAGGAATAACTAACCCTCCCTCCCACACCCCCACCCCCTCCACACACACACACACACACACACACACACACACACACACACACACACACACACACACACACACACACACCAAAACAGTGTCCAACCCTTTCTTTCTTCCCCCACATGCCTGGAGGGTCATCGAAAGCTGTTATTTCTGGAAAAAAGCCCTGGCCATGCATTAAGAAAGAGAGAGAGAGAGAGAGAGAGAGAGAGAGAGAGAGAGGAGGGAGAGACAGAAGGAGAAAAAAGAGAGACAGACAGACAGACAGAAAGAAAGGAAGAGTGGGAGAAAGAGAGAGAGAAGGAAAGATGCATAGATGGAGAGCATGAAAAGAAGGAGGTAGAGTGAGAGTTGAATGTGTAGCGAGTGAGAGAGAGAGAGAGAGAGAGAGAGAGAGAGACCATGGGGGTAGCATCAATCATTCATGACCCCAACCATTGGCCTGCCAGGCTCAACACGATGATTTATGCAACACTTGTTGTGACGCCCATGCGATGCAGCCAGGGCCTCATGATCACAGCGCACCGCAGGCGCCTCACCAGCGTGCCGGCCGTTCTGGGACCCATAATGCATTTTTAAAGACCTCTGTTCCCAGCCTTAAAATGAGATAATCAGCTCTCATGTACTGCCTTCATAACGCGCCGCCTCGGTCTCTTACTTGTGTGTCGTGGAACACAGCTGAACAATACTCCAGTGTTTTATTGAGTGATGTGTCTTCAGGTCATAAGGCCATTGTGAGTGCGCCCCATAGGAGAGCTTAATCATACTATATACTATCAATTTCATACAATATCATACTACTATACTAGTACTATCACTATCATACAGTATCATACTACATCCAGGTGCTACACTACTACTATACAGTCACTATCATACAATATTATGCCACTACTCTACTAATATACTGTCTGTCAATATCATACTACTATATTACTGCGCTGTCACTATAATATAATATCATTATACTGTATACTTTTTATAGTCTTTATCATATCATCGCATACTACTATCATAAACTGTCACTATCATATGACATCATGCTACTGTCTGTCAATATCATACTACTAAACTACTACGCTGTCACTGTACAATAAAATCATTATACTAGTACATGTATATACTTTGTATACTCTTTATCATATGATAGCATACT
>JAODXP020000019.1:16745081-16833150 GCA_027497455.2 Sardinella longiceps
GCTCTACTCAGACGAAGCCCATGTCTGAAAAACTGGGTGTAGTACTGTGTACGCATGTCTGTATTACTCGTGTGTGTGTGTGTGTGTGTGTGTGTGTGTGTGTGTGTGTGTGTGTGTGTGTGTGTGTGTATCACTCTATTTCCACATTAAGATCTCACACTCAGAATTGCGTTCTTTTCTATGTATCTAGTTCACATCAATATTTTTCCCATCAAAGCTATTTTCGTGGAAGTGTGTTTTAGATGAAAGACTCTATCCTTGCGGGATTTGTGTGTACAGAAAGCGTGAATGGGTCTGTGCTTGTGCTGTGTCTGTGTGTCTGTGTGTGTGTTTGTGCCTGCCTCTCCCATATCTGAGTACATTTGGTCTGTGTGTGTTTGTGTGAATGTGTGAGTGTGTTTATGTCCAAGCGTGTTAAGGGGTGTTGGCTTTGAAAGACCTCACACTCAACTGTATATATGTCCATAGAAAAGTGTTTGTGTCTGCATGTGCATGACACAGGCTGTTTGCATGTGGGCATCAAAGACTCCCTTTGTGATGTCATTGTCTGAGCACGCTCAAAGAGCACCAGCCCCTTCAATATTTTATGGTATGTGATTCCATAATCCATGTGCACACATACAGTCTGTGTACATATGCACATCTGTACGTGTGTGTGTGTGTGTGTGTGTGTGTGTGTGTTTATGCATGTACATAATATCTCCACCCTTTCACTGCCCTGCAAGCAGCTGTTCCTCTTGTGCTGTCTGACTTGGAGCCCTCAACCAGCTGTTTCATTACCTGTAATTAGAGCCTCCATAAACGAATAATTTCCTTTGGATAGGAGCTGCCGGGGTTTGATTATGTTCTAGCAGGCACTGGACGTCACTCTGGAGGGGATCCAGCAGCAGCTGCCTCTCTCTCTCTCTCTCTCTCTCTCTCTCTCTCACTGTCTCTCACACACACACATACTATTCACACACACATACACACACACACACACTCACTTACTCACGCGCTCTCTCTCTCACACACACACACACACACATACACAGACACATGAACATAAGGGGCACCTCATTTTATGGATACACACAGAGCATACATACACACTGCCACAAAAAAAAACAAAAATTGCCTCAACCACTTTGCAGCTGACAAATGCAAATCGTAAAAAGCGAAGACGAAAAGCAATGATTTAGAAAGAGGAGCAGGCCAGAGAGGCGGTCCACTCCCACCGGCCCAATCGGGGCAGATGTGGGGGAACACGAGTCTCCACGGCGATGTGCCACGCCGCCATCCCATCACTCTCCTTGTCCGCATCCACGCTTTTCCCCAACACTTCCAGGAAGACGATGCAGGTTATCTATCAGTCTTGAGGCAGATGCTCTACATCTGGCCCAGCCATGCTCTTCCCACTTGTGTGTTTTTCACCCCGGAGTGCAAAAAGCTAGGCTAACTCTGCTGTAGCTCTCTAGCCCTGCTGTTGGCTGTGTGTCCAGCTGCTCTCTCCAATGAATCTACACTAGAGCTGGGCCTGAGCCTGTGTGTCTCCCTCTATCAGCGTAAAGAAAGACAGAAAAAGAAAAAAAAAACACACACCAAAAATCCATTTGGAGAACACAAATCAATCTCAAGTCTTTGGCTTGTTGCGCTGAATTATGTGAATCATGCCTTGTGTGATGAGGCTGGAGTTTTTTTTTTTTTTTTTTTTTAGTTTTTTTTTTTTGTCGTCTCGGCTGTTGTGTGTTGCTCGTGTTCCTTATAGCTGACGTGAGCTGAGCTGCATGAGGGCTTGATCTGCTCCAGAACCTGCTGGTCATTTTCCACCTAATAGTAATCGGACCTGTACTGTACATTTTTACAGTGCTTAGGGAAGTTTATAACTTTAATTAAAGCAGTTCATTTGGTCACTTCTGGGACAGGGTCTGGTGTGTGTGTGTGTTTGTGTGATTGCGTGTGTTGCGGGGGTGATTTTCGGGAATAGTGTTATATTTTACATCAGGAGTAATGCATATAAAACACACAGATGTCAACACCTCGCTGGTGTTTAGGCCTGATGCGTCCCATGAGGGAGATAGGAACGTTTAATGGTTTGTTTGCTTTGGAGGCCGTCACAACTATTTTTAGACACGGCTGCTGGCCCCAACTCTCTGGAAAAGGCAGGTCCTCTTGTACTTTTTTTTCCCCTTTACTTCTTTTTTTGTTAACACAAGGTACTCAGAACTCCGAGCTTATGATTTCGCACAAGTTAATTAATGCACCCTGCTGTATTCCAGGCCCATACACAGTCCATTCCAGAAAAGCACAAGAATATTGTGCCAGATTATTTAGTGCTATAATATGAAACCTCTGCTGTGCAGCAAACATCTGCGAGAGTCACATGATCTAGTCCAGTGGATGGGCCAAAGATTGAGCAACCCACTTCCCAGAAAAAAGGACGAAGATTCGTCTTGAGCTCGTCCATAATAAAATAATAATAATAAAAAGAGACTTGTCTCCAGGCTTTTTGCACCTACCATTAATTGCTTTAAGCGTCTGTATTGTGCACTGCATTTGGAGAATTAGTGCAGCTGATTAATTTCAGTCAGTTAATTTTTCTGCACTCCAGTAGGATAATCAGTCGGGGATCCAGGGTGCTCTCTCTCTCTCTCTCTCTCTCTCTCTCTCTCTCTCTCTCTCTCTCTCTCTCTCTCTCTCTCTCTCTCTCTCTCTCTCTCTCTCTCCGCAGACCTCTTGCATGAAATTACCATCTGATCAGGAATGGTGGCACATGTTTCAGGCCCTGTCCATTAATTTGTTTCTGGTCTGAACAATGTCCTGCAGTTAGACTCCTGCTCGGCCTAATGCACCGTGCCTGGCGCTTCGCTCCCTAAGCCTTCTGGGAAATGGTTCATCTGGCAGGGCCATTCTGTCTGCAGCTGTGTGCTTGTGTGTGTGTGTGTACGTGTGTGTGTGTGTGAGAGAGAGAGAGGGAGAGAGAGAGAAAAAGAAAGAGAGAGAGAGCGACAGAGAGAGCCAGCAGCCATTACCATGTGTCCAAATGAGAGCATCCTTCAGGGGATTTCCCTGAGTGTGTCTAATGGAAAGAATCTCAAAAAACAAGTTTTGTTCTCGACTCGAAAAATCCCGTTCCCCCTCTCCTTCCATCTCTCCCCATTTTCCATTCTATCATGGTATTAATAGGCATTGTTGCTTACCTATGGGAATATACTCCCTTGCTTTACAGCGAGACGTGTTTTAATACGGGAGGTTTTTTATTGTTATACCACTCATATTAACATTTTTTATAATTAATAGAACTACGTATCCCAGAAGTCATAGGTTTATTTTGGATTTCTGAGCTAATGGAGCCTCACGTTCGATCAAACTGTGCCGCGAAGGTCTGCTGCGTTTTAGACGTTTTTGTGTAACTGCTGAAGTGAAACTCATTATGCAGTCGTCTGTGCCTCTCTCCACGGACATCATCCCTTAGTTTCCGCGCACTCTGAGCTACCTTGATCTTCTCAGCCCAGAGGGCCTGATGTGTCAGGGACGTCTTTGTGCTAAGTCAGTCGGAAACAGAGCGGCTTCCTAATGATTCTGACAGGCGGAAGTTCCTGAATCTCCCGGCCTTGTCCTGCTTTGGAATCTGTTTTTTTTTTTTTTTTTTTTTTGAGAACAGAGCTGTGCACGCCAGTCTGAGCTGGCCCTGCTGCTCCCTGTGTCAGAGAGGGTATGGGTGGGTTTGCGGGGTGGGGTGGGGTGTGGTGGGGTGAAGGTTGGATGGAGTTGGGGTTGGAGAGGAAGGCCATTGTCAGCTGCATGCGCCACAGGGGGTGGCACTTTGATCAAGCCTCAGCCGCCAGCGCCGACACTGACGTTGACAGCGCTCTCCCCACCCCCCTCAATCAGACACACACACACACACACACACACACACACACACCATCGTCCTCCTCGCCAGGTGGAAGCCCCGGGAAGCAGACATGTGGTGGAATCTTCTGTCTCCTCTCATCGGCTTCCTCTGTCTTCTCCACCTCTTCTGTCTCCTCCCTCCCTTCTGCTCCTTCCTTTACTACGTCGTCACTACTTCATCTCTACTACATGGCTACTTCATCTCTACTACATGGCTACTACATCTCTACTACATGACTACTACATCTCTACTACATGACTACTACATCTCTACTACATGGCTACTACATCTCTACTACATGACTACGACATCTTTACTACTCACTCTACTTTATTTTCTCTCCTCTATCACTTTCTCCAATCTTTGTTTTGTTTTCTCCTTGTGTGCCTACAGTACACATTCTGTCTCTTCCTCCACCATTCTCTCTTATTCTTCTTCCTTTGTCATCCTTTCTTCACATCACCACCCTGTCTGCTTGGTATCCTCTCCTCTACCTCCAGTCTTCATCCCCTTGTGCCTCTCTCCCTTTCTCTCTCTCTCTCTCTCTCTCTCTCTCTCTCTCTCTCTCTCTCTCTCTCTCTCTCTCTCTCTCTCTCTCTCTCTCTCCCTCACCCTTTTCTCTCAGCAGAGGAAAAGCCATTAGGATGCTTGCCACCTTCTGTCCCTCATTCTGCTGTCTGCATATGGCATCAGACGAGACTAGACTAGACGTCCTCTACCTTTTTTCCTAGAACTTTCTGTGAGGTACTGCAACTGTGTGTGTCCATGCTTTTAAAGTGATAGTTCGTCATCATTTCAACCATAGCCCTGTTGCACAAGCTTGCTGACTGCTGTAGATAGCGAGGGAAAGGAAAGAATTTGGAACAAGATAAACTGATTGAATGCGAACAAGCAATTTACATTGAGTCAATGGCGCCAAAACAGTACTTTCGTTCTTTCGTTCTTGTGCAGTCAGCAGTCTGGTGCAACAGGGCTACAGTGCCGGTATGCTTGAATGACGCCGAACTATGACTTTTAAGACTGGCGGATGTCAATGGCGTCAAGGGAGTTTCCCCTCTCCCTCTCCACGGGAGCAGCTGTGCCGCCTTTGTGCGTCCTCGTCATCTCCCTTCCCCTCGGACATCAAGCGGTGTCATCCCCACCATCTGAGCACCAGATCGCCCAGACCCAACCCCCCCCTTCTCGTTCCTCCTTGAGTTCTCTCCAAGCCAAATTGCGGGCACAGAAAATCAATGGCCAACAGCCCCTGTCCACAGCCCCTCTATTGATCATTTTCTTCTTGTGCAATTATCTGCAAAATTATTCAAGTTCCACAATTTGCTGGGCGCACACAGGGCGTTCCATTAATCAGTGGGGTAGTGTTTGTGCAGGATGACTAACTTCCCAGAGATGGGAGGGGGGGTTTACACACACTCTGATCCACTGTCTGCTCTGGAGATCTAGCTTAGGCCTCAGGAGAGATGAAGATACACAGACACACACACACACACACACACACACACACACACACACACACACACACACACACACACACACACACAGACATTAAGACAAAGATACACACCAATCCATCCACCCAGCCATGCACAAATGTGTACACACACAACCAAATAAATAGAAACGCATACTTGCAAACACTGACTCAGACAGATGCTCTCATGAACGCACACACACACACACACACCATGTCAGACAGATACACACAGCTAGACAGTGCACACCCCTCAACATATGGACCCACCCAGACAGGCACACAAAGCACATACCCGCACACACACACACACACACACACACACACACACACACACACACAGGTACTTCTCCGTGCACTAAGGCACAAATACACAGAAAAACAGACAGCAACCACACACATTTAATTGTGCACACGCTCAGAGACTCAGACATGTCCTGACACTTGCTCTTGCCCTTGCTATCCTCCACTGCTGTGCACAGTAATGTGCAAATCAGGCTGTAAGGACAGAAACACAGAAAGAGAGAGAAAGAGTTTGTGAGTCTGTGTGTGTGTGTGTGTGTGTGTGTGTGTGTGTGTGTGTGTGTGTGTGTGTGTGTGTGTGTGTCAGACGGAGAGACACAGGGAATAAAAAGCCCTAATGAGACAAGAATATTTGAATAAAAATCACCCCTCAGCAGATACCGATCTCCAACAGGCACACTGTTATCCCTCTGCTAGTCACTTGTTCTTCTTCTTCTCCTTTCTCTCTTTCTATCTCTCTCTCTCTGGGTGTCTCTCTCTCTCTCTCTCCTCTCTTGCCACCATGCCCACCCCCACCCTCCCCCTGTCTCAGCTTGTCAGGCAGGCAGAAAGGCAGCCGGGAGCTTCAGACACCCAGCGGATCTGTCACGCTGTCAGGGCGGAGGCGCAATTAAAAAGAGCGCTCAGGATTGCAGGTGGAAATTAATGATGGCACTGTTGGATTTTTTAAGAGCATCCAGGAGGCTTCATTTATTTTTTCGTAGGTGGGTGACCTTGGCTGTCGTGTGCCCCCCCTCTTCGCCATTCCAGTGAGTGATTGGAGAGGCATGCTGTCTGTGTCCCATACTTTTTTTTTTTTCTTTTTTTTTTGACAGATTTGTCTCGCTTGCAGGTACTCCACGTGTGTGTGTGTGTGTGTGTGTGTGTGTGTGTGTGTGTGTGTGTGTGTGTGTGTGTGTTTCTGCCTGCCTGTGGATGGCTGTTCATCCATCCTCCTCCCCCCCACACAAAGGCATAATCACAATGTCATTTTTTTTGACAAAGGTGAATGTCTCTTTCATTGAGACTCGGGCCTGTTTGTTCTTTTGTTGCCGTGGCATATAAAAGAAGTCGCATTCTAGCACAATGTTCCAGCCCAACCAATCACCTTCCTAAGCTAATCTCACATTTTCACAAAGCAGCACCGCTACATTCTGTTCTTTGTGTCTCATCGGTAGGGGCAACATATCCCACATATTAATCAGCATGTGGTATTTAGTCACATTTTTGCTTGTAGATTCACCTATTGTTCAGACTGTGGCCTTTCCAAATGGCAAAACAGAAATACGTTCAGTAAGACGAATTATTCAGAATGTGCCGCTGATTGTGTGGTGATTTGTTGACCTGGGAAATTAACATAGGACCAGAGGCGAGGTCATTTGGCAATTGGAATAACTCTTGAAGGTGACTCGTCTAATTAAACCCCAGCAGAAATTGACAGACACCTCATCTTTTCTTTTTTTTATTGGATTGGTGAAGTGAGGAAGACAAACACTCTCTCTCTCTCTCTCTCTCTCTCTCTCTCTCTCTCTCTCTCTCTCTCTCTCTCTCTCACCCACAGACCTTGGCTGGGTTCAGAACACGAACAAAGAAAGAAGTCGTCCCCACATGGTCATACCTGGAGCATGGCCCCTCATTAATGGCCAGACACAACACAGATTCCCTCCTTCTGAAAGAGAAGGAACAGCCTTTCAGAGGAAACCCCTTTGCTCCTCCACCTCTTCCACCATCCTCCACCCTTTTGTCCCCCCACCCCCGACACACACACACACACACACACACACACACCCTCAGCAATGCTCTAATCAGTAGGAAAAGCATTTTTATTGCAGTTGAGTTCTATTGATCTCTCAGCCACGTGATGAAAACGTGGGCTGCACTGACATCCTTGGAGAAGAAGAGAGAGAGAGAGAGAGAGAGAGAGAGAGAGAGAGAGAGAGAGAGAGAAGAAGAAGAAGAAGAAAAACCACCGGGTTTGGAGAGGTCAGATAACCCCCTGGGCAATTATTTATGCGTTTCGGTCAAAGGGCCCCAGAGAGAGACGGCCTCTTTTGTGTGTGCAGCCTTTAGTTTAAGAGTTCAGGGTCAATCAAAAGGGCTCCTTCACCTGTCCTCATCACCCTTCTCAATGTCACTGTATGTATATACATACAGATACATTGTGTATATACATAGACTGATGTGTAATATTTATGTAAGATTTGTGATATATAGACAAAATATGATCATCATCATCATTAATCATCATCAATTCTTTATTCCAGACACCATACCAGGGTCCTTACCATACAAAATGTAAATACAGAATAAATAGATAAAAAGAAACATAACAAGACAGACATCACAACTTTTAGACATCTAATTTAGACATATAAGCTTATAATGATGATATAGTCCTCGATAAAATAGCCGGATCAGGTATTGGAAAAATGTAGCCAATCAATGGGCCGATGTGCTCCTTCGACTTTCATGGCCGAAATAATGACAGTAACATCCCTGTACTGTATGCTAGGCTACTCTGCATGTGAATACTGCAAGTACAGTAAGTAGCTTGCAAAGACGTGCAGAGCCATTCTGATCCTAATGCAAATGAGTCCATGCTGCTTGAAGGTTTCAATAGGAGCGTCTGTGAACCTCCTTTCCATTTATAGTTGTGTAAATCAAACAAATAGATGCAGAAACACCATACACGAGCTATAAATAAATAACCTTTAGTCTCAAACGACCTCTAAAATATGCCTTCATAGCCATCATTTCCAATCAGATCAGACTTTGCCGTGGAAGAGACATGTATATAGTCTCCTTATTGCAGGATGATGATGCCAACACCGCCATGAGAGGCATGTTTGATGTTGCTCTTCCTCACTTTTATGCATGTAATACCAGCCATTGCCAAAGACATGATGGTATCCTCATTATGTTACATGTTTTTTTTCCAGGCCTGCCTGCTGAGAGTGCAGTGCGGTGCGGTAAAGCGTATTTGAGGTATAGTCTCGGAAGCCTCCATTAGGCCGTCAAGAATAAAGGATGGCGCAGGTGAGGATGTCATTATGAGCGCATTATATCTGTGGATATGCTACAATGAGCCCCCACCTCTACCAGCCCAACCGGCTGTGATTCACGACCCATCCAGGGCTCCGGAATCTTCCGACCCCTTATGCCTTGGCTGTGGATCATATTTCATGTGATCTCTCTTCTTTTAAATGCCTGCCTTATGGAGGGTCTATAGTGTGTCTCACCCATAAGGTTGAATATCTGTTACAAGTCACAGATTGATAGTACAGGGGTCACAAGGACATCAAAACCCTTGGTCTCCCAGCTGCTGTGGTAACATCCTTCAAATTACACACACACACACACACACACACACACACACACACACACACACACACACACACACACACGTTGTCCTCCAGTCTCCCTCCAAGCTCTTGGGTCTAATTGGAAGGTCAGCAGCAATGTAGCTGAAACAGGTCCATAATTAGCTGCCTTGAATCATTGGTAACCCATTTAAATGACTCGCCTGACCCTGCAATGACATGTTGGCTTTCAGATGGGCATTCATCACACAGCGGCCCACTGCGCTGACATATCTGGCTGTCAGAAACCGGAGCAGGTGGCAACCAAAGTCAAATAGCTCCGCTCAAGGTGTGACATTTGTATTTTCCTGATTCTTAATTGCACAGATTCTTGATGCCTGTCGTTTCACAATCTTGTGTAGCATCCTAGTATAAGGACGCTGAGCTGGCTTCTGTGTCATTGCATTGCTATTTTGTATGTTAATAAATGTTGGTAACCTGACAAGTCATGCAATAACATTAAAATATACAATCTGGCATCGATTGAGAGACCGAACTCAATCCTAGGTCCTCAACACAGAACCTACGGTTATTAAGACTATTATTAGTTAGTTAGTAACAAACTGCCTTTGCACGCAATAAGATATCGCTAAGACCAAGAACAAACAAGATGTAAAGAGCAAGTCAAAAGACAGCTCTTCTTGGCTAAACCCAACAACTCTCTAAATACATAGAACGTTCTGATTGGTGAACAGTGCCCGACCATTCAAAAGACCTACTAAGTCCCAAAGTCTTAATGCTAGACATCAGGGGCACTGCTGGGGGGAGTTAGGATGATTCTAAGGGCCCAGCACAGACAGGGGGGCCCAGAGAAAATTTTAATATTAAAATCAATATTTGAGGGCCCCCCCCAAAAAAATTGTCATAGGGCCCAAAATTTCTAGCAGCGCCCCTGCTAGACATACTGGCTGAGCAAATCTGCAGTATTCGCTGTAAGTAAGTCTAGATTTCTAGACTTGTCTGTTGGCACTTTTCTGATGCTTTTATCCAAAGCAAATGTATTTAGGGAAAAACCCGAGTCAGAGACATTCAGAGGAGCCAGCTGAATAAGTGAACTTGCATCAGAAAACTCAGCCTCTCTGAAACTCCAACTAGCAATGCATTGGAAAGGGTGAACTGTTGAATCTTTCAAGATAGGTTATAAACAGATTTAGAGCAAAGAAAACCAAAACCTGTTCATGTTAAGAAGCTCCTTCTTTGCTCTGTTTCCCTCTCTTGTTTAGCTTGCTTGAATCTGAGAGATTTCAATTCATATAAATATTTTCATAGCCACTGGAGGAGCTGCTAAATCCACTTTTTGTATCACTCCACTGCAATGGCATACACAGATTACGCTGACCTTCCACCAATCTTAATGGACGTGACTGTTAAAAAAAAAAAAAAGCCTAATGTGTTTGTGGCCTTGGAAATAAAACACAACCATTTGTCTAATCTGTTTTTCCCGAGGCCTTGTCAGCTAGCTACATTATGTGGGAGCCAGTGGTCAAGCTCTGTTTGGGAGCAACCGGCCCGGTGGTGAAAAACCTCCCAAGAAGAAGTAGAAGAAATGCATTGCAGTTTAGCCCCGGACGGAACATTCCAGAGACTCAACAAGAGATAAGCTATGGCTGTCCCAGTTTGGGGGGGCTGGGAAGCGAGGTGTCTGAGGCCCATCCTGTTGTTAGCCCAGGGGGTGAGAGCTGTCGTCGCATCCCACGCCACAGTCCGTGCGCTGTTGACTCTCCGCACTTTTATCTCAAGCGAGGCCCTGGATTAGGCTGTCATCACAGTATCCCAAAAACAGGACTGCAAGAAACAGAGAGAGAGAGAGAGAGAGAGAGAGAGAGAGCAAACAATTCCTCACACCTCTAGTTGCGATATTGCAGGCAGGCTGACAACACAAATCCATGGCCATGACTCGGGATGTGAGTCTTGCCTATAGTGTATGGACTTTGTCACGTGGGCCATGACACTTCCCAGAGATGGGTGACTGTGGTTGCTCAGGGCTAAGGAGAAGTTTCTAGATGTCTCTGTGAACAGATCTGACAAACACCATCTCTGATGTTTGTCTTTGATGTCGTCCAAGGCACTGCAAGTGAGGCTTCATAAACAAGCCATATGTCTTTGTTATGTGAGAACTCAGCACTGTGCACTGCTGTATGTTCACTACGCCGTGCACCGCCGCACTACAAAGACACGTTTGATGCCGACACCAGGTGACAGGATTGAAAACAAGCCCCCAATTTTTTCAAAGCTTGTCTCTCTTTTTCATAACCAGGAAATATAGTGTGTGTAGGTCTGAATTTCTAAGAAGAGAAAGAATCAGCAGTCCGATTTTTTACCTACTCCCTCGTTCTCGCTCTCTGTTTCTATGTGCACAGTTGTGGCCGTTTGTTTTAGTATTCTGCTAAACGCGATGCAGCTTGTTTGTTGCGAATGATAAAGAAATGGAAAATGATGTGCACTTCTTCTGTTGAAAATGAAAGAAATGAAAAATGATGAGACAGAACTGATCCCCCCACTATTGTGAGCTTTCTCTCTCGTCCTTCACTCGGGCCCCTATCCAGTTGACACATGTGTTATCTCCTCGCCAATTACGTGCCAATTGCAGCCCCTGTGACCCGCCACAAAAGACCTGAAATGGACTGGACATCAGCATTAGCATTTGTAATGACCACTGAGGGTTTGCCTAGTGCCCTGCTCACACTCCCCCAAATGAAATGTTCATAATAATGCATAATGCATTGACCACCCCCCCCCCCCATCCAGACACACACCCACCCACGCTTTTTTAGGGTGTTTTATGCATGAAAACCTTGCAAGTGATCCTATGTCTTCATTTGTGTGGCATGTGTGTGAGGTGGTGTATGTTGTGTGTGTGTGTGTGTGTGTGTGTGTGTGTGTGTGTGTGTGTGTGAGAGAGAGATTGGGGGGAGTGTTCAAAGCTTCTCCCTGACACACTTGTGAGAGCTCTAGCCTGGCCCACGTGGACAGCTAGGTTGGGCGGTGGCGGTGGGGGATGTGTGATGGTTAGTCTGGAGACGGAGAGGCCGTGCACTCAGGGGCATTAGGAGCGTGATGCATCACTGTTTGTTTTCTAGCAGTGCTCCCTCGCATTAATGACTCTATTCAGTTTAACATGAATAAATGCAACAAACGATTAGACTACCGTATCTACCTACTCTCCCTTTTCCAACACACACACACACACACACACACTAAACACACAAAACACACACTCATCCTCTCCCCTCCTCCGCCTGCAGACTCAACTGATACAGCTAATGTGAAACGATCCTCTAAATGGTCAGAAAATAGCAGGACAAACAGATTAGGGAGCGATGGTGAGCGCTCGCTCGCTCTGACATTGCATATTTTACCCTCCGCTTCATCGGTAAACAGATCTCGGCTCGGGGGCTCGATTGCACTCGTGGTTTTCGGAGCCAGCGCTTCTTTGCTTTTGTGAGGGAATAAATAGGCTGATTGCCCCCATCTACCCCCACCACCACCTCCACCTCCTATCACTCCACCACCACCACCACCACCTCCTCCAATCCACTCCTCTCGCTCGGAGATGGGCCTGAAGAGCACAGGAAGTGAAGTTGGGTGGGGTAGCGAGCGGGGAGGGCTGAGAGTGTGTCTGAGTGCGTCTTTCTGTGTGTGTCATCATCAGAATTAATGTGCAAGCAAGAGCAGCTGGGGCCTCCGCTCCGCTCCGCTCTCTGTGGTGATGGTGGTGGTGGTGGTGGGGGTGGGGTTTTGCTGCTGGTGGGGGTTGGTGTAGTGGTGGTGGTGGTGGTGGTGGTGCTGGTGGATATGCAAACGCCATCATCACCCCGCGCTGCCTGAGCAGCTCACCAGAGATATCATCAACCTGAGAGAGAGAGAGAGAGAGATGGGGGGAGAGAGAGTAAGAGAGGGAGAGCAGACTTCAGCGATGATGATGAGATCTGTGTCTGTAATATGCTAATGTAAAGGGGAGGAGTGGAGTGAGTGGGGGGGTATTGAGCCTGTCAAAACCAGACACACCCTATCCAAAACAAAAGCGTTGAGGGAAAAAAAGAAAGGATTTGACAATTTTTTCCCCCCATATCTATTTTTTCCACCAAACAAAGAGTGCGCTTTTCAAAGTACTGCAACAAAAAGTCGGCTTCTCTGAATATGAATTAATATGCTAAAACAACACAAAGTGGGTGGTAGTGGTGAGGGGGAAGAAAGAGTGATTATTTATTTATTTTATTTCCGGCGCCATCATTATTCTCCTCAAAATGAGACGTTCTCTTTGTCAAAGATAAACGTGTAAATAAATGGCTCATATACCTGCTCGAGTTCTACCTCATTGCCCGCAGTTCATTTCCTCCTCAATAAGTATGTAAATACGCTGTCAGCTCACAGGGCTCTGCGAGGTCCACTGCTCTGGACCCATTAACTGGCAATTAATTTACCATAAGTCCTTTATCCTTCGTACGTCTTATTGCCGTGTTTTTATATATGCATAAGAACTCGCAGATTAAAAAACCAGCTAGGCCTGGAGCTCTGTGTGTGTCCGTCTTGCACAACATATATAATTTAAATGGTTTAAGGGTGCTAAATGTGAAACTGAATGTTTTTTTTCTTCTCTTCATGCATATTAAAGAAAGCAAAATCAGGACCTCTGTCTCTGTGATGGTTAGTAGTCTGACCTGCATTACCAATGCTAAGTGCTAGCACATGGGCTTCTTTCTCTCTGGGTTTAAACAGGCCTCCCCTCAATATTACACATGCTCTCATTAAGAAGATTTGCATGACTATGAGGAGGAGCAGCTTGCCTGGGTAAACTGTGGAAAGCCTGTTATCAGGGATGTATTCCACACGCTTATTGTTTGTATTGCTTTCAACCAATGGGGGGGTCCCCAGACTGACTGGTATTAAATTAAACTAAGCCAGGCTGAGCTTCGCTCTGCCGATCTCTCTTGGGCACAGAGGTTGGCATGGAGGCCGGCAGACAACCATGAGGGACTTCACAGATTCAAATGAGAATCAGGCGAGTAAAATAGTCCCATTTTGTTAGGGGTCATGTTTAGAAGTGTATTTATGGACTTACATGAGAGATAGCTGCGTAGCGGAGAGAATAGGCTTTAAGCATTTATGATGAGAGCATTAATCTCAAACAGAGGAAGGACTTTCCCCCTATACAAAATTAGGGACGTTATTGTTATCCAAAAACATTGTTTGATGTACTTTTCATTAACCCATTTATTGGAGTTGCGTCAAATCTAGTGTATTTCAGTAGACTGCACACTATAAACATGTCGTTAATAATAATGGAGGCTCATGCTGTGGGTGTGTGACTCTCATTTCATAAATGGGCTTGAGAGTGTTTTGTTTTGCAATCACTTCTCTAAATGTCAATCCTTAAAACATAAAGAAAGCAATTGGGTTCCAACTGCCTGGATAAAGCACCCGATGAACACTGCTCTCTCGTTCTTTAAGTGCCCACCCAACAGCTGTAACAATACCACCTGCTATACTTGGTAGGTTGCAGGTGACTCCAGAATGCTGTTAATACCACCTCTGTGGTTCAGAGTTAAGAGTGCATAGACGGCCACCCACTCTCTCTTGGTTGTGTGGGGCAGCTGTGTGTGTGTGTGTGTGTGGGGGGGGGGGGGGTACTGGTTTTCTCCTTGTCAGAAATCTTGGAACAAGTTATCAGCTGTGCACAGATGGGGCGCTTACTTGTGCCAGAACCACTGCCCTTCCCCAACACGTACAGATACACATAGTGTGTGTACACACACAGACAAACACAGACACACAGACTCACATCACATACAACCCCCACCCCCTCCCCTCTTTATCCTCCAGAACCTTCTGTGTTCTCAGGCACAGACCTTTTAGCAAAGGTCCAAAATATGCTGATGTGACTTTCTAGCCAAACGGCCTCGGTAAATATTTTTGTTTGAGCAATTCGTCTGGAGCCATTTGGCCAGGCTGATGGTGAGAGAGAACGAGAGAGGGAGAGAAAGAGAGGGGCAGGAAGAGAGAGAGAGGGAGGGAGAGGAGAGCGGAGGGATTTTGTAGAATCCGTTGAGGCTTTTTGTTTGAAATGCATTCGCATTCGCATGGCCCCGCAGTGTGAGAAATCATTTTGCACAGGCGCATCAGCAAGACAATTTTATGTGCTATGTGCTTTCCGGGCGCAAGATTTACATGGTCGCATCGCAACCACCACATGTGGTATGGGATGAATCTTAAAAACCATCCATAGAAATGAGTTTCTCACAGTCTAGTTCCTTAATGCTGAAATAAAATCAATGAGCCGTTTAAAAATATGTTAAGTAAATGCCCACTAACACTGAGTGAGTAATCATACTAGTTATATTAAGATAAATTTGTAGTACATGTTAATGTAATAAACCTTTCATATAAAACTACAAAAAAACATACAGTGTTTTTCTACCATTTTACTTTTTAAAATGTGTAGGTTTTCAAGATTATTCTGACTGTATACTGTTTCATACATATACTGTGATGCTCTTGGCTAAATGGAGTGTCTTGTTACAGTAATTGCTGCCAATGGTGCAGAAAGCGAAAGGTAAAATGCGGTCCACGGCTCAACACATCGCCCGCAGCAGAAGCCCCCCTGATTGGCTGCCGTCTGTCAGTTGGGGGTCGGGATCGGCATACGGAATACTCTGTGGACCAATTAGTGCAAGGGAGGTGGCCTACCCAGGTGTTGGCCGCGCACGAGCATAATTTGCGGCAGCTCTGCACGAGTGAGAGAACATTAATGCACCCGAAAACAAGCAGGAGGTTAAGGTTGGGGGTTGGGGTAAAGGGGGTAAAGGGTAAGGGAAGGGCGTAGTAGGGCGAAGCTCGACTTCAAAGCTACTGAGGGGATGATGTGGAATTATCGTCACCGAGCTCCGATGATCCCGGCGTGTAAGACCCCCAGCTCTTGCCAGCGAGAGGAGGCTTATGCACGCTGATCGACCTCGCCTGTTACGGGGCCGTGGCCTTGTGGGTGGATAGTTCACCAAAGCCCTTTGACAAATAAAGTTTATTTTAAAGCCAGACACTGTGTTAGGGGCAAGCTTAACTTCTGTAGGCTCCTCTCGCATGCATAATCTTGTTTCGCACTCTGACATTGATGTAGGGACTGGTGGCAGAGGCGGATAAGGCTGTGTGTGTGGGGTGGGGGGGTGGGGGGTTGATGGTGGTGGTGGTGATGGTGGAGGGGGGATTTGAATCTGGGCTACTTCCTAAAACATCAGAGAATTGTAGTGCTTCCTTTTTCCATTTAGACACATTACCCAGCGCTGGTGGGACTGAGTGTGCTTAGGCTCTCGCACACATACTCTAATTGGACTTGACGGCTAAACTCATTGTTTTCGGTTTTGGAGCCCCAGTCTTTTACTTCTGTTTTTCTTCGCTTGTTATCAGAGCGCCGGGGTGCGCTGGTGGTAAATCAGCCAGAGGTGATCTACTATGCAGATGGCTGGAAAAGTGCTGATGAGAGGATGATACAGCCTGGCCCATTGCACTACAAACGCTTCTTTCGGCTGTTATTGTGAGGTCTACGGTGTGGTCCTAGCACGTTTTGCCTCTCAAATTCTGCTTCATTGGGTCATTTGACTCTTGTGCAGATGTGAGGAGGGATTCGAATCTGGGAATGTTGAATATCTCAAGTTTTAGTCTTTTTATTTACTTTAATATAAGTTTTTGGCTTCTTCATTGGAAACGTAAGAATGCGTATCATCAAGGTGTTAGTGGAGTTGAGTGGTGCTGTGCTGTGGGTGTAAAACAGCACTCTTGTCTACAGGTGGCTAGTCCAAGTAGGGGCTTAAACCATAGGAGCTTATTAGAATGAAGTAAACCATGTAGAACTGCGTTGTATTACAATTTTGTATTCAGGCAGACCTACTGTATTGTAGGGCTGTAACGATACACCCAACTCACGATTCGGTTCGTATCACGATTTTTGGCCTACGATTTGGTACACCCCACGATTTTTTAAATATATCTTTTTGAGAGTCGTTTATGGCTAGAATAGGTTATAAGAGGCTACTAATATTTTTTTTAAAGTTTAAAAATAATAATGGTATTGATTTGAAGCTTGGAAGCACCATCGTATCATGTGCTTGTTTTCTGGACTGAAGGGTTACAGAACTTTGAAAGGGTGTATCACGATACTGCCTACTTGTATCACGATACAGTATCGTGACTCTGCGTATCACGATTTCTCGATTCGATACAATATCGTTACAGCCCTACTGTATTGACTATATGGTTTGAAAAACATCCCGGCATTGATAAGAGGAACTGTTAGTATATCAGAGGGATATGATTACAGTGTATTAGAAACATTAGATTCTCGGTTCTTCTCATATTCCCTGCTCTAGATTCCCACCCCTACTTGGGACAGTCTGGGATAGTCGGCTGGCTTGGCTAATTTAGCAGCACTTTACAAGTCTGATGTGCGCTTGGGCTGTTGGGAAACAGAGGCCTCATTATGGTGGAGAGGATAGCGCCTCAGCCACGGAGGGGTGTGTGTGGAGGGATGGGGAAGGAAAAAAGGAATGAATGTATGGGATTTGTGTGTGTGTGTGCGTGTGTGTGTGTGTGTGTGTGTGTGTGTGTGTGTGTGTGTGTGTGTGGGAGTGTGAGCAAGGTTAGAGATGTGCATCCTGCATTAAGCAGCACTTCAGGGAAGGTCTAAATGCTTCTTCATCAGTAAGCAGTGAATTATTCATCTGGTTCCCGCAGTCCAAGCACAGCCCAACGGACACCCTCACACACATACACACACACACACACACAGAGAGAGAGAGAGAGACCACTGTAGACAGTCCTGTGGAGTTCACGGCCTGGTAAATAATGAAGCATGCCACTCACAGCTGCAATGTCAAGCAACACCCCCACCCCACCCCATCACACACACGCACACACACACACACACACACACACACACACACACACACACACACACACACACACACCAAAACCCACACACACCCCTTTTTAAAAAATGCACTGTTTGTGACATGAATCTCATTTCCTCGCCATTTGGGCTGGGTGACGAAGAGGAGGAGGAGGAAGAGGATGAGGAAGTGGGGGGAGGGAGTGAAGCCACTGTTGCTCAGCCACTCACTCACTCACTCACTGAGCCTCCTGACCAAAGACATTCCTCTTAGCTCTCTTCTCTGACACTGAATAAGGGTCAGAGCTGAGCTCTTGTAGCTACTTCATCTCTGTGTGTGTGTGTGTGTGTGTGTGTGTGTGTGTGTGTGTGTGTGTGTGTGTAAGAGAGAGAGAGAGAGAGAGAGAGAGAGAGTGTGAGTGGAAATGACTTCAGCAGACATCCAATGAACGAAAGGTTTGTCTGTCTCAAAGCCTCACAGATAGGGGATTTCTCCAAAGAAATAGTGTGACAGTCCACCCAGTCTATCATACACTGTATTGTCAGCTCTCCTTGGCTGAGCTGAATGATTTGCTATGTAAATAAAAGCCTACAGAAGGACTACTAGAGCATACAGTAGACTTGACTTGACACTGTCTAGATCAGTTCTTTAGACTATTTGTGCGACAGACAGAGTAGCCTACATATGAGATCATCATATGACACAAACAGCAAAAAGTCTCCTCATGTGTTTTCATCATTGCAATGAGCGATTGCTGTATTTGATCTTCACAATGTGAAGCCCAGACACCGTTGCTGTTCTGTTAATCACCCAGCTTTCCCCTCCTCTGGAAAAGTACCTCATGGATGAAACAAATGCCATTTCCTCCAGCTCAGCCATATTCTTCCCCCACCCCCCCAAAAAAGTGTGTGTGTGTGTGTGTGTGTGTGTGTGTGTGTGTGTGTGTTACAGACAGAGAGAGAGAAACCGCAACCTTGAACCCCAACGTTTCTGTGGATCAGACACCTGTCTTCCTACCCAGCAAAATCCAACTGTCCTGAGTTATGGCCCTGTTTTGATTTATGGGGCCCCTAAGGGCTTCCAGGGCCCGCAGCAACCCCCAGCCCAGCCCTACCCCCACCCCATCCCCAACCCCCACTTCCTCCTGACCTTCCACCATAAACTTCAATCAATGAAACACAAGTTCATTTGGGTTTGTGAGAGAAAGGAATAATTGTTATTTTATTTCTAAGGGACTCAAGCAATGTAGTAGTATTTTATATCGATTAGGGCATGTGTTAAAGAATTATACATTATACATTAGAAAAGCTGTATAAAGCCTAAACACTCTCGTTAGTATTTGTATAAATATTTAGTCATTATTGCTGAGATGTCTAAATTCTCGGAACAACATGTTTGTGCAGCAAAAGCAGTCTTGTTGTTGGTGCAGTAGCTGCTATTTTTTATCTTCTCGCACAAATCTGATTTTAGAGCCAAAGAGTTGTTATGAATTTACCGTCAGCCCAACACTGACTTCACTTCAGGCTCAGCTGGATAAGGCAGCGGGGTTATTACCTCTGCCAGGAATATCATTATATTTGTTGATATTTATTTCTTGTTGTTTTCAGTTCACCTTTCTTTTATTACTACTGTGTTAGGCTATATATCTGCAGCATCTTGGCTGGCTATAAAAACCTGCCAGCATTTTTACAGGAAGAACGCATCCATGGAAACAGGCATTGAATAAGCACCAAGATTCCATCTCGAAAAAAAAAAAAAGATTCAAATCATTGTCTGGATTCACACCTGATGGGACTAGCGATGGTTGGAATTATTTATTTAATTATTTGTTTATGTATTTATTTTATTTTCTACTGCAACCAATATGTGCGTTTCACTTGTTCTGGCTGATATCCATTGACATAAGCATCTGTTTCATAATCTCAAAATCTGACTAAAAAATCCCTGTGTGATTAAGCCAAGGTTGTGGTTTAAGTGTGCGCAGTACAAGGCCGTAAGTGAATGCACATGCATAAACGTTGAGCAAACACATGGAGCTCTGGCGTTCACATTCGGGAGAGCAAATGCGCTCTTTGCATACCATCTAGAACAGAAAGATGCCTGTGGATTTGTTCTGCATACCAAAAAGCACACAACTGAGAAAATTAACAGTCTGGCTGTGAAATACGTCGGCACATCACTCTCTTTTCCTCTCTCTCTCTCTCTCTCTCTCTCTCTCTCTCTCTCTCTCTCTCTCTCTCTCTCTCTCTCTCTCTCTACTTTGTTTTTGTGATGGAAATTTTGCATAGGCCTACTTGTGTTTACTTAAAAAATGCTGTTTCAGAAAGTCTCAACATGCATCATGGATACACAGAACATTATTTCTGCCACTTGCAATATGCATTCTATAATTTATTTGAAACTAAAGTAATTTATAAATGTTTCATTTCATTTGACATCAGCACAGTGTCCAAAGAAAGGTCCAACTGACTTTAAAGATTTTGCTTCAGTTAGACATTGATTTAAGAGTACCACTGACATGGCCTGTGCAATGATGTCCATGACAGATTCTGAAATAATACAAAAGTGTCAGTTACAGCATTATTGGATATAAGCTCTTGTCATTCAAATGCACTTTATCCCAGCTGCTCAAATCACTTTGTGGTGTCAGAAGATGGGGGGCAGATCATTAATCTGCTGTCTGTGCCCTTTCATCTCAGCGCTTTGATGAAGAGAGGCAGACGGGGGGACACTTGGGGATCAATGCTATCGATAGCTAAAGCCTCCCTGGTCTCGTGCAGACGGGAAAAAGGCTTCCCAGCGTGAGCTCACTTCCTGTGACATTTTCCTCTTTGTTTGATGGGGAATGGGAAGGTCAGGGAGGGAGGACCCGGGAGCGGGTGGGGGTCTCCGCCCTGGGAGTACCGGTGAGGTGTAGCACTGTACACAATTCCCTTCTGTGCTTCCAATTTGCAATGCAATGAGATGTGTGTGTGTGTTTGTCTGTCTGTGTGTGTGTATGTGTGGGTGTGGGTGTGTGTTTATGGGTGTGTGCGCGCATATGTTTGTGTGTTATTGCGCATGTGCTTACGCATTTATGTGTGTATGTGTGTGTGTGCCTGCATGCACATTTGTGTATGTGTTTGTGTGTGTGTGTGTGTGTGTGTGTGGTCCCAGACCAGATAAATAAAGGCCTCCCAGCCTTGAGATGAAGAGCTGCGGGGGAAAATAGACCAAATGAAATGCAACAAAAAAAAAAAAAAAAAAGAGAGAGAGCGAGTGAGAGACCCTCAGACATCTGCGGTCACCTTGAGTCACCATAAATTGTGTCAGGCCGTCGGAGTGTTGCGTCAGCAGCAGCACCCAGGTGCAGTGCCCCAGGACTCAATCCGACTCGCTGGGAAATGGCCACGGGGACCTCAGATGGGCTTTCAAACAAGGCAGTCAGCCAAGGAGAGGAGAACGAAAGAGAGAGGAGGAGAGGAGAGGAGAGGAGATTTATCCGACGGAGGGATTCATCTCGCAAGTGTAATGAAAAAGCAAACAAGAAAACTGTGCTGTTGTACATATTTGCCTAACTGAGTGAAATAATAAATAACACCTAAGGCTACATGACAGAACCGGAAGGGAATGAAATGAATTTCTAATGGTTTATGATTGCATTTCAACAGTAAAGTCAACAATAAAAACAAGCAATTTATATTATTTTGGAGCATAATAAAGCAATAAGAAGCAATCATTCACGGTATTGTGTTATTTAGCTGCGTAATAAAGTCTATAGCATAACATTATTAAAAAAAAAAATAACTACAAAATAGATTCCGCAAATTAAACCTCTATACCCTCTAAGATCCTCATAAGTATACTCATGACTTATGAAAAAGACTTCCAACTATAAGCAGCTTCTAAATGCTAATTTATCATCTTTGAAACAGATGATAATACTATGTATGTATATTCCCAGTCTGGAATAAATCAAACAGGGGCAGCTGATTTACAGTGGATGTCGCATCCAGTGGCCTGCGTTAAATCTCTCACCATAATGTTTTGCCCTTTATTATGTCTGTGATAAGTGCATGATTCAGACGGAGCGCTGGGGTTTATTCACGTCTACACTTGTCTCCCCCCTTTGCATACAGTTCTATATAAACAAAGTGAGAGGGCCCGCTTTTTAAGCCCAAGGGGCCTAGAGGAGTGTTTGGCTAAGGAAGTAAGAAACGCTAAGATGTTCAGTTTGGTTGGAGAAGAATAAATATTTGGGTAGCCCTAACACCTCAAGAATGGGCTTTCGCAGAAAGCTTTTGGCGTCGGGGGGCAGGAATCTGTCGTGGTGCGCACGGATAATCTCTGACAAATAAATCCGCGGTTAAAACAGGTCCTTAATGATATGGGGGATGGGGGGGATGGCAGAGGAGCTTGGGAAACTTTCGTGATCAGAGAGTGGAAAGGGAGAATGGAGGTCAGACACACAAACCTGCCCCCAGCTTCTTTTCCTCCTCCTCCTCCTCCTCCTCCTCCTTCTTCTTCTTCAGTTATGACATGGACTTGACTTCTTGTTTACAGGTACGCTATGGAGCACTTTAGGTGCGCACTGTTCTGGGAGCCTCTGTAAACCAGAGCTGCAACCTTGACCGTGAGGTGATTTATATCAACGCGCTGTCGTGTGTGGAAGAGCAGCGGGGGCTTCAGGAGGTGTGTTTCTGTCAGGGCGTCTGTCAACGGGAGGATGGGATGAGATTATATACCTGCTGCTGATGGTGTTGCTGACACAAAGCCATGCAGGCCAGGGGTCCCGCCGGAGCAGAAAGCTCCCACCTGCTGCATCTATCATGGCATGGCAGACTGGTAGAGAGACTGTGAGAATGTCTGCTGCACTTAGGCATCTGATGTGAACTCACTGAAGAAATCAGTGGGAGGGCTGGCTCTCTGAAGACGGCTGTATCTAACTCTCAGTCTTCTTCTAGCACCTCAAGGTGTACTTATACGGCCTAGTTGGAGTAAATATTGTGACCTGTGCAAGAATACAAAGCTTCTCACATCAGATAGGTCCTCAGCAATGTATTGGTGGCAAATTGCTGAGCACCAAATACTGTGTTCGCGGCTTCTATATAACATAAATAGGGTGAGCGTATCTCATTGCACAAAACTACCACACAAATACCACAAAAAACAGGCCCTCACATATAACCATTCCATTATGGGCATTACAGTACACTAAATTATGGCATCCTATATACCAAACAGTCAGCTTTTTTCCCCATAACATACTACACACCCGACGGTGGATTCATCCATAGATTCTTTGGCGTAGCAAAGTCAGAGCCGTGCTACAGTAAGTTATCAGAATTGCCATAGTAACAGCACAGGTCTGACATGCACATATTGGAGCCAAGGGTGGTTGGCCTGACCACTAGAGGTTTTTTAAAAAAGTAGGCAAAGATGGTGGAAAAGGATGTGGTTATAACTGTCACTTAGAAAACCATAGGCTACACCATGGCGGGAGTACATAGAAACCTGGAATGTACTGTATATGACATAGGTCACATAGGCCTACATGAAATGTATTTGTTTTGTTTAAGGTTATCATGTGTGTGTGTGTGTGTGTGTGTGTGTGTGTGTGTGTGTGTGTGTGTGTGTGTGTGTGTGTGTGAATTTGTGCTACATGATCATAAATGAAGATGAACTCACTTTCTATGAACCTCGGTTTTAATGGGGAGCTCCTACATGTTTCATTCTCAATGTTGTTAGAGGGCTCTGCTCACTTTCCTTTTGAAAAAAAAAAAAAAAAATGACAAAGTGTCTGTTTTATCTATAATTCTTGCTGGCTGATTTTAAAAAGCCACTTTGAACTTCATTACACAAAAACTGTTCATCCTGAGCATTGTTTTCTCTAGACTTTATCACCATATATGCTGATGGAAATGTGAATTCACATTTTCTTCCTGAGAAGGAGAGTGATTACCTTGCACTGAGAACATGATAATCTGCCTGTTGGGTTTATGAGGTAAATGGCTTTCACTGCAATTTCTTCTGGGAATGCAAAAGCTGAGTCTATAAAGAAGAGATTGCATACAACAACACCAGCACACACATGAAAGATTCATGCATAGTCTTGTAATCTAAGATGATGATGAATTTAGTGTGATATTTTTTATTATCTTTGGGGCTTGAAAATTACAACAACACAATATATACTCCGAGGCCTTCATATAGACTAGTCTCTGCATCGTCCTTGCTGGAGTTCATTTACTTGCATTTTGTACAAAAAAAAATAAGATTTTTTTTTTTTTAAGTGTAAAATTGCTTTCTTGCATGCAGCTGCTGAAATCGGTCTGCACAGCTGAGGCTTTGCTTTGCTTTGGGACAAAAAGGGGCACATCTGTGCCAAAATATTTAACAAAAACTATTGATTCTCTGGCCATCTCCATGGTGGCAGAAAAAAAATAAATGCAAAAGCCACATGCTGACATGGCACACGGACAGAATCACACTACAGCATTCATTTGGCATAGCTGGGTTTGGCATAATGTTGCTCGGGACATTTACCAAATGATAAATGTAGCCAAGCCACTGCAGCCATTTTCGCCTTAATTACCCTTCTCCAAGGCGCACAAGTGAATCTTTACCATAATGACTGCAATTATTGTATAATAAGACTCCCAACATCTCTCTCGATTAGAGTGGATGGAGGGAGTTTTATCTCCTGTCATAGGGAAACCACAGGAGGGGGACAACCAAGATAAATAGCCTGTTACCATAATTACATGAAAGTATGGTGAATTGTGAATTTTACCATGCAGGCAGGAAGGGGTAAAGCTGTAGACGCTTCTTCATAAGTTCTGGCAATAGATTTCCATCTTTCCAGGATTTTGTGTCGCTATAATTGGCAGCGCGTTAAAGATCATCATAACGGATGGTAGGACTATCTCTGCTGATTGTAGGCTTTGTGCCCAATGTAGACACGTGCACTGAAATAGACTGTACCTCTGTGGACACAGAGTTACTGGAAAATGAATGATTTTCAATAGAAGTCATAGTTTAGGCTGTATTTTAAGTCAATCATGTTCGCAAGGTAAGGTCCCTCCGGACACTTTCATAAACCTTTATAGGATTTATAAGCCAAACCTGGCTTTTACTTTTCTAGAATCTATTTTGATAGCCAACGGAACTGAATTGATGTAAATCACATTCATCCCTAAACGCACCAAGGACATTAGGAAATCATTTCCGAGAGGAGGTAGTCGCAAAGTTTAAGGGGAAGCATACTTCCGGACAGATCCAAGGCCTGTTGTCATTCAGCAGCCTGAGCAGCTTTGTTTGGGTGTGCTTACAAAGGGTCAACGAAACATCAGCCAAAGCCAATGGAAGGGCTCAACTTACACCATTCCATCCCCAAAACAACGTCTTTGGGTGGAGCTGCCTGGATTCCTGAAGTGTGCAAGGCCGGAGCGCTTCACCGCGTCCGCCAATCTGCTGTTTGTTTTGACAAGCCGCTGGCCTTACCCAAACCATCAGATGTGCGGATCAAACAGGTTCCAGAAGAGGATGAGTGAGAGATCAACTCGCAGCTGTCGGGGGACTCGACTGGGTTTTCATCGCTTGCATAATTTTAGCCTCCTCACCTCTTTGGCCTCTCTTCCACCATTTTGCCATTCAATGTTTTAAAGGAGAAATCCGGTGTGAATCATTTGTTTGCCCTGTTTGGTACAGTACCTGAATGCTGTCTTTAAGAAAAAGAATGAGAAAATTTGATGCTACATAGACGGAATAACAAACCGATTACTAATGCTGACTGAAAGGGGTATAATGAAATTAAACTGAAAGTAAGTTGTTACTATGCCCCATTCACTTAGTGTTAGTTGCCGGTTCACTACTCGGTGTTGTTGTATCAAATTTTCTTATTCTTTTTCCTACCTACAGCACTTGGTGAGTTTGAGCAACAGGGCTATGGATTGATTTACACTGGATTTCTCCTTTAACTGTGATAATGAAATGCTACTCTGGATAAAGGTTTCCTTTGGAACGTGTTTCAATCTTGCTGAAAGTGTGTGTGTGGGTAACACCCAGAAAAGGTTCATATCCGGAGTGACTGAAGCAGCCCAGAACCCTTATGTCTGGCCACCAACTGCACAGAACAGCCGGTTCACAGCCCCTTTCTCTGGCGTTTCACTACATTTATGCACATTGGAATAACAGTATAAATCACAATGGCTTATTTTTTAAATGTCGTTGCCTGGCCAACATTCCCTATGTCAGACCTCTCTCTCTCTCTCTCTCTCTCTCTCTCTCTCTCTCTCTCTCTCTCTCTCTCTCTCTCTCTCTCTCTCTCTCTAGGCATAGAGCATAGATCTGACATTTCAGTGCCCTCCTCTATTTTTGCCCAGGCAGTGCCTTGGACAAACAGATCAAACGAGTAGGTCCTTCACTCCACTCTGCTGCCTTTTTTTCTGAATGGCTCTGATGTCAAAAGGCATATCATGCAGCGCGGGCATGAAACAATATAAAAGCCCTTTGTGCAAAGTCCTCCTTGTATAAAATTATTCTCATTGATTTAACCTTTGGATAACTGTGTTACTGTCAGAAATGATGAAAAATACACATATGAATGAGTGCTACTTCTTTACCTCTGTCATATTTGTGGGATATTTCAGTCTGTCAATGTTGTTTCTGTTTAGACTATGATCCATAATTTATGGGGTTCAGCTGCTCTCGAGTGGAAAACTTCTGGATGCAAGAGAGAGCAATGAAAACCCTTGGGTGTTGCTGGAGGCGGAGGACTACACATTTTGGTCATTTAGTTCCCAAAGGATTGACCAAACCTTGGCAACACAGGCTAGCAATGGTGTTCACTTCAGTTTACATTGAAAATTTTACGATTACAAAGAGGAAAAAGCTAGTTGGTGTTGGTTGGTTGCTGACATGGATGATTTGTTTGATAATCCGCATGCAAATTGGGAAGTTCAGTTCTGGTTGAAAGTTGAGGGAGGCCCTTCCAACAGATTGTATCATAGAACAGAGAGAAGTGATCATGGAAATATTTGCTGCAGGGAAAACTAGATATTTCCCACTCTCTCTCTCTTGTGTTCCACCGGGTGGTTTGGCCATACACACCCAGGGACTTGTGGAGAATTGTGTGGGACAGTGTGAGTTTTATCAGCTATGCCTCAAATTCGACTTTGTTGTCATCTGGCTTTTGTCTGCGTATTACACCTCTGACGAGAGAAGATTTCTAAACACATACAAATGCGAAACGGCAGTAAGCACAAACAACTGGCCAGCAATTGATTGTCTAGTAGATTAGTCTGTTGAAAAAACAAAGGAGGGGATTTCATATGGCGCTATGGGGTTTACAGTGTTAGGCCAGAGGTGGATTGGGGATGGACATGGGATGGAGAGGTTCCAGACTGTGGAAGAGGTCTCTCGACTTGACAGTCACAAAGGGCTACACAGTCCTAATGGCAGCTGAGGCCTTGGATTTAAGCTTCTGCCAACAAGTGACGATAAGCACATGTTCACAACAAAGGGGACTTTGCGCACTGGTGAAAAGTTCAAGGAGCTCTACTTTTGAGATTGCGGTCGGTTTAGTTTGAAGTGGTTTGAGGAACGAGGGGGTGGGGGGTGGAGGGAGAAACAAAGATCATTGTCACAGAGTGGGATCTGAACCTGATCACAGTGCTATTGTTTCCCGAGAACATAACTGGAAGAGTCAAAGACAAGTCATGTACATCAACGTGAACTCGAGTCCATGTCTGACGTTTGTTTGTATGTTTGACGTAGGCCTTATTGAATATATGATAACAGTTTGTGTGAGTTTTTTTTTCTTTTTACATATTTTTGAATTTCAAGCCAATTTGGACACACAGAATTAATAGTGGTGGTTAATATTTATGAGAAAGGACAAGCTTGTCAAAAGGTAAAGCAGGTTTGGATATTGAATAGTAAAAACGTTACACATTGGGGCTTTAAGGGGCTCACAGTGCTTGATGTCTTGATTACTAAAAGAGAAATACAGGGTGAATCAATCCATAGGCCTCTTGTTCCAGATCACCACATGCTTTCAGTTAAAAAAAGGATGCTTATACCGCTGCAAAGCATCCACACGTAGGAAAATAAAATGTTCCGGCATTGCATTTGGCGCTTTGGATAAAGTGTAACTGTATAAATGAAAATGCAATGCATGGGGTTAGCCTATGTCATTGTATGCGCTGGAGTGCAAGCATCTGAAATCGGCTCCGTTGAAATGGATTTCAGGAATGAGATGGAATGGACGAACCAATCAGGTGACCGTCAGGCGGAAGTTTTGACGTGGCTCATCTCTTACAAACATACAAAACTCAACTAAGAGTTATATATGAAAGAGATATCTAATTCATATTCTGCGAATTAAATCGATTATTATGGCAATTATTCCACAGATGCTGACATTTATGTTTGTTTGGAATAGTTGAGAAACTAGAAATCGTGTTGCATGATGTGTTATAATATCTCGTCACGGATTGGTTTTGAAGTAAGATGACAGACAAGTGATTTGTCCAATTATATAATATAAATATAAGGATTTTTGATGACGTGCAGTCTTCTGAAGCAACTCTCTTATGAATGGATTTCAGATGGAGTAGCTGTTTGCAACGTAACAAATCATCTGATGAGGTTAGTGGCACTAAGTAATGCCCCTGAATGCGCCTTTAGATGACGCGCCTTTCATACTGTTCGACCCAGGATAAACCCACTACAGTATTTTGGATCGGGGATTTTAGCGGGATGCAATGTAAAAACACCAATACTGATACACCCAGTAGTTCACTAACTGAATAGGGCAAAGTGCCACTAAGTAATACCCCTGAATGTGCCTTTAGATGACACGCCTTGCTTTCATACTGTTCGACCCAGGATAAACCCACTACAGTATTTTGGATCGGGGATTTTAGCGGGATGCAATGTAAAAACACCAATACTGATACACCCAGTAGTTCACTAACTGAATAGGGCAAAGTGCCACTAAGTAATACCCCTGAATGTGCCTTTAGATGACACGCCTTGCTTTCATACTGTTCAACCCACGATAAACCCACTACAGTATTTTGGATCGGGGATTTTAGTGGGATGCAATGTAAAAACACCAATACTGATACACCCAGTAGTTCACTAACTGACTCGGGCAAAGTATGGATTGATTCACACAGAACTTCTCCTTTGACACTGTTTGCCAGTTTTTCAGTTCCTGCTGCAATGTTGAGAACTTAGAGGGTCAAAAATGTGTAAGACGATGATGTCAAATATAAGGATGGATCATGTGGTTTTGTTTGCCCTGTGATTGCCCTTATCAGACTTCCACCATATTTAGCCAATTTTACGTTGCTAAGTTGATGGGATTTGACAAGCTTATAAATCATTCAGTTGTATACATTTTTAATCATGTTATTTTAGTGTAAGTGTTACGCCTTGGGATGTCGGAGAGGATGTCGTCTTGTCATGACTGGCTAATTGAATTATTCCTTGTGCTTCATGCTCCGTGCCAGTTAGCTTGCTCATCTCAAGGTCTTTGTTATCTTACTGCTCAAAGACTATTTTTACCCTCTCATCCAAAAACATCTATTCTTGTTTCATAACACCGATGCAATACGGTGCAATGTGAGAATCTGAAGATTGGTGTTTCAAGTGTTCTTTTAAAGAACATCCCCACAGACTCTATGGCAAACATTTCCTGTACCAGGGAAAACTCACATAAATTATGCAGGGTGAGAATGTTGGAAGCAAGGTCAAAAACAGTCCATCCTTGGACCCAGAACAGATGAGCAGCATGAATACAAATACACCCAAATCCCTTAGACGCATCAGTCTCAACTGACAGCTTGTGGATACAAACTACATAGCTGCGAAAATATGTCTAATCTACTGCAAAATAGATAAAGTATTTTTGTTTGACGCAACTGAAAAATTATCTCCCTAAATATATCCCCCGAATATGATTCATTTACACATTTTACACAATTTCATGTGTGTGTGCTATAACTCAAAGTATTAGTGGATATGTGTCTCATTTGTACTGTCCCAGTTAGGCTGTATCAGGTCGTACATAAACATTCAAATCCCCTGGCATCATTTGCTTCCTTGTCGTCATCAACACACAATGCACCCCCAGCCCTACCCTTCCACCAGCCAAGAGGTTAAAGAGAAAATCACAGCTTTGAGTGTCATTAACTAGCAGTCACACTGCACCATGCCAGCAGGGGAGAGGAGGGTGGAGATGGGGTGTTGGGTGTTGGTGTCTGCTGGTGGTTAGCACCCTCTCTCTTTTATGGGGGTTGTGTGACAGTGTGGCAAGTGTTGAGAAGCTCTTTTGCCCCCCCCCCCCCCAAAAACGCCCCTACCCCCTCCCTTCCCCACCTGCCTGCCCCCCCCATTCCATCCTACCCCAAAGCTGTCCCTCAGCAGCCCAGATGGCAGGAACACTTGTCTCACCACCCCGTCTCTGGGCTCGTATTGCCTCAGCTGTTGCCTCCAGAGAGCTGCAACCAGCAGGGAGGTCTAGTCTCCCACTCCCAGTTCCAGTCCCACTCCCAGTAAGGGCGAGCGGCCCTCCCCGCCTCCACTTAACCACCATGATGAAATGCGGCGGGCGCGCGGCAGGAAGCGCATGACCAATAATGGGTGCGGAGGATTATCCATTCAGCTTCCTGTTCCAGCACGACCTCAGTTGTAGTTGTTGTTGTTGTTGTTGTTGAGCAGAATCAATTTGAAAACTAACTCTTTTGTCATTTTTATTATCTTCAGTTAAGCTAGGCATGCAGTGTCTACACTGAACACTGTTTCAGAAACGGGCTCAATAGACTGCATGTGGACCACATGTGTATATACTGCACATACATTTTAATGTATGGTATAATGTGTGTCTGTCATAGTTCGATACCATCACATATTTTCCATTCCACACATTACACTAACCAAGACATGCATTATCTTAAATAGGACATTACAATATGTCTTTTACATGTACAGTATTTTCCACCAAAGTGTATATAAGTGGTGGAAAGAAAGACCTAACCCCCTCCCACACACACACACACACACACACACACACACACACACACACACACACACACACACACACACACACACACACACACTAGCTGGGATTATTCCACCATTGCCTTTGGGATTATAAAATTCTGATGACTTGGTGAGGTCTGTGGAAACATTGGTTGAGCCAAGTCAGTTTCGACTGACTCGCAGCAAGCAAGTGTGTTATGACCACAATAACTATGTGGACTTGCCTCTCAGACAATGCTCTAACATGTGTTTTGACAGCTGTGGGTAACGCGTCGCCTGCCAGAACCAAGCCGAAATGTGTTGTTAGCCTTGAAGAAAATGTCCAAATAGGGTAAATGTGGGTACCCACCACTAGAGCTTTTTATCCCTCAACATGTGTTTTCATAACTAATACGACCAACACTATTTTTAGGATAGCAGGCAAACAGATTGACTTGAGGAGAAAAATTACACATGTTGAAGAAGGTGTGGGTGATGTGCCTCCCTTGTGATTCATGCAAACACCCAAATGGCTGTGGGGAGGGAAAACTGGCATGTGATCACAGTCAAAATCGCTCTGCCCAGCTCATGACGATTTCAACCACATGACTTGTTTTAAACCTATATTTTCCACTATAGCTGTCATTAAAAGTCATTTGTGTGAAGTTTTCTATAGCTGCTGCCAATGAAAATGCTGGCTATGAACAGACTGTGCTAAGCTAGAACTACCAAAAACAATAAAATATTGTAAGACAGCTGATATGGGAAATTGCATGTGCTATACAATAACTAATGTCCTGTGCACTAAAATTTACATTGCGAACAATACAAATGTTTGCTATAGAGACAATAACAGTTAATTTGGAGAGAAATAAATAGCCAAACTGAGTGAGCATCAGTTTCATTAATGAAATATTTCTCTCTCTCCCCAGTATAAGAAGCTTGTGATAGCACGTTTAAATCACCAGCAGGCCATGTATCTCTCAAACTCAAGCTGCTCGGCGTGGAATGATGTTAACATCCGGTAATGAGTGTCTACCTCAGGAGAGCAGAATGCTGTCTGCCGGGGGAGAGTGAATAATGAACTTGATGAATTAGCGGTGCTGCCAGGGCCCCCAGGCCAGTCGTTATCGGCACGAGCGCTCACGTCGCTCCCTCGGCAAACCCTCTCAGCATTTGTCGCACAAGCTAGTGGTCTGTTGTGGTCATTTGTGTGTATATGTATGTGTGTGTGTGTGTGTGTGTGTGTGTGTGTGTGTGTGTGGCAGTTTTTCATTAACTGATTCCTCCTCGTGCTCACTCTCGCCTCCATCGGATTTATGCTTGGTGGGTTGAATAGGCAACGTAAAATGACTTTTGAAATGGTCCAATAAGGTTAATAGCATGTTCCAAAGAGCTTGGTGACAAATGATTGAATGTAGCCTCCACTGTGTTTGGCTATAGGCCTATGAGAATATGTAGCCCAGTGAGAAATTTATGGACTCCTATGGATTTATGTGAAACTGAATGCATGCTTCGCTGAGCATATGAACACCAACATTTCAGAAAGCCACTAGTGTGAAGTTTGTTCAGGCAAGTGTAATCATAGACTTTTACTAGACCAGCTGGACATGTAAGATAGAATGATATTGCGCAGTTGCTACAACTGCTCCCCATGTTAAAGATAATTTCTTAATATGTCTTACATTACATCTGAATCACATTTCAGCCGCGTCTGGAGGATTCCGCACATTTCTTTTCAAATGGTAATCCACTGTGTGACCTCAACTCTTTGGAAAGAGACTACAGTAATAAGTAAAGTGTAAGTTAACACAGAGCTGACCTCGTATAATATATTTATCACACAGGAAGACCCCTGTGTGTCCTTCTCCCTTGATCGGTCTCACCTTGGTTAACTATCTCTTTGGATAAGCACCCCCACCCCCCCCCCCCCCTTCCACCCCAATCCTACCCCCTCCACCCCAGGAGACTGACTGAAATAATGAAATGGCACCATACATTTGGCTTCTGCTCCGCAAATGAAAGCGGTGCCATGTAGGCCTTTCTAAAAACGGGCCATTAGGTATTCTAATTACAACAGGGGATAGTCTCACATCGCTCATCTGATGCATTATACATTAAACCCATATGTGAGTCTATGGCAGCGCATCCCTCTGGAGAGATGGGGAAGACACTGGAGAGAGAGAGAGAGAGAGAGAGAGAGAGAGAGAGAGAGAGAGAGAGAGAGAGAGAGAGAGAGAGAGAGAGAAAGAGGAGGGGGAGGATTTCCCTTGATGTATGTCATGCAGAAGGAACGGGTAGAACCTCCCCTCATCTCAGTATTCAGATCCAAGTGTGTTGGGGTGCTGGATGCTTTCAAGTGTTTGTTTGTTTGTTTGTTTGTTTTCTTGGAGAGCATGCAAATGCAGGTGGCCTACATGCACTAGTATTTGTCATGCAAATGCTGCTTGTACACACTGTGTAGGTATGCATGTCAGCCTGGTTGCATGGAAATCATCATCTGTTATTGTTTACAGTGATGCACTTGATTAAAAAGGGAAGCATTTTTGACACATAGTAATGTTGAACTGTGTGTGTGTGTGTGTGTGTGTGTGTGTGTGTGTGTGTGTGTGTGTGTGTGTGTGTGTGTCTGTGTGAGTGTTTTTGTTTGCTTGCATATTTGTGTGTGTGTCAGGTCTGTTATCAGTCTAATGGGGCGTACGCATCTGATTGTCTGACAGCAGGATGGATGAGTTGCTGGAGCAACACCAAAGGACCTGTCCCAGATGGCAGGACCAGTCGTCTGCTGCCACACTTCACAGCAACTACACTTGGCATCCAGAGGAACACTCTCACCAGGTGGCACCAGTTGCTGGGGCCAAGTAGGCTATTCTTTCTCTCTCTCTCTCTCTCTCTCTGTACTCGTATGAAGGTATATGCACGCAACATCACTTTAAATAGACTTGTACAGTATGTCATATACTGTGAAGGTAAGCTGATAATTATGACATTGTGCATGTTCCTACTGTGAGCTCACACAAAGAGTTACCAAAGCTGAAACATCGCTTATGATGCTCTAATCGTTCATGATGTGCCCAATGGCATTTCGTTTAAAGTCAAATTGCATCAGAGATGATTTGCATAAAGCTGAGCAGTTTTTAAGCTTCTTTTAGTCACTCTAGTTGTCAAGATTTTGAAACTCTTCATGTTTGTTATTCTTGTCCATTGTAAGTCAGTTACAACTACCACCGTCTCTGGAATGTTTTTTATAGTTTGTGAGCAAATCCAATCGCAGCACATGTCTCCATGTGAAGACAGATTCTTGCAGAGTCTTGTTGTCACTTGTATTTTAGTCTGTGTGTGCAATGCATACAGTACTGCTTTCAAAGTAGAAGTGTAGCTTAACACAAAAAAGCTGTCTTAGTCAATGAGATCTCGTTCTGTAGTGGAAACAGTATCTACTGTATTTATCTGTGAAAAGTATATTTTTAGACATTGTCTGTGTCAGTTTTTTGTCTCTTGTCAGACAAATGAGGAGGTTTTTTTCTCTTCTTAAAGACAAATGAGTGGCTTGTGAATGCTCTACACTAAAATGATTGGCAGCAATGGCATTTACATGTAAAAGAATGTCACATCCTGTAACATTTTTCAAAACCTGTCAGCCATACAACTCCAAACGCATGCTTGTCTTTCATACCACACCCTAGCAACACACACACACACACACACACACACACACACACACACACACACACACACAGAAACACACACACAGAATAGCATGATCAAGTTAAAAAGTGAAACCTTTGTCTTTTATCATCTATTTATACCTACTGTGTTAATTGAGCTCCTCTACTGCGCTGTATGACAACTCGGAAGTGTCCTGAAGCTTTTGAAATGGCCCATGAGCAATCTCATGATCTTCATGCGCCTATTTATTTATTTATTTATTTATTTGTAGCTATTCTCTCTCTCTCTCTCTCTCTCTCTCTCTCTCTCTCTCTCTCTCTCTCTCTCTCTCTCTCTCTCTCTCTCTCTCTCTCTCTCTCTCTATTCTGCCCAATCAAGTAATTTGTGTAAGGCATATTTGATCACTTTGATGTGTTGGTGCGCACTATGCATTTGATGTGCATGTAAGTGTGTGTGTGTGTGTGTGTGTGTGTGTGTGTGTGTGTGTGTGTGTGTGTGTGTGTGTGTGTGTGTGTGTGTGTGTGTGTTGGTGGATGAAGGTACAGTGTTCCTCATCGGAGTTCATGAGTCTGGATTCTAAAGTCGCTGTTGGGGAGACCCTGTCAGTGGGACAAAGGGCCAGTTGTTCTGACGTGTCATGGAACAGCGTGTATCAGACACAAGATTGAATGTCCCTTAAGCATAGAGGAAACATAAAGGGAGGCGAGGCCATGCCAAACAGACACCAAAGAGGCTTTTGACGGTGAGCAAACAGATGGTTGGGAATGGAGAAACAGGGGTTTGTGTGTGTGTGTGTGTGTGTGTGTGTGTGTGTGTGTGTGTGTGTGTGTGTGTGTGTGTGTGTGTGGAGGGGCATACAGAACAAGACTCTCAACCCCACTCCTCCACTTTCTCTCTATCCCCCCCTCTCTCTCTCTCTCTCCCTCTCCAACCCCCCTCCCCCTCTCTCTTGCTCAGCATTTGATACGCCACAGCATCATCTGATGTTTGCCTCTCCTTTTTAATTAAAATGGATAGTTCCGAATAGGAGCTCTCTTGTTTTCATTTGAAGGTGGTCTGAGTGGTGGAGTGGGCTGGAGGGTGTGTGTATGTGTATGTGTGTGTGTGTGTGTGTGTGTGTGTGTGTGTGTGTGTGTGTGTGTGTGTGTGTGTGTGTGTGTGAGGGGGATCAGGAGAACGGAGGGGCTTTGTGCAAAGCCTTTTCCGGAATGAAAGAAGCCACTGTGTCACTTTGTCCGGCGCAAGACCAATCAAAGATAACCTGCATACGAATGATAACAGTGGTCGTAGCTTTTTCTCGATGGCTTGCATCTCCGCAGAAGGTCTGATAAGTAGACACTGGTTGTGGGAAGGGGACTCCTGACTCTCTTCTCCTAATGCTGTTATGGGATTCAGGTGTTCACACAATGACACTGGTCTGTTTCACATGTTTTCATTTCTTTATCTCGCCAGTGTCAGACTTGACAGAGGGACTCCCCAGTTTAGGGAGCACCGCTATCCGTTTCCTCTCTTCTCTTTATCAGGTGATTTGTTTGAGTTGTATTTCATTCTTAAGCCCAATAATGGCAAAGATTAGATTGTCATCGGATATGATAGATACTAATCTCTTTATTTGACTAAATTACTCTTTAGCTAGTGAAAGCCAAAACACACTGTCATATGATATGGCTCGACCCAAAAAGGTTTTTTTGTATTTCATTACCTACATACATTACAGGATTTGTGTAATCTCCACATACGTCTTTCTGGTGCAAAGCAAAACGATCTACATACACGCCCCCTTAATGACCTTAGCCTCACAAGTGTGGGCGAATAAGTATTTGTGTTTGCACTCGACTTGAGAAGTGAAGTGACATGTTAATCTCTCAAGCAGTTATTTACTATCAGGCATGAATGGAGGGGGAAAAAAAGTGTGTCAACAAGTTTCTGTCTTTTCTGTGAGATTGATTGGTAATTGTAGGTGTGAACACCATGCCATGTGTGTTGTTAGGTGGAGGGAGTAAACCTGTGAACTAACAGTCTTTTCCTCTCCTATCAGTGACTAACAAGATAAGGACAAAGGTTCAGCATTTACTATGCCATTTTTTTTAGTTGACACTCTTGTGTTTCTGTGTCTGACTAACTGGATATGTCCCTTCCCTCCCATTAGACTATCTTTTTACACAATAAATGAATGTCTGTGTAAATATCTATTTTGTGAGGCAACTGCTATGCAGGGTTAGCCTATTGTACCGGTAACTAAATGCTCCTGTAAAATATTACTATAAACCGTAAATATAATGCACCATAGTCTGTTTATAGCGCAAAGCAAGGCAAATTATTAATTCAATAATAAATATATGTTCCCATGTAAAACCCCAGCATGTAGTAGGGTCTTTTTAGGGAGAAAATAATGGTTAGTTTATATGTCTGGTAAGTAAGTGGATACTTCATGCTTTTCTGGCTTGTTGGCTTCCATAGGGTTCTGTTTCAGTATGAGTGACACCGGGGGTGGGCCCAAGGCCGGGGCACTCATGTGCCTTGATGTTCACTCCACTGGCCCGACCCGGCGGCGACATAGTCGGGTCTTTGTTGGACACATGCAGGCACCAAAGCCCAGCCCCGTAGCCCCAGCCTCCCTGCTTCTCTGCCCCAGCAACTGTGGAGGGTTGAGTGGGCCTGGGGTTGTAGAGGCCATGCCTGTACCTTTTGTAGTAGGTCTACTCTCAGGGAGAGCTAGTGGAGGACCACCATCAGCAGCATGCATGACCACTCCAGCCCTACCTGAACAATGCCCATCACACACACACACACACACACAGCACAGGCCACAGCAGATGAAGGAGACAGGGGGGAAACAAAGCCTGGGTTGTGTTGCTTTGCTTTGTTCATCAAGGGAGGGGAAGTAAAAAGATTTCACGGATAGGGAAGGAGAGTGGTCATTTCCTATATATAAGGGCAGTGTTCTCAGTCACTGAGCCCCACAAAGATCTAATACTGTCTCATTAAAATAGCTTAAAAGAGAGGAAGATTATCCATATTTATGTTTTGTCATAGGTCAGTTACAAAAAGGTAGTTACAACAAAATACTGCAGACTAAAAATTGTTTTGCTTATTTCCAAAAGGCATTGTGTCAGGATTGTCTATATCTGCAAGGTGTAGAATAATACTAATTTGCCAGATTAGCATGGTGTTACAGTATTAGCAGGTTTAAGATGATGTGATGAATATGAATTTACATGGTGAGTTCAAGAAGAAATATTTTTTATCTCTGCTGGCAAATCTGTTTTCTGGTTATTAAAGTAGGTGAAGTATACATATCCAAAGGCCTGCATCTTGGCCTCTGTCTATGGTTTGGTGAGATATTCAAAATGTGACAATTATACTCAGACTAGTTTTTAATTATTCCAACACAATACCTCCACAATGATTTGCTGATAATGTTGACATCATTACCATATCATTTGCCAGTGCAGTCTGTTCCTCAAATTTTCCGCAATGAATGTCAAGAATTGATGTGATCTGGAGCAAAAAAAGTAAAGAATTCCAGGGGAACAGGATAAATCAATTACTTTCCCTTTCCAGGAAAACGGGAAGACTCTGCAATCTAAGCTCCATTACTTGAAGATCTGTATTGTTTTTATGTCTGACACACTCCTCTTTATCACTCCTGTCCCATAATGACCTTCTGCAAACATTACAAAAGAAAAGAATTACATGGACAGTAATTATGCTGTGTCTCTATTTAAAGGTCTACTTCATGACAAAGAAAACACAGACAGCAGCTGCAGTGTGGAATGAGTTTGTTGTCAAACAGTAGAGAATGTTACGGCCGGGGCAGCAGTGCATGTAGGCCTTTTAGCCGTGGTAGTGAGCAGTACAGGGGGGGGAAGCGATGCTAATTTGAAGCGAACGTCCCAACTTGCTCTGTCAGTTTGTTCCCAACACCTTGCATGGGCTCAGACAGACTCCTTAGTCAGTGGGAGAGGGGGATTAAAGTAATAAATCCCAAACCTCCACACCTTCCCCCAGCTGTTAGCCTGCCCTCAGCAGAGGAAGGAGCGAGGGAGGGAGGGAGGGAGAGAAACAAAAAGACTAAGTGAGAGAACGTGTGTGTGTGCGCACGCATGTGAATGTGTGTGTGTGTGTGTGTGTGTGAGAGAGAGAGAGAGAGAGAGAGAGAGAGGGGGGGGGGGAATCCACAGTCGCACTTGACCTCTGTTATATAAAAAGACACACACACACACACACACACACACACACACACACACACAGAAAAAAACATCTGTGTTTTCCCCCACACACAGGATCTACTGTGTTCAAAACTTTTTGGCCGTTCGAGAAAGTCAGACAGCTGTGTATCAGTGAATAACAACTGAAGAATGAGCAACTTTATGATCTTACAGAGGAGCTTTAGAAATCTAATGCTGTGTAGAGGGTTTTTGTCTGGATCAAACTGGTTCTTTTGGGTGGTGATTTGGCACGTAAGGTCAACTAAGTAAAAATTAACAAAACATCATCCATTTTATGGATTAGGAGTGTTTGTTTCTTCAATATGACATGTCCATTCCCTTCTGCCATAAGCACCCTTAAAAGGTTGCAGGTTTCACATGCATAGATTAGGTCTAGTCCCACTCTAGCCATCTTGATTAGAGACTAAAGTTTTAATGACTGTTTTAATCCATGAACTCAGTGCATTAATCCCAGAAACCAGCCCAAAATGCCTAAATACGTTAAAAAAAAAAACGAAGTTGTTTAAAATACTAAACGTTTCGGATTACTTCAAGCAACTTCCATTAGCTCAGAAGGGCTATTAGTCCGTTGCAGAGAGCTTATTGTGCTAAGACCAGCAGCAGCACCATAAACAAACCATCAGTGACTCACTGGGTCTCTTTCTCTCCGAGCGCCATGCACCTGCTGATTCACTGTGAGCTGTCTGCATTCCTAAACACCTCCATCACCTTCTACAGCCAGCTTCACTGCTCAACGACCACCACTCCATTTACAACAGACAAATGGCTTTTCCAAGCCATTCATACAGAACATTTATAAAGCACAGTGGGTGTAATGTAGACCATGTGTTCTGATAGAGAGAGAGAGAGAGAGAGAGAGAGAGAGAGAGAGAGAGAGAGAGAGAGTGAAGAAAGCTCACTTTTGTGTGATGGAGATGAATTTGCATATAGTTGACACATATTATGGCAATGTATACTGTAATGTGGTTTGTTGTGCTATAACTTTAAAATATGTCCAAAAAGGTAATATCACATGTAATGTAACCTAATCAGACCTGTCATTTCATAAAAAAACAAGTTGGGGTTTGGGCGCACTAGTCTGCATAACTAATGGTGTGGAAGAGGACAAGAAGATATTTAAACAGAAGTGAATGAGAGGATTTGTAACTCTCCTACTCCCCCACCGGACAGTGAAAGTCCTGCTGCTCGAAAGCTGGTGCGTTTGTAGACCTATAAATACCCCTTCTGCTGCAGTTGTCCCATACAGGAAACGGGAATATAGGAGTGGCTTGTAAATTCTTCGAGTGTCTGTATTTTCGCTCATACACTTTAAATAAGGCAAACAAACAATCCCTTATCATTTTTCACAGTACAGGTAGGTGTATTATCTGCGCAGTGCACAATATCTGAGACAGAGGATCCGTGCAGTTGTTGGTCCGATTTAAGCAGACATCAGCAATATCATTGGGCTAAATAAATACAGTAAAATCTGGTAGGGCTTATTCAATTCATGGGCACTGCTAATGTCAGTTTAAATTAGCCTAGGCTATAACTGTAGGCTATAATAAATAGGCTATTTGCTTTTGCACAGGCTAATTTAGGGCTAATTTCTAATTGTGGGCAAAAGGCTAGAGGTGATGAATAATAAATATCAGCAGGCCAATGAGATCGGAAAATATTTGTAGCGTCTTAGGAAAAAAGAAAAAAAGAAAGTGTCCGTCACGTTGACAGATGTAGGCCCAGGCTTATTGGCCCACAGCCTAGTAGCCTGACACCCAACTCTATTAACAAAGCAAATAAACAATAAATAAATAGCCTAAAAAAAGGTACCCTATCAACTGCTGTTATTCAATCCATGAATTTCCAACGATTTCAGCCTTTGTAAATCAAGCAGTTGAAATGCAGACCGTGTCAGAATATCCATCTTTCATTGCTGCGCATCGAGCCACTTCAGAGAAGATGTTGTGTCCCATTGAACTCTATGACAAGCCGTTTGCATCTTGATCAAGGATCACAAATTGATACAAAAAGATTAGGTATCTTTAAACAAGCAAAAATGTTGTCAGCAAGAATGTATAGCCTAATTGTAGTCCAATTGTAGATATTCCTATAGAAAATGGATGTTGTCAGAAGTTACAAATTTACACTCTCATCCTAATGACAGGTTTCCACTAAACTGTAGCACAACCCAGGCTATGCACATATAGGCTATTATAAAACATCTCTCATTAAATATGGATTTTATTTCCCCATGTCTAATAGGCCAAGGGGCCTAGGTGGCAGGCATTGACAGTGACACATAGAGGAGCAGGAGTTTGACATTGCCCCCTCAGTGGAACGGAAGGCCTATTTTTGACACTTGTGTGCAATTGCTGTAATAATAATAATAAAAAAGTGTAGCTTATCAAGCATCTCAAATTATGGAGTCCCTTTTTATTGAATTATTTCTGTATACAGCCTATCTGCCATGAATAAACCCTGGAACGGCTTACCACAAACTTCTGCTCCCAGGAAAGATATAACTCAATGGGCGGTACTTGTGTTCTTCATGGGCGTGGTTTCCGCTAAACGGAGGGTTTGGTTGATTTGCAATCGATCAGTTGGAAAAGACTGGGGTAGATTTCCTAACTGTGGGAGAGAAATGTGATGTGCACCGTACGTGTTTGTTGAAGAAGATCGCTACCTTCCAATTGAAGGAAGCATTGAAATAATTTGCTGCTGAACGGAGTCGTCCACACGGATAGCAAAACAACCTCGAGTTTTCAAACATTATTTTCAAGTGTGTTTTCGGTAATTGTTTTGGATCGAAAAAATATAGAAGTGTTACTTCGTCTTTGTTTTTGCATTTACGCGTGGAAGACACACATCGCGAATCTATTACTGACTGTTTTAATGCAATTACGGACCACAGGAAACCGGACTAAAGTAGGCTAAAGAACAGGACAGCAAAGGCCCGATTTTCACCGCATCGCCACAAGTCCACCTCTGTTTCTCCCGTGGAGTAGGCTACTTGAGTCTCTCACAACCGCGACCTGGATGGATGGGCATGGGGAAAACAGGATTTTGTTACCCCGGGGCTGAGCGCCTCATCTACGCGTCATCAGTTCTCCTGCTGATCTTGCTCACTCTCTCGACCGTGGTCCAGATAGGTAACTGATATTTCCTCATCGCTTTCTCCCCGATCTTATGGTTTTTGCCCCCTGACATGTAAGCTAAGTGATAACACGACACTCCTTGTGTTGTTGACCACAGCCTAATAGATCTTTAGACGCAAGCTGAAAAGACTCAAAATTACTGTCCATAACACAGTTAACTCATAAAGTAAGTTTTTAATTGCAGGTGGTGTCAGTTTAAACAACGCTGAAGTTTGATTTTGAATGTTAAAAACTATTCCTTCTGACTTTCACACTCGCCTCGGGATTCTTGGTCGACTTCGCACAGTTTAGTTCGTCTACAATCCCTCGCTGGCTTTCACCACAAAGGCTAGTTGATAGTTGATAAACTACCTGGCTGACCGAAATATTGGACAAGGTAGCTTGCTTGCGGGTAGCCCTAATCAATGCCATCTCTACATTTTAAAAATTGCGACTTTGTTTCCATTCGTGGCCTCGACGCGCCTCTGGAGTCCACGCAGTTCCTTGCGCCATTCCCATTTCCATTAGCTAATACGGTTTGCTTAAAAGTTACAGTCGCTCTTTTGATACAGCTCATGTCATCAGGTAGATAGGGTAAGTTGGTCTGGCTTTTAATGAAAACGAATGTAGTACTTATTGCCATTTTTTGAAACATGGTAACAAAACTGTTTCCATCTTGAATCTTCTTCAAATCCGGTTAGGCTGTAAGCCTGTAGGTACAGTACATTACCCCAACAACCTGTCATTGTTCAATTAAAAACGTGATTGCTATGACTTCGGAGTTGCCCACGCCCTTCGATTTCCTTAACCTTATGAATGCTGATCGATGGGCCTGCCATCATAGCTTATTGTATGGAAGTGCTCCACAGCAAACTTTACTCTGAACGATTTGTTCCTGAACCATGAATAGTGCCCTGTTAATATCAGCCTACACATTTGATGGCCTGCTTTCTGTTGGCTTGGTGACAGCTGCTCCACTTCGGGTGTGCTGACTGTTGCCCGTGTTCACGGCCATCACAAATGAATGGTGTATGGTATGCTGCTGGGTGTTCATTGAATAGTCACACCTTCGTAATTCATTTAACATGCGTCCTGGGCTGCTGGACATGGAAGAATTTAAGGCACTGAACTGATCAGGCGGCCGTAATTCAAAACCCACCACGCTTTTGGATAGAAATATAAAACACTTGGAAACTATGAAGTCTGCAAGATTTTAAGGAGATTGTGATATTCCTTGTCAGTTTGTCCTGTAGCTTTACTAAGTTTGTATTGGTTCCACCTATCTCTAATGTTGACCAGCAACTGCAGCATTTATACCATACGTTTTTATATGTCCAACTTTTGTAGACCAACACATGTTAAAGGTATTCAGATTGGTACAGCTTTGTTTGATCTTGTATTCAGCAGCACATAGCTTGACAACATGAATAGAACACCAATATGTAGGATATGTGATTCACCACTGTATTTACAGGTATAGGTTTAAAGTCATGGCATTTGTGTCTTGATCAAATTCACAATCAAGAGGCACAAAGAGATAAGAAACAAAGGTATCTTATAGGGATTTTATCATATTTTGAATCTGTTCTATCTGTAACTTTTTCATTTTAAAATCCTTATTCTTCCACAATTGGTTAACGGTTCCTAAACAACTTTTATGTAAGAACACTGTTATAAAGGATCCTGGATTATAGAAACATTCTTTTTAATCACTGAATCGTTGAGGAGCAGCTCACATCCACTGGCACAGCCTTGGATATTGTATGGTTAACAAAGGATTGCAGAGGCACAGTGTTGAAGATGTCATTTAGATTCGGAGGCTCTTGGGGAAGACGAGGACGGGGGTCAGGGGGTGGACCGGGGGTTTAGTAGAGGCTTTGGAGAAAAAGGGCTTTTTGGTTGCCTTGCTCTGCGGCCGTTAACATTTCAGTCCCGCACAAGGCGTAGGTCTGCTGACCTCAGTGCCCTGGCCAAATTCCACATCTTGAAATTTCACTCCGCCACACCGGAGTGGGGCCCTCTGGAGCTAAGAAGGTCTGCTCAGAGGGCCACCCTGAGAAAATATTTCCAGCTACTTAATTACAACAAGGCTGCGCTGTGCGGACTGAACGAGATGCCTCATTCATGGAAGAAGAAAACTCAAATTAATTTTGGGGGGCCTTGAAACAAATACCTTGTCTGTCTCTCTCTCTCTCTCTCTCTCTCTCTCTCTCTCTCTCTCTCTCTCTCTCTCTCTCTGTTTTTTATTGCTAGATTTGTTTTCATTAATCCGTCTGGAACAAGAACAACGATATCAAGTATATTGTTCTTTATAAACTCTGAAGTTAAATAATGAATCTTAAAGCTAATAGCAGCCATTTTTATGTACTCTGAGATAACATTAGTGAAAGAAACGATGGTCATTAACTGACTATTATATATGCTGACTACATTTGATGCCATACTTCAATTAATTTAGTTCTTACACATGGCCCAGGGCTTTAACAGTCTTTCTTTGTTGCTGGATATGTATTTGTGTGTGTCTTTTTTTGTTGCTATTTTAATTACATGTTTTTCTATTTATTTTCCTATTTACTTTTTCAAATCTCTATTTATTCATTTACTTATTTGTTTTATAGATTCTTAAATGTATGTGACCCTATCTGTTATTTGTTTAAAACTTGGAGGTTGGAAAGTGGAGGACTTGGGTGTATTTGGGGTGAGGGAGAGCATTTGTCTGTCTGTCTGTCTGTCTGTCTGTATGAATGTATGTTTGTGATATATGTCTGTTTATGAGGTCCCATCAAAAACGAGATGTCCCATCTCAATGTTTTTTTCCTCTCAATAAATGTATTATATATTGTATGTGGCTGTGCAGGTTCAGCACTTGTTTTTGCTGCTAATTCTGGAAACCAATTAAGGGTGTGTGTGTGTGTGTGTGTGTGTGTGTGTGTGTGTGTGTGTGTGTGTGTGTGTGTGTGTCGTGCCAGTCAGAGGAGTCTAGGTGCACAATTTGACGAGGCACTGAGAAATTCTTGCTCTGCATGTGACAGTTTGATTTTACACCTCTGCTGCCCCCAACTGGGGCTCCGTTGAGCCCTGCCTCAGGACAGCTTAGTGTGTGCACTGTCTGCACAAGGCACCACTAGCTGCTCCGTCTTCTCTGAGGAATCAGACATGCAACAGGGTCGCTTTTTTGTGGCAGCAAGTGGTCCTTAGATGGAGATCCACCCACCCGTTTCGTTCAACCCAAGATTTGTTTTTGTGTGGCTGCTGTCAGGCCCAAGAAATCTCCGGCAACGTGCCTCCTTACCATGCTGATTTAAATAGGAATGTCAGGTGATGCTCTAATTGTTTCCAGCTGGCCAATGGTGAAAAACAGCTTGTGTCGATGATTTCTGTAAATTCAATTAGATGGGGGGAGAGGGGGTGGTTGGTTGGGGGGGGGGCAGGGGGTGGCTATCAGGAGGGTTCGGGAGGCCCGGTGTGCGGTCTCGTCCTGCTCACACATGTTGGTGATAAAAGTCCTTCAGGCATTGCACAGGCTCGGTGGCATATGAGGTCAGGCGGAGCCGCCCGCCCGGCCGCCTGTGTTCTTTGTGAAAAGCTCTTCTGTTTGGCCGCAGCATGCCCACCAAACATGGTTACATCTGCAGCACGCTTGTTGTCTTTTTGCTCGCTTTTCTGCTCCCCTTCAACGAGCGCCCGGAGATGGATTGACGAATCCATTGAGATTCCCGCTTTGATAGTGGAATGTAAACACATCAAAGAGGCTCTTGGTGATTAAGGCCCAGCTCTTGAACGTGCACACACACACACACACACACACACACACACACACACACACACACCGGCCAGAGCTGGAATTTGGCCGCTCAGAGGAATCCAAAAGCCTGTTGTACTTGAAACCAGGTCTGATAAGGTGTCTTGGACTGGAAGTCAAGATCGCTTTTCCTTTTGCCTGATTCAGAATCCACAAACTATTACATGGTATTGGAGAATATTGATCGGCAGAAAGTATTGAACTGTAGCTGAAGTTCTTCTGTAGCCCATCAGAATTCTTCTGCTGCTATGAAATATAGCTAGTCAGCCAAGTTAGACAGTAGATAAGTTTATAATGCACTCTACTGAATCTGTGTCCTGACCAGGGTGCGGCTTATTGGCGGTTGAAGGCACACTTGGGGAGCTCTCTCTGTGTCAGATAGGAAGATTAAAGCTGTGTTAATGGAGGAACAAGAGTGGCTATCGGATTAAAAAATGCTCTCTCTTTGTTTTTATAATTGAATTAGACTGTACATTAAGAAGTGTCATTTGAAGGACTGGATAGAAAGTGCATAATCATCTATGCCTATGCCTTAGATTTGAGTAGCTGCCAAAAAAGGATGTATTTGTATAAATAGGTTACATTATGCTAGACATATTTCAGAGATCCATCATAGCTAGGGGAAATGTTCTGAGTTGAAGGTAGAGCCAGACTCCGCCTCAACGTGGAAGAATAAGTCAAAAAAGATTGCAAGACAAATATTAGTTTTCACACTAGGTTCTCACTATACTTCTGTCAGTTGAATAGACTTCCTGTGGTTTTGTAAGTGGATTTGGCATGATTTTCCCTCTTCCCCTCACTATTATTTACATTTAGAGTTCTCTGTTATACCAAAAAACCAAAGCAACATTTCAGCACTGGTTAATATTCTGTGTTTATTCTATATATTATCTGGCTCTTTGGCAATAGATGGGAACCCTAGAACTGTTTTGGCTGATGTAAAAGTGCAAGATTCTTGCCATACCTGAAGTATTGTACTCAAACTGGGAAAAGCACATGGAAACTTTCAAGGTGCTGCGTTTTCATATCGCAGCTAGCCACACTGGGAAAGCATCCACTATTTGTCTCTGCTGAGGTGAAAGTTGTATTAAGACTTCCTGTTGGCCTAATTTTAGTTTCTTTACTTCATTTGGACCCAATGATTGAATCTGACTCCAATGAAGTCAGATACCTCTGTGCCTGTTTTGCCTCTGAGAGATTCAGCTTAATCTTGTTAAATCAGAAATGTTCCAATAGAACATCAGTTTAAGCATGCACCCTGATATAATCGGTTGTGAATGTTTTTTTGTTTTGTTTTTCCCTTACTTTTTGATGTATACTTTGCATTGCTTTTTTAAAATATATATTATAATGTATGCTTTTAATTGATTAATCCTTTATAACATATTTATTACGTTGTAGCGCCAGTCCAGTGCAAGAATTTGCAAGTAACCATTGCAGCCAGATTAGTAAATGACCACTGAGGGCTCAATGGTTATTACAATGGTTTCTAACCATGTGTGTGTTACCCTTACTGTTGCAGGGGCAAGCCAAGTGCACACCACCCAGTGTCGCATTCAGAAGTGCACCACCGACTTTGTCTCTCTCACCTCCCACCTCAATGCGGCGCTGGATGGCTTCGACACAGAGTTCTGCAAGGCGCTGCGGGCCTACTCGGCCTGCACGCAGCGCACGGCCAAGAGTTGCCGGGGCAACCTGGTGTTCCACTCTGCCGTGCTGGGCATCAGCGACCTCATGAGCCAGCGGAACTGCTCCAAGGACGGCCCCACGTCGCCCACGCACCAAGAGACCCCCGTGGAACCCTGCAACTACCATAGCCGTCACCACCACCAGCAGCAAAGCCTGCTGGGTGGCGTGGGGGTGGGAACCGTGCGGCCCCCCAACTACCTGTTCTGTGGCTTGTTTGGCGACCCCCACCTTAGGACTTTCAAGGACCACTTCCAGACGTGCAAGGTGGAGGGGGCCTGGCCACTCATCGACAACAACTTCCTGTCCGTTCAGGTGACCAACGTTCCTGTAGTAATGGGCTCCAGTGCCACGGCAACCAATAAGGTCAGTGAGGCATTCTAAACCTGGTTATCCATTCATTTCAAATCTTTGATGTTTTAAACAGTAAAAATGAGAGAAGGTCCGCACACTGTTGCAGCTCCAAAAAATGTGCAGGTCTTTACTGTGTAATCTTGGATGTGTGCCAAACAATTTTGGTTCTTTATTGGTAATAGTATTTAAACTGCACTTAAAAAAAAAACTACTTACCAAGTGTTTTTTTTTTTTTTTAACAACTGCATGGCAAGAACCAGAACCTTCAAAGCTGGGCTTTGGTAGTGTTTGAACGTTAGAGGTTTTATTCTGTGCAATATCAGTGAGGATTGTCTTCAACAGTGACAGCTTTACCCATGTTGATGTGTAAGAAAGAGTTCACAGTACACTGAAAGGAAGTATACTGTACCACTTTGCTCCATTATGCTTTTATGATTTGGTTACATTGTGGGCTTTACATGCAGTGGCAACTCCTAATGCTCGATAGGATAGAATTACATAAAAGTTGTTTTGTCCTTAAGTAAGGTAAATGTGTAAAATTATGTCACTCATCAGTCCTATGTAAATGATCCTGAAGATATTTCAAAATCTCAGTTTCCAGTTTGGCTCCCTTCAAATGATTGTAATGCCTGCTATTCAAACCATCTAGGGGAATCATTTTCATAGAGAGTTTTATCATTTACACATTCAAATAGTCTGAATGTCTCTCAAGGGTGAGGTCTTTTGGGCCAGTGGCCAGCTCTGCATGAATGTGCACACATCAGATTTAGAGAGAGAGAGAGAGAGCCATTTGTAGTGAAGCTTTGCTGAAGTCATATGTGTTGCATAAAAAGGTGTAAATCTGAAGCATGGTTGCCAGATAACCCAATTTTCAACTCTGACCAAAATCGTCACAGGTGCAAGCTAAACAAAGCCACCAATAAAGGCCTTGTGACCAACTCTTGTGACCAGGCAGTCCATGAAATCCTAATGTCATTAATGAATACATATAGCATTCACTGTGGTATGACCTGTAATGAATTGAGTTTGAAAGAAGCCTTTGCTGTCGGCTTCAAGGGCAGGAGGCAGAAGACATGACCCTCTCTTGATTTTTAACTGACTTAACTAAGGAATGGCTATTTTCTTTCACATTCAATGCAAATAGCAGTAGACCTATGGCGTAGCAGTCCTTCGTCAGGGAGGTATGAGGGCTTTTGGAGCATGGGAGGGAAATGGGTCCTGCACAAAGATGTCTTTGAGGTTAAAATACTGAATTGTTGTTTTCCCTCGAAGTTGAAATGGTGTAAAGCTGTGTGATGAAAAGCCTGGGCCTAATGCACAGAGAGTCTCGCTTGACCTTGTGACTTGGGAGGTGGGAGCCTATTATTGGCCATTAGCACATAATTATTAGCACACACCCTTCGAGTGGGATTCTTGTCCCTAATGGCCAACTAGTCGTCACTTTTCATCCATGTCATCCGGGGACAAAAACTGGCATTCATTCATCGGACGCTAATGCAGCACCACACTTCTCATTAACCAGCTGCCACTTCCTCCTCTCATTGGGCAAAGTGTTTTTTTTTTTTTTCTCGCTCTCTCTCTCTCACTCACTTTCTCCCACAGATTCTTCCCCCTGACCAAACATTAATTGAATTTCATTAAAATGTACTTTGTGCTCAAGCAGCCTAAGAAGTCATTTGAAGAGTTGTGAAGAGCTGAAGTTAAAACTGGCAGTGTGTTGCATGCAGAAATTTATGAGAGCTTTGTAGCCAGCTACGCAGCCCTGGTTTTAAACAATGCATCTATAGATAACATAAGAAGGTTACCATACACAAATTAGTTAGGTTGTAACCCCATGATAACATCAGTTCACTGTTTTGTTGATCTGAAGCTGTTCAGTGGAGGTAGGGGTTATGTACTGTTGAATGTGCTTGCATTTTGCCCATGGGCAAAATACATAGATGATAAACAAAATATATGTTTTTCAAGCATCCTATATTCTTTTCTTTCTTTTGCCTTTTTCTTTTGGTGTTCGTTAACCATGCAGTAATCTGGGCATTGGTGGCGTGGCGTAGCGGCTAAGGAACCAGGCGCCTGTTTCTCAAAAGCATAGTTGCTAAGTTAGCAACTATGTTAGTTGCTATGCAATTTCCCATTGCCAACTAAGTTAGCAACTATGCTTTTGGGAAACGGACGCCTGACTAGTGTGCTAGTAGCCTGGAAATCGTGGGTTTGGGTCTGGCTGCCACCATTGTGCCCTTGAGCAAAGCACTTAACCCTTAGCTGCTTCAGGGTAACTGGCCCTGATGTAGTTGATAGTTGGGCAAAATGTAAATCGCTTTGGATAAAAGCGTCTGCTTTAATGCATAAAGGTAACGTACAGTAAATATAATCTTGAGTTCAATTTTTCTGAATGGTTATGTGCTAACACATCCTCTCCTCTTCCAGGTCACAATCATCTTCAAACCTTTCCAGGAGTGTACTGACCAGAAGGTGTACCAGGCTGTGACAGATGACCTGCCTGCCGCTTTTGTAGACGGGACCATCAGTGGTGGCGAGGGCGACTCCAAGAGTCTGTGGGTGATCGAGAAGTCCGCCGGTCACCACGTAGAAATCCACGCTGCCTACATTGGCGTGACAGTCATCGTGCGTCAGCTGGGACGCTACCTGACCCTTGCGGCACGTGTGCCCGAGGAGTTTGCCATGGCCTACGACGACGAGACGCAGGACCTGCAGTTGTGCGTCAACGGCTGCCCGACGTCCGAACGCATCGACCGGGACGGACACCTGCCTCTCCCTCTGCAGGAGCACCTGCAGGAACCACAGCCACAGCAGCAGGCAGGGATGAGGCATCAACAGCATCACCACCACCACAATCACCATAATCATCACAATCACCATAATCACAATCACCACAATCACCAACACCAGCAGCAGTTCCAACAGTATCCCAGGGCCAGTGCCCAGCGAGCGATCTACTCTGTGGATGCAGCCATGGCCGAGTGTAGCAAGCAGCTGGAAGTGCAGGACATCTACTTCCACTCGTGCGTGTTTGACCTGCTTACTACCGGCGACGCCAACTTCACCACGGCCGCGTACGACGCGCTCAGGGACATGAAGGCGCTGCACCCCAGGAAAGAGCACTGGCACATCTACCCGCTGTCGGGTGCCACCGCATGGGGACAAGGACCACTGCTGGTACTTCTCTGTTTGGCTCTCACTGCTTCGCTTTGGTGAAAACAAACTACAACAACAACAACAACAATAATAAATAGCAACAACAAAAATAATAACGCACAGGAAAAAAACAACAACAGTACCTAATCGGTCAGGCTGTTTATTTTAATGATGGTACTAGTAAAGCAACAATGGACCACAACAATGGACAAGAAGCGTTGATGTATATACTGTGCATAAGAGGAGAAAAGTCAGTCTCTCTTGGGCTTAATCATGAGAACTCTCTCTCTCTCCTGACTGTAAATTTTGTGTATATTACTTCTTTTTTTTCGCTGAAGACCTGGATGTAGTAGTGTGGTGTGTGAAGTGTGTGATTTGTTTTTATACCTCAAGATTGAGGACATTTTACCAGAAGCACTTTATTTTTTAATTTTTTGCAAGAAAAAAGAACAGCGAAAAGAAAAGGAAAAAAAAAATAAAACACCTGAAGAAAACAGTGTTTCCCTTAAGCAAGCCCAGTAACCGTGAAACAGCTTGGAATGGACGAAACTAGGATACGCCACGTGACTTTGCCGAACAGTTTCAAATATGAGTGCAATTTGTTATGTTTGAAAGTGAACAGGATGGACTAACTTGGGATCTCAGCGCTGGTAGAACACTTCTTTTCACAGTGCTTTCTTCACGCACACACAATGTTTTGATGCTAACTTCACATGTCCGGACCTCTTGGCCAACTGGTACATCTTCTGAACATGGCACTTGCTACACAGTGTTCTAATGACCACAGAGAGCTTCACCCCAGACCTGTTCGCTAAATGCTCAGTGTACGATTATATATCTCGCTCTGTTTTAGATCTGTTCTGTGTTTCTGTTCTGTTCTCTTTGATTAGCGCAGCTGGCGGGTGTGATAATGGAATGACTGACTTGGGACCAGCATCAACTGGAGCGGTTGATCTTGGGCACGCTATAACCTACAATATGAAAATGTTTGGTTGTTGTAGAAACAGGTGTAGGGAAGAGCTGTCAGTGTGGGCGAGATGAGGGTTTTTAAGTCGACTAAATGATTGTTGGGTGAACATTTCTATGCTTTATATCATGCTAACATGGATGTGTTTGGAGTTTGATGCCTTTGATCTGGCTGATCTGAGAGGTCTGTGTGAGATCAGACTGTGAACTTCACTAGGCAGAGGTCATAGAGTTGACATGTTTGTTTGTAACTTCACTGTCATTCTCATGTACCAAACGAAACTGGAATCCAGCGCTGAGTGCATTGCAGACAGTTTTGCTCTGCTAGATCAAGCCTCCTGGTAACACCGCAGTGTACAAGCAATCACAAGTTTGGCTTTTTTATATTCATGGTACTACTCTTGATAGATCTTTTTGTCTTCACCAATGTCTTTTCTTAGCAAGCGGCACTGACGATCACCTTATTGATATCAGATGATCGATTGGATTAGATTGGTTGGATGATTGGTCAATTCACTTCCTTCCTTTTTATTTTTGCTAACCAAAGACGAGCTTACCTGAACCAGAGGAGAATCACGGTAGAATGCCTCTGAAGTGCAGATGAACATTTTGTTTGTATGTGGGTGTGTTTGTGTCTGTGTGCGTGCGTGTGTGTGTGTGTGTGTGTGTGTGTGTGTGTGTGTGTGTGTGTGTGTGCGTGTGCAAATCCAGGATTTGTTTAAAAAAAAACAACAAAAAAACAAAACAAAACAAACAAAAAAAAACAACCAAGTGTATAGAGGTGTGACTTGGATCTGATTTCTTTATGTTCTGTTAGCTCATTTACATTGATATGAATGTCCTCTCTGTGCAGCCTCTTCAGTTTGTTGGTTCCGCTGACCCTTTACATCTCTCTCTCTCTCTCTCTCTCTCTCTCTCTCTCTCTCTCTCTCTCTCTCTCCCCTCTTCTTTGCGTTGATGGAATATCATAATCATAGCAGCAGCAGCAGCAGGGGCCGATATCAAAAGATGAGAAACACGAACGGGAGGGATTGTGACAAGCGTGTATTCTTTCTCCTAGTTTCTCCCTGCTCTACCCGTCTGGAGTTGGTTGCAACCCAGCAGCAGCACCATCTAGGAAAGGAATTTTTAGTCGTTGGGTACGAGATGCCAAAATATTTCCACCAGGGGACACCGTTATAATATCCCAAACTCCCTTTTATCACATAACCACCTTTTTTTTTTCTTCAGAAAAAAGACATTGCTACTGTAGATTTTTCTTTCTTTTGATTTGCAACTACTGCCAGTGCTGATGAGCTGCTACAATACTGTGACATGTGTAATAGATTGTATTTAGAACACTGGGAGTCTGACGGGAGGTTGGTTATCAGAATCAAAAATAGTCGCTATTTCAATGTGAGGTGGGATATTTATGAACAGAACAAGGCCTTGGAGTGCAATCAACTGCAAAGTTAAGCCTACACCCTGTGTTAAGCTTTCGTTAGCATTTGACTTTGTGATCTCTTTTTTGTCGTGAGTGAATATGAGTTTTTGTTTTGTGACGAGTGACTGCTCAATGTTGATACTTAAATTATTTATAAATGTAGTGTCTTGTTAGAGAAAGTTAAGCTTCATACTCTTGCTGTTGGAAAAAAAAAATATGTTTCAGATGTGATTGTACTGCCACCTAGTGGACCACCATTGTTACATCAGTGTTTTAGTATTGTACTGGATGCGGTGAAGAAAAACTGATAAAAGGAAAACGTGTGTTTTATTTAAAACAATAAATTAAAAGTACAAAATCAATGTCAGTTCTTTTATTGTATTGTGAGTAACATTTACTATTCAATTGACAATTTGCAATCATTTACTAATGCCACACATTCATAATTTTCGAAGACATTAGGAAAATAGTGCCTCTGGTTATTTTGATTTTGATCATGATTATGAAATTGTAGAGATTCTACAGAGTGAAGGATTTAGAAAATAAATGTTACATTCATTTTTTATATTTACAATGTATTAGGTTCAGTGCCAATACAGATTGTTTACAAAATAGATACATTCACTGAACATAATGCTGTTGCAGGTGAAATCATTCCTTCATTCAAAGTAACAAACAAATAAACAAACAAACAAACAAACAAATACCAAACAAATATACAGATACATAACATAAAACAGCACCTATGCTTGGCGGTTAGTGACATTCGCCTGACACCTGTGAACAGTATCTGCTCTGACCTGGATAGTTTGTGGTGAGTGTTTGTGATCAGATATCATTGTGGTGTGTTGTCACTTCACCACACCACACACACCTGTGTACCCCACAGACTGACTCCGGCAGCTCACACACCAACCCCACTTTTCAGGAACTTCAACCAGTAAAATACACATACTGTATAAACAAGGCTGCTTCTCTTCTTTAGGAGGTATTTTTCTTGTTTCCATCCTCAATATACAGTATGGGAAGTTAATCTGAAAAAGCACAAGGTATATAATATGCTCAGTCCTGTTTTTTGGTTGTACTGGAGTAATGCCATGGGATGGCAGCATGTAATGTATCAGGTTAGCCCAAGACAAATTTCCCCCATGGGGACAAATAAAGTATACTTTACTTTACTTTAGACAAATGGAGTTTGGAAATATTTCATAGTACTGTGAAATAAAGTGATTAGATCATATAACAGTCTCTTACCATTTTATAACTGCTCGTGCTGTCATCAAGACGTTAAAAATTGTGATCTTCAGAAGTATTGTCCTTAAAGCCAGGACAATGAGGTAGTTTGTCTGCAATCTTATATCTGCTAAATTAGACATATATGATAATAATATAACACATTAATATCTCATGCCTGATTGACACTCATGCATAACACAAACTGTTTTCATCTGATAGATATTTGGTTTCACTGCTGCATATTGCTCTAGGTCCATGCAAAGGTTTGCCTCTAGCACCCTAAGGTGGCCAATGCAAAATTTGGAGATCCCGTTTTTAACCGGTTTCAAGTGAAGGTGTGGGTTTTAGATCAGAAAAGCTGTCTAAATGATGCAGTTAATGATGTTGTTGACAAACATACTGTACTGAACATACTGTATAGCATGCACTGGATGTATAATAAATTAGATTTATGTAACAATGACCCCATTGCATTTTAAGTTTTTGGACTTCATGGTGGGCCACATGAAACAGAGCAGAGGGACACAACTGGCCCCTGGGCTGTAGTTTGGCCACCCCTCGTCTATCCTCTAATAACGAATGCAAACAAGCCTATATTGCTATATTTGTGTTGTGATTATGAGTGGCCCTTGGAAAATATTCTGCTCTATGAGGGATCCACAATCTAACCTCTCACAAGTCAATCCAGGCTTTTTTCATCATTGTTGGAACTGGTGGAATAACCTTCCCAAGACTACTAAAGTAACATACAGTACACTCTCTCCACCTTCAGGAATGCATACATAAATGTAAATGTAAAGATAGATTATAATCATGTACTCAGACACATATCCTTACCTTCAGAGATACTGGATGTGCTGAAGAGAGGCTCATAACACCTGTTAGACTCTTGTCCTGAATCTGAGGACAGAATTCATCATTGCCGTTACCTCCTAATAAATCACACGTTAACACTTCACTTGAGACTATTAACACTTCACTTGACACATAACACTGACATGAATCTGTCATAAATATGACATGACATGTAGGCCATCATGAACATGTAATCACACTTCAAAATATGCATGACTGTTGTCATTAAGTGCCATTTGGTTTTTGTAATGTCTGCATCTCAAAACTGTCACTTTTACATTACAAAAACCAAATGACACTTCAACATGACATGACATTAAACATGACACTTAAACATGACATTAAAAAAGTGTTCTTGACACATTATGTCATGTTTATGATAGGTCAATATCACTCTTATGCCAGCAACCTCACGTAAAGTGTAAACAATTACACTATGATTATGAAGCATCCATTACCTGCATGGCCACTCACCTCTGGTGTTATTTGGAAATCCAACATAACGTGTCTGTGTGACTTTCGCCATCCTTCTGTGGCTCACAAAGCAGATGTAGTTGTCCCAGTCACTGGATGCCACCGATATCACCGACATGGCCGTCAGGGTGCCATCCTCGTCTCTCATCATGTTGTAGATGGCAGACTGAGCTCCTCCGTTACCCCTTAAGATCCATGCCACCTCCAGCTCACCAGGCTGGACGTTGCTGACCATACACACCAGGATGGTCAAGCCTCCCGTGGTGCCAGACGATGACCCCGCCGGCAGATGATATGGAGGAGAGAGCGTAGCTAACAGCTCACCTTCAGCCTGCTCTGTAGACAACAAACCCAAGTCATACAAATCAATTACCATGCTGCTCATATGATTTAGCAATTCATTACATGAACTAGAATAAGGTTATCACACCCTTCATCGATACATAATTAGTCAGCATGCAACACAACCCTAAGATAGGCTAATCAGTGGAAAGCTTTCAACTTAATAATACATTTGCCAGGCCAATATCTGTGTTGATGAAATGTTTTTAAACTCTAAGTCATGTCATCCTCCTCAGCTGTTTCCTCCTGTGGGGTCCCATTGGGACACTGTCACTGCCAGACCCCCTCACCCCCACCACACACACACACACACACACACACACACACACACACACACACACACACACTCACTTGTGATGAGCTGGATGGTCAGTAGATAGAGAAACATGGTGCTGTGGAGTTGTGCAGGCAGACGGCCCTGTGGAATGAGCAGCGCAGTGTGAAGGATTAACCCTGCTCTCGTTCGCACTCACGTGACTTCTCGCCTGCCGCGGAATCTTTCCACTGTCTGTGCGAGCTTCAGTGTGTGTGTGTGTGTGTGTGTGTGTGTGTGTGTGTATGTTTGTGCGTGTGTGTATCTCTCTCTCTCTCTCTCTGTCTCTCTCTCTCTCTCTCTCTCTCTCTCCCAGTGTGTGTGATTATGTGTGTGTGTACTGTGTGTGTGTCACTTTTGTAACTATGTGTCTCTCTTTGCCTCTCTCTCTCTCTCTCTCTCTCTCTCTCTCTCTCTCTCTCTATGTAGGCTAGGTACTTCTGTTGCTACCTCTATGTGTGTGTGTGTGTGTGTGTGTGTGTGTGTGTGTGTGTGTGTGCTGGATATGTGTGTTTGTCTGTTTTGTTTTTTGCTTCGACAAGATATATGGTGGGGGATTTCAGCAGTGGTCCTCTGTTACCTTTACCCTTCTGGGCATGTAGAGTGTGCACTGCAGCATGGTCATCTGTGGTGACTTGTGACCCCTGTGCACCAACTGCATCAACTTCATCAACTCTGTGCATGATTTGTTGCTATTCCATTTTATTTTGCACTTATAAAACAATGGTATTAAGAAGCTGCAATGCATAAGTGTTTAGAGCATATAGCACATGGTGTGTGTGTGTGTGTGTGTGTGTGTGTGTGTGTGTACAGTAGGTGTATTCCTTTTAGGCTTTCACATATTGATTTAACACACTAATAGTGTTACATCGAGAGCATTTTTTGTTGTTTTTGACACACTTTTGTTAACTGCTATGAAGACAGAGAGGCAATTGTAACTGCTGCCCTGCAGACACATCTGTGATATGCCTGTTGCTTTTGAGGTGTGAGGTTGATGATATGATCGTTGCCTCTGCACACCTGTTGCATTTGTTGGTTTGATCATTCAGACACATATTCGTTTACTAATGACAGAGTTCTCTTTGAAATATCTTTGAAGTATTCCTGATCTACAATTTTTGATGTATATTTCTAATATAATAATAGGTATGAATTCATAATCACACTTCTTATTTGTAATAATGCCCTATTTTTGAGCCTTTCAGCACAAATAGGAACTGCTCTTTTGAAAATGTGTAGTTTTTTCTCCACATTGCAATTCTGTCTCAGAGAAAGCAACTCCTAAACATTTGGCCAAGTAATATGAAACAAAAGAAATATAACAACATAATTCTTCCTCCAATTACAGTACACTGACCCCAACATACTCTCTCTAGCAAAGGGGCCAAGTGTGAGTGCCTGCCACCATAGCTTACCCTACATTCACCCATTTCAAAAATGCCCTGTTCACTGAATTCTACCCGGCCTAAATGGCCTCATTCCTCTGTCAGTGTGAAAGCTGTTTATTCACTGAAGCCTGTTTTTGTGTCAGCTCTCGCCTCCTATTGGCTGCTGCTGGGTCTCATTTGCATACAGGGCACAGGAAGGCGGCAGCAGCGTTACAGACGGCAGCTGCAGCGTGCCTGGGAATTGTGGGTCTGACACATGAAAGGGAAAATGAAAGCTGACTGCCGCGCGAGACGAGCAGGCCCGAATGATGCAGCTGAAATTGAGGTAAACATTTCGAAGCCGATCAACAGACTTACCCCTGCCAAAAAAGGGCAAGTCTTTTTCTTTGGCTTCGACTGAGGAGTGTTTTTTTGTGTGTGTATATGTGTATGTGTGTAAGACAGTATTCATGGAGTGCTTAGAATGGGTAATTCAGGTTAATGTTTTTACAGTACAGACAGTGGGCCTACAGTACAGACACTAAAGCGGACAAGCACACACACGCGCTCACACACACACACACACACATACGCATACACACACACTCTCCCTCTCTCTTTTTGTGTGTGGCATGGCCATGTGACGAACTGATCCCTCTGTATTAACATCAGGGCTGAAGCTCATGCAGGCTCATGTTACAGCAACCAAAGTGATCCATCTCTTTATATATATACATAAACTGTACTACCGTCTGAAAGTTTTCAACACAGAGACCTTCTCTGATACAGGACTGTTATTGTGGTCTATCCCAGCTGATTACATACTGTACGTAGGTTGCTTGTGCAACGAGAGAATTTGTTGGGAGTGAGAGAGAGAAATGTCCATCGTCACATGGCTCTTTGTGAGGTGGGAGCTGTAAAAATGTAATTCGCATCCCTACAGGTATCTCTGAGTGCTGTCCAGGATCGTTCTGCATCAGACTGCATTGTCCCTTGACTCCAAAGGAACTCCAACGTCTTCCCTGGTTGATCTTCCATCATGTTGTTGTTGGTTTTCGCCTTGCTCCCCTTGACCCTGTTTGGCACCGGCCATGCCTCGGATTCGAAGGACCAGGCCGACGAAAACGCCCTACCCTTCCCTTGGAGCAAGGTAAGGCTCCCGAGCTACATCGTGCCGGTCCACTACCACCTGCTCATCCATCCCAACCTGACCACGATCGACTTCATCGGCTCGGCCAAGATCGAGATCGACGTGAAGAACAACACCAACTGGGTAGTCCTGCACAGCAAAGGGCTTAACATCACGTCGGCCACCGTCCTGGACGAGAGCGAGGCTCACCTGTCGGACCGTGTCTTGCCTGTGCTGGAGTATCAACCTCATGAGCAGATCGCCATCTTCTCCCCCAAAATTCTCACCTCTGGGGAAAAGTACTTCCTCTACCTTGAGTTCAGCGCCCCTCTGGGTAGTGGATTCTACGGGCTATACAAGAGCACATACAAAACTAAAAGAGGAGAGACAAGGTATTCTGACAAGTGTTCACAGCTCACAGCTCACATTTGGTCATGTCTGTGTAGTGTGTGTGTGTGTGTGTGTGTGTGTGTGTGTGTATGACATATTATGTGTGTGTGTGCAGGCGCAGCCACATAACTGGATGTGTTTGTGAATGTACATATGTACTGTATATATATATATATATATATATATATATATGTGTGTGTGTGTGTGTGTGTGTGTGTGTGTGTGTGTGTGTGTGTGTTTGTGTGTGTTTGTGTGTGTGTCTTTCTTGAAAAAAAGTACTGCTAATGCATTCTTCCTCTTGAATTTAGGATCCTGGCCTCGACTCACTTTGAGCCCACCTCTGCTCGTATGGCCTTCCCCTGCTTTGATGAGCCCAACTTCAAAGCCAACTATTCAATTAGGATAAGACGGCAGAGTAACCATATTTCCCTTTCAAACATGCCCATAGTAAGAAAGGTTTACTACCCCAACTAGCACACCAAATATTGTAAAATACATTGTGACTGTGACTCTTTCATGACTCGCCTTTCCCTTCTCCCTGTCACAGGAACAGACTGTAGAACTGCCCAACGGCCTTCTGGAAGATCGTTATGATACTAGTGTGCAAATGAGCTCCTATCTGGTTGCTTTTATTGTGTGTGACTTCAAAAGTGTCACCGGCAGGACCTCATCGGGAGTGGAGGTAAAAGAGTTTTCATACAGAACTCACTGGAGGGCCGGGAAATCCACTTACTGTAGCTCCAGTCCAGTGATCACAAAAGGATTTCTGATCATAGCCAATCATAAGATTTTTAAATTATATTATTATATTTGTATAATTATCATAAATACTATCAATAATAAATACTATAATTTCGTTTGACAATACAGTATATAGATAGATAGATAGATAGATAGATAGATAGATAGATAGATAGATAGACAGAAATAAATATTTATGATAAAGAGACTAACTTTTGTACTTATATTTGTGAATTGGGCTAAACTTATTTCCATCATAATGAAAGAGCTACCAGTGAATTCCTTTTTATCCTGGCACAAAGCCTTTGGATATACTGTTGCTGAACAGGATGACTGTAGAATGAATGAAAGTTTGCTTTCATATCATCTCCTGCCTGGCTGTGTGATAAATCATTGCGACCTTCCTAAAGAGAGTGCCTTCGATTTTGGGTTATACAAGTTTTTTTTGCTGTTGTTCCTTCGGCTAAGGATCCCAACAGTCATAAGATAGTAATCTTTTTTTTCTTTTCTTTTCTTTTTTTTGTTTTTAATTGTTGGGTATTTGTTGTCTTTTGATATTTTCCTTGGTGGCCCATTACTCGGGAAGATTTAAGTGTATGTGTCCTTCCTGCAGGTTTCCATTTACGCTGTTCCAGACAAGTGGCACCAAACCCATTACGCTCTTGAGGCTGCAGTGAAGATTCTAGAGTTCTACGAGAAATATTTCAATATATATTACCCCCTGCCCAAACTGGGTAAATAAGGAAACATTTTCATCCTTTTTAATCATTTTCTAGATTTTTTTTTGCAGGGGCACAGATAGGTAGTTGTTCAGTCACTTAATTATGTCATGACAACTAACTATTGTTTTTGTTTGTGCTACTTCTGTGGTCTGTCAAAGTAGTCTATAGGCTTTTATTGAAATATTGAAATGGTAAGCAAAAGACAAAGACCTGAGCTATTTTATCTTGCTATACATACTTTTGAATTAATCTCTGATACTTGATGACTTTATTGTAGATTTGATTGCCATACCAGACTTCCAGTCAGGGGCAATGGAAAACTGGGGTCTGAATACTTACAGGGAGACAGCCTTGCTCTTCGACCCCACCACCTCATCAGCCTCTGACCAACTCTGGGTTACCATGGTGATCGGACATGAGCTGGCCCACCAGGTTTGTTTTCTTCACATCACACTCAAAAACAAACACACAAAACTTTTGTTTACTGTTTATATTGTATATCTATTTCACATCACTGTACACAGTAGAAAATTGATCAAAAACATATGAACTTATTCTTATAAATATAAATCTATAAAATATGTGAAGGATTTGGGGCAAATGGGGCATACAAACAGTAACAATAAAAATCTATATCACTGAAGAGAAATGTTTTTAATGGTTCCTTCTCTTCTTCACACAGTGGTTTGGAAACTTGGTAACCATGGAGTGGTGGAATGATATCTGGCTCAATGAGGGATTTGCTAGATACATGGAATTCGTTTCAGTTGATGCAACATACCCAGAACTAAGAGTGGTGTGTGATCATAGAATACTTTCATTTTTTTTTAATTCTGAAATGAAAATTGATGTGACGTGATGAAAAAAAAAAACACCTTCTCATTGCAGGAAGATTATCTGCTGCATACCTGTTTTGCAGCCATCGGGCGAGACTCTCTCAACTCCTCGCGGCCAATTTCCTGCCCAGCCGAAAATCCTACCCAAATCAAAGAAATGTTTGACACAGTCTCTTATGACAAGGTATCAGATGTCCACAGTTTTGTACAATGTTTGAATAGCAACTATATTATTGTCTAATGTTAAGTGATAAATGGACTGCAAATATATAGCGCCTTTCTCCAAAGTGCCTTACAGTGTAGGCTACTTCAATTTCATTCTTTCAAACATGCACACTTACACACAAAAGTTTTGCAAGCCCAATATTTAGCCATATTTACAGTAGGCTGGGAATTTAAAAAAAAAAAAAAATGTTTTGGCTAAATGGCTTTGACATCCACAATTGATTTTATTTCCGAATGTGGTATCACCACCACTCTTTGTTCAAATTCGCCCATATTTTAAGTGGCTGTTAGATTTATAAGATGTTTATAGATGTATAAGATTCACAAACCAAGGTGGACTCAATATGTTTCATGTTCCTGACAGCTCTTGACCACACACAGCCTCTCCTAATTCCACACAGCCAAGATAAAGATGGCTATTCATCAACCATTCAATGACAGCATAAAATATTTTATACAGTCTATGTGTTGGTTGGTAAGTCTTCCATGCTTATGTCTTGTGATTGGTTGTCTCAGGGTGCCTGCATCCTGCACATGCTCAGACACTTCCTGACGGATGAAGCTTTCCAAAGTGGCATAGTTCGATACCTGAGGAAATTCAGGTACAAGAATGCCAAAAATGAGGATCTGTGGGACAGTCTAACAAAGGTATGTTTCATTCTGTTTTCTATGTCAAAATATTTTCAAAATATTTTATACAATACCTCATGTGTTGAATTGAAATGGAATGAATAATATTCTTTTTATAGACATGCTCAGAGGATGAATTCACATCTGGAGAATACTGTTACACCAATAATCAAGCAACAAAGAATGCAGTAAATATCAAAATCTATCCTTCAACTGTTTATCATTTTCCTAAATTTGGTAATACTGCATTGTACTTCAGATTTTACCAGAATTCTTCTCTGTTTTGGAAAATACACATTTTTCATTTTTGTACAAAGCAATTCTTGTATGTCGGCCGACTGTTCTTTCTCCTGTAGTATCGCTATGCAGGGGAGCATATGGATCTGACGACCATAATGAACACATGGACTCTCCAGAGAGGCATCCCTCTGGTCAAGGTAAACCGGCAGGGGTCGAAGCTTTACCTCAGACAGGAGCGTTTCATTAAGACCAGCCATCCTGGAGATCCTTCATGGACATCCCTGCAGAAAGGGTAAGGGGTGATTGTATCAACATAAGTTCAGTGCTGACTTCAAGGCACTACACCCCCCCCCCCCCACACACACACACACAACCCCCTCCAATGTGCTCAATTCTGGCCGAGTTCGGATGATGTCGTCCTACAATCACCAATCACATTTTACTGTGCATGACAAATGTGGTTCAGTCTGATTCTTTCAAAGCAACTGAAGAAAATCAGCATGTATCAATTAATATATAATCAATGTGATCTTTAATTGCAGCTTCCTTTGGCACATTCCTCTCACTTACAAAACAAGCCATTCGAGAAGCGACATGCGGCATTTACTAGATACACAGTCAGGTAATTACAGTTCCAGCTGCACCTAAACAGCAACTCCTTATATGCCTCATATTGTATCTTGTGTGCCATATTGCCCACCCATATCTTGGTTCCCCTCAGGTGTCCTAGACATTGATGAGAGCGTGGACTGGATAAAGTTTAACACAGACATGAATGGTTACTATATAGTACACTACGAGGGAGACGGCTGGGAGCGTCTAAGTACACTTCTAAGGAACAACTTAACCGCTCTGAGTCACAAGGATCGAGCAAACCTCATTCACAACTCCTTTCAACTAGTCACGTGAGAATCAAATTGTATTTTTCAGTTAATCTAAATGAACTGAAGTTTTCATTTGAGCCTTAACGGTACAATGTCATGTTAAGTTGTTTTTGTCTTGTTTTTTTTTTATTGTTGTTTTTGTATATGGACATTGACTGCTTTTTCCTGTCATACAGTGCTGGACAGATGTCTCTTGACAGAACCCTTGACTTGATCACCTATCTGAAGTATGAGACCCACAATGTCCCCCTCATACAAGGCCTTGGTTATCTGGAAACCTTCTATAAAATGATCGAGAAGAGGAGCCTCTCAGATGTCACACAAAATGTGAAAGTAAGCCCTGACACAATTATTATTATTATTATTTTTAAAAGACAAAGAAAGAAAGAAAATAGGCCCTTACGCTCTTTTAGAGTTTGAACAGAAGTTACAACTCTTTGCATGTCACCCATACTTTGGTGGTAAAACAGCATTTTGTGATGGTGGATGCAGGACTTCATCTTGCAGTTCTTCCAAGGAGTGATTGACAGACAGACTTGGAATGATGGGGGCTCCATCTCTGACCGGAGGCTTCGTTCTGAGGTGCTCTCCCTGGCGTGTGACCTGGGCTACCCACCCTGTATTCAAAACGCTAAACAGTTCTTCAGAGATTGGATAAAGTCCAATGGCACTCTGAGGTGATTAGAGGCTCTCATTTTCCACTGAGCTAACCCAGAATATGCGATATGCACTATACATACTATATTGTAAACTAGTCTCACAATTATTTGTGTTTTCCCCGTATTTGGATTAGGTTGAAAGATTTAACACATCATATTATCATAAATTAAGGAATGTTTAATGACATACTTCTCCCCCATCTGACAGTATACCTAGTGATGTGATTGAAACGGTCTTCTGTGTCGGAGCTCAAGATGATGACGGTTGGGAATTTCTCTTAGAGCAATACACCATATCCATGTCAGAGGCTCAGAAGGATAAAATTCTCAATGCTTTAGCAACCACCAAAGACCCTACTAAATTAATGAGGTAGGCTACTACAAACATAATTTGTCAAGGTTTCCATAGTATACCCAGAAAAAAGCATGGTAACCAATATTGTTATTATTATATATATTATACACAGAATACTATACCTTGGTCTGGAGGGAGAAGTCATAAAGGCAATGGAGCTACCCTCACTGATATGCAGTGTCGCTAGGAACTCCAATGGCCATGTTCTGGCATGGAACTTTGTGAAGAAGAACTGGCACACCCTGGTAGAAAAGTGAGTAAACGATTCAGGATTATTTTGCTTTCAGTCTGGACACTCTAGATAGGCATACATTAGCCTAGTATTTTTTTAGAGGGTGGGAACTTGTTTGAACTTCAAACCTATTGATTAATTTCTGTTTGCTGATTGGAGATTTACTAAATCTATTTTAAGCAAACCATAGCCTTTGGAGAGATCCCTGACTAGTACTGTAGTGAAAGGCAATATTCTGCAGACATAATACTGTAGGTGGTGCTAGTCTGGATTAGCCTGACATAGCCCGACCATAATACTGCTGTTCATCCGTATGCATGGTCTGGGGCTTCTTTGACCTAGACGCGATTATACTGCAGATAAGAGAGCATTCACTTCTGGTTTGAAACGATTGGACAGCTCGTCTAATCAGCTTCGCTTATTGGCCGGTAGACTCTCTACCGATGTAAACACGCCCCAGAGGACCGTTCCGCAGACCATGGATACGGATGAACATTCGTATTATGGGCTGGCTATGTCAGGCTAAGTCTGGATAGGATTCTGCAGCAAAATCTCTTGGCAAAATAGTCTACACTTAAAGGAAAAATCCAGTTTAAAATCAACACGTAGTCCTACTGTTTTATAGTGCCAAGCGCTATTGATAGCCACCTCAATCACTGGATTTCATGCAAGGTAGACTGAGATAGCGAAACGGCAGCTAATGGTAACAGAATGGGGCATTTCAAAACGAAAGCAAATCGTTTTTGAAATGCCTCATTCAGTTAGTGTTGGCTGCCGTTTCGCAAACTCGGTCTATGATGCACAAAATTCGAACATTTAGGTGGCTTTCAGTAGCAATTAGCAGTATAAAACAGCAGGGCTACGTGTTGATTCACTCCAGATTATACCTTTAAAGGAGAGGTTCAGTGTGATAAGGACTAAAAGTAGGTGGTAAGTAGTTATCTGTACAGTTAGTAAGTTTTTAATGCTTCGTTTTAAATGTTGGAAGCGTCATTATACTATCAAATGACTTTGAACCTTTATATGGTTTAACAGTGATTTGGCCTCTAACACCTTCTTGTACGAACGTATCAAGATTTTTCTCTCCGGCAAACGTTCAAACTTGTTAAGATGTTGCATACTTCCTTATCACACCGACATTCTCCTTTAATTCCCTTTAGTCATATGGTGAACAGTACCATTTAACATGGAGTCATGCTGCGCATCTCTGATAAGACTTGAAATGGATGCAGTTATGTAGTATGACAGTGTCTAACCAACAGCTGTTGAACTGAATAATATTGTAACTGCATTGTCTGTAATGTAAATTGAGGTCAAACATACTGTAGGCTACAATAAATCGCCACAGCTTGAAGGGTGTAATGATTCCACTGCACTCGACTATTTGATTAGACTTTCATGACACATTACCTCTCTTCTCTTAGGTTTCAGCTAGGCTCATTCAGTATCAGAAACATTATAATTGGAACAACATCTCAGTTTTCATCTAAAGAAGAACTGAGTGATGTAAGTGTGCTTTTCTCATAGCCTCTCTTAACTACTGCAGTTTAATTCAGAATGTTCTCATGACACCTAAATCATACAACTTCATATAACTTCCAGATCAAGGATTTTTTTGAATCCATTAAAGAACAATCATCCCAACTAAGGGTCACCCGGGTGGCACTGGAGAACGTGGAGAAGAATATCATGTGGTTGGAAAGGAATTTGGAGACTCTGAGGACCTGGCTACTGAAAACATTGAAGTCAATACAGTAAATCTAATTTAAAAAAAAAAAAAAAAAAGCTTCACTGAGATCAAATCTCTGTAAAAGTGGGCCAACTGTCTGGCTAAAGTCAAAAACGCACAGAGAATATTCACAGTCAAATAGTTTTGTTTTCATTTTTTAATTTTCATTTGATTTTATGATTGCTATTTGAATTTAGTATTGATTTTTTTTAAATTATGTTTGAAGGCTGTCAGCCTTTATATTATGAACGAGTTCAGGCACATTGAGGTTTCAAAAGAATGCTGCAAAAAATAATGCACTCTTTAAAAATACCATACATAGGCTACTTGACATCCTTACATAGTTTACTAAAAGTAAATAAAAAAAACATGGAGGAAGTAGGAAAAAGGAACAAAAATAACGTTTTAAGAAACCCTATGGTCTTGATCCCCTTGTTGATTTGTGTGAATTGTCGCCTGGTTCTACTGTAAGAGGTTACAGTATTCGACCCCAAAATAAAGCTAAAACTTTGTTAATGAGAGCATACTGACCTCTACTGGTGTGATGCTAGTGCATCAATTCAGAGGCCCATGATGGCTAAGTCTAAATAGGCTACAAAAGATGGATAAATAGTAATTCAAATGAATTTACTGAAGACTAAAACTGCTCTCATGGAATACATCAAATTCAACTGTTCACTGTTGAAAGGGGTATTGTTTTTGTACAGGAAATATTTTTGTTCACATGAACATACCATGGATTGTATAATAAACCTATGATGACTTATTTCAAAAAGACATCATCATTGTGTGTTGTAGTCTATTTGGGCTTTACATTGAGAAAAAAAAATGACCAGGCCCTTGTTCCATGCTTTGGGTTTGGATATTTGAGTTGGCCTTTTGAGAAATTATTGATTTCTGGAGGTGTTAAAATGAAAAGAGATTGGCCCTTGACTTAATGCCTGCAGCATTCTCATGCTTCATTATCTCTGTTCGCTGATTGGACAAGAGGATATGCTTCCTGAGAAATCAGGACACATCCCAGACAGAACACTGAATGAGGAAAATTAGAATAGAGCAGAATTGCGTATGAAGGTAAAGCCAAGGCCAGGCAATTATGAGAGTTTATCCACAGATTATCAGTTGGGTTCAGGTGTGAAATTTCAAAGCAACACCGTGAAAACTTTTATTCACTCTAAAGGACATTGGTTCTCAAACTAGGAGCCAGGGACCCTCACCTTGCTAGGTGGAAAGTGAAAAAGTTTATTGCTACAAAATAAACTTGCAGGAACAGAAGTAGGTCTACTATAATAGGCTACTAAAACACCTCCGTGTTTTTACCTAATGCAATACATCCTGATCCATTGAAGGAACCTCGACAAGGAAAAAAAACACAATGCAAAGAGTAGGCCAAGGCCTAGAATGACCATGCTACAAAATAAACTTGTGGGGAGAGAAGTAATTCTAGGTCTACTATAGGCTACTAAAACACTCTAGAATTCTAGTGTTTTTACCTAATGCAATACTTTATCCTGATCCATTGAAGGAACCTCGACAAGGAAAAAAAAAACACAATGCAAAGAGTAGGCCAAGGCCAGGCCTAGAATGACCATGCTGGCGTCCCTTAAAAAAACAGGGAAGTGAAATTAGAGTGGAAAACTTCACATAATCTGAAGTGAATCGGGGAGCAGCAGCAGCGTGAACAACCCTGTCCAAGCATTGCGAAGATAACGTTACCGACTGTGTTGTGCTGGCTGAAATACGCTTGGCACGTTATGACTCAGAGTTGACCACCAATATTTAATTAGCCTTGTAATAGTTTATTATTTCGTTTTGTCACCATATTTGATGTGTGACATTCTGTTGGAGAGCATGTAAGTTGCTTAGTTAGCTAGCAAAAGAGCTAGCCAACTTTGACCAGCCTGGCTGTCAGAGAGCCTGCAGTGGAGCATTTAGCAAAAGGCTGATACCTCAGTGTTGTGGACCACCATTCTGAAGACAGGACCAAGAACCCCAGATTTTCTCTTCCACCATGGAACAATTTGATGACGGTAAGATATCTGACCTCCTCACATGTAATCACTTCATGTTGTATAGCTGTTGTTCATGGTAACGTCACTTCTTAAGTGGCTTGGTAGTGGGCTACGTTAGCGATAGCTATCTAACGTTAACATTAGTTGAAAGGCTACAGAGACACTCTGTAGTAGACGATTTAATGTTAGCCAGTTTTCCAGAACTTGGTAACGTAAGATTCATCTCCACTTAGATGATGGTGAAGGAGATGGTTGTTAAACTGACACTTGAGGCACTGATATAAATTTTGCATCCACTTGGAAGAAAGCAAGCGATAAGTTGTTAGCAATATTAGGCTAATTTTAGCCTTTCCCGGAGAGATAACTTTGCCCTGTTCTTAACTGTTAAGTTACAAGTTTAGACGAGGTCATGGGCGTAGTAAAGGACAGAGTAACGTTAGTCTAAGCAAGTCATCACAGTTAAATTTAGGATTCCCTTGTACGGACGCAGGAATTGGAACTCTTTGTTTACGTCTGAGGTCATCTCACATGGTTCTTGAAAGTGCATTTATTTTGTTTGACAGGACCGAGCTAGCTAGCACCTAGCGCTTAGCATGGTCGTTACTTCAGTGTACGTACGCCTTGCCTTAAATGACAAATGAACACCTCTAATAAAAGGTTCAAACAATAAATTACACTGACAAGACAACTATAATATATTTAAGTAACTTTACTTTAAGTGTCAGTGGTAAAATTCCTTTATGGGGCACCTAGGCAGTACAAACTCACGATTTGAATAGTGACGTATAGTTCAAGCGAGTAGGCTATAACTTACCCAGATAGATAAATAATGTCAAGTTTTTGTTTATGAGCCTGAAAGGGCACTGGACCTTCTGAAATATTGTTCCCTGAAGATCGTCGTCGTGCAAATCAGGATTAAATTACGGTAACTAATGTTATGAGTGCTGATGTGAACATTGTTATTGCACAGTTCATCGCTATCAGTAGTAGTAGCCTAGTCTAATCTTTAGTTCACTGTTCATGCAAACTAACAATCAAACTAGCATTTAGCTGGAACAGTCTAGTGACAATAAACTCAACGTTTTCTTTGCACAAACTTGATTACTTTGGAGTGGATTTGTGTACAAAGATTTGTATTGCAAACTGCAGAAGTACACCACTGTCAAACAAATGATAATATCAGGTCTAGTCATCTGGGTCATTGCAATGTTCCCATTTCTACAGCAAACAAGCATTCAGTGCAGATCCTATTTCCTAGGTTGAGCAAGGCAGGTGGAGAGGTGTTGCCCTAGGCTAAGTTGTGGCTTGTTTACTCACCAGTGGACATTATATGGGCTGTGCTTTACAGCTTTAATTAGCCTATGTTAAGTTTGCACGGAGTTCATGAAGTTATTTGTTTTTTGTGTGCTTTGAGATATTACTGTATGGTTTTATGAGATAGCCTACATTGTGTGGTTATGTTTCCAGACAAATATAATAGTTTGCACCGTAAGAAAAAAAATAAATCAGTTAGGTCTCAATAGCTGACCTCAAGGCAGTAATGTTACCATTGACTGTATTTTACATTGTCATCATTCATGATATCTTTTCCCCTCACCTCAGTGTTGTCAGAAAATGCTTTACCAAGAAGAGAGAAAGAGGAAGTTGTGCAGAGGAGGAAGTTTGTCGTTGCCTCATGAAACAGAATTCTCTTTGCACCAAAGAAACAGCTTTGCATTTTTAGCTCGTGGTCTTACTCATCCCCTGATTTTAAAGGACAGGCCAGGCTAAAGCATTCACTGTTATTGTCATGTCCCATGTAGGGATTCAATGTTCGTGATTTTAGAAATTTAGAACCAGAAATTCTTGTCTGTCAAGGTGGTAACAATGCAGTCTTTGAATCCATTCCCAGGGAGTTAAAATACTGGAAAATCATTGTCCGATTTGTGTGCAGAGAAGTAGACTTAGTTTGGACTCTACTTTTACACCTTTTATGCCATATTTTGTGTATAAAATGATGACCATCAAGTTGTTTCGCTAAGTCCATCAATGGTTTTTTTTTTTCCTTATACAGGAATGTTGCTAGGCTTGTTGCTTGTTTGTTGAGGATACCATGCAAATTGTAAAATTATGGCCCTGGACAGAATTGAATCATCTGGACAAAAGAGGTGTTTGTCTGGAGATACTGGCACAAGAATGTGCTGTCATAAGTGTATTGCACTGGTGCAGACTGCCTACTGTGTCTCGAGCTTTTGCATTTCAGTAGGTAGTTATCCAGTGACCTATTCAGACATGCCACATTTTAAGCAGTAATGTTTTGTGTTTGGCCTTATCTCCAAATCGACTATGCAGAGCGAGCTCCACTGCCGAGGAATATGATCGAGAACAGTCTGTTCGAGGAGGAACCAGACGTGGTGGACCTGGCCAAGGAGACCTCGTCCACATCCTACCCCCTGGACCCGGACGACGTGGTCTACGAGCCCCGCAGCTCACGCCTGCTTGTCCGCGGCCTGGGCGAGAACGATGGTGACGAGGACGAGGAGGACTACGAGTCATCCGCTCGGCTGCTTGGCATGTCGTTCATGAACCGTTCCAGCTCCAGTCAGCGGGCCGCCGCTGCCGCCTCCGTCTACACCCGGCAGGACCCCTCTCGGAGCTTCTGCTCTGTACCCTCGGGCAAGACCCTGGTGGCCGGGGTCTTCATCCTGGTGCTGGTCGCTTCCTTGGTCATGGTCTTCTACTTCTTGCCCGGCTGCACTTTCACCAAAGACGGATGCCGGAAACCCAACACCACGCAAGAAATCGTCTATCCGCTAGCCACTGACGGAAAGCCATTCCCGTGGGCGGATCTGAGATTGCCTGTTGCGGTGGCCCCCACACGTTACGACATCCTGCTGCATCCCAACCTGACCACCATGACCTTTCAGGGGTCTGTCTCCATCACCTTAATGCCCCAGGAAGACACTGACAAGCTTGTTCTGCACAGCTCTGACCTTAAAATAAGCCATGTCACTTTGGATGGCGTTGAAGTCAAACTGTCAGAATACAAGCCCTGGCAACAGATTGCCATTAAAGATGTGCAACTCAAAAAGGGACAGCAATCTACTCTCAAGCTGGAATATACAGCTAATCTCTCAAACCGCTATGACGGCTTCTACAACAGCTCTTACATAGACACAACTGGCACCAGAAGGTAAACAGTATGCATCATATTGCCTTACCATTGTTGAAAATGGTTGTTTTTGTTTACTATAGGCTTACTTTGCTGCAGTATTCAGCTTGGAGTGTTTGAGTAGGTCTTATAGTATTGTCATTGAGTGATTTCTTCCTGGACATTAATTAGATTCTTTTTTTCTTTTTTCCTTTCTTTTTTTTCTTTATCCCTGCAGAGTTCTGGCTGCCACGCAATTTGAGCCTTTAGCTGCCCGTAAGGCTTTCCCTTGCTTCGACGAGCCAGCCTTTAAAGCCGTGTTTTCAGTGAAGATAAAGAGAGACTCCAACTACATTAGCTTATCTAACATGCCCAAGGTACCAGGGGAAAGAAAACAAATCATTAACAGCAGAGTTCTGTTAATCTCACTTAAAAAGGATCTTAATGTTGCTGCAATGATTTTGCATTGCTGGACCAGCCTACAAATGTTACAGCTCCAGTTGTTTACATATTGCATATTCATGTGCGTCTACACTGATTATACCTATGCATACACATAGATACATTCACAAGGACCATAATGGAAACATTGTATTTATCCTTTTGATATTATGCACAAGGTTTTCAATGTACACATTTATCTATTTATGTGCTCTTTTATGCTTTTATATTGTCCATAAAAAAGTCAGTTTTATTAAACCTATTGTGTTCAAACTCTGTTCAGTTGAACCCAACTCTGTCTTTTGACGCTTTGCAGACCAATTCTACTCCACAAGATGGTCTTCTGCTGGATGAGTTTGAAAAGAGTGTGACTATGAGCACTTACCTTGTGGCCTTCGTCGTGGCCAACCTGAGAAACGTGAGCCGCGACGTCAATGGAACCGAGGTAGGCTGCTCTCATCGAAGCTGAGATTGACAGCAGCTTTAATACAAAACGTGAAGGAGTAGGTTCCTGACTGTAGGATACAATATTGATAAAAAAAAAATCATCTTTGAATTCAAGGATGGGTGGAATGATGCTTATATAATATGATTAAGTGCACTAAAAGCTTTTTTCTTACAAGTATAACTTATCTTTGTTTATTTGTTTATCTAATGGCTTGTGGATATGTGGGTGCTAACTTACAGGTCTCAGTCTATGCTGTACCAGACAAGAAGGATCAAGTCAAATATGCGCTGGATAGTGCTGCAAAGCTACTCGAATTCTACAATGAATTCTTTGACATTCACTATCCCCTGAGCAAATTAGGTGGGTGCATCTGCAACACAATTGCTGTGGGCGCGTTTCAGTGGGAGGGACCACTACAATGCTCATTATCTGCATGTGAGTGCGGCCTTTTGTCATCATGTGACCTGCTTTTTATTCAGATATGGTGGCCATCCCTGACTTCCTAGCGGGTGCTATGGAGAACTGGGGACTCATCACATTCCGGGAAACGACGTTGCTGGTGGGGGATCATTCGTCACCCCTGGACAAGCAGCTGGTGACCTCTGTGATTGCACATGAACTCGCTCACCAGGTACTGCACTGATAAAGCACCACCAGAGGTGACTGGCTAACCCGTCTATCCAGCACTGGGTAGCTCAGTATCATCAGGTGTACAGACTGCAGAGTGTATAAAATGGTCATTTGTGACTTCAAGACGATGGCCGGTGGGTCACTTTAGTTCCCCGTATATATACATCAATGCTCTATCTCCAAAAGGAACATTTTTAAATTTAATTGCATATAGTTTTCCCCTTAGGGTAAATGGAACTGCTCATCCTTTTTGACTACATACTGTAGTGTATTTCAATGCTGTATAAGGAATCCTAAAACTAAAAACTATTCTTTGTATTGTTATTTTGTATATTATTGACCTTTATTTTAGCGTCTACTCCAATAACTAGTGTGTTGCGGTGATTCCTATTTCAAAGCTGTGTGAGTAGAGAATTTTTCAGTCTAGATGCTTTTAATATTTTTCAGTGGTTTGGGAACCTAGTTACCATGAAGTGGTGGAATGACCTCTGGCTTAACGAAGGCTTTGCATCCTACATGCAGTATATGTCCATCCAGAAATTATTCCCTGAACTTGACATAGTAAGTGTCCTTTCCATATATAATTTACATACATACTTAGTACAAAAAAAATCTATCTAACTCTCCTATAACCAAGTCTTGGCTTGTATATTTTATGTTTTTAATGACTTTCTGGGCCTATGTTTAAAATTATTTTAGGACAATGAGTTCCTCAATGTCCGCTTCCGAGCTTTGGCCAAAGATTCTCTGAACTCGTCCCATCCTGTATCGGCTGTGGTGAAAACGCCAGAGCAAGTGGAGGAAATGTTCGACTCTGTGTCCTACGAGAAGGTGAGTGTCCTTTGCTGAGTTTTAGGCATGTGAAAAAAAAAAAAAGATTTTTTGATGGCAGTACAATGTCAAAAAGCACATAATATTGTTTACAGTCAGAACATACGGTGTGTGTGTGTGTGTGTTTGTTCGTTTATTTGTGTGCGTGCGTGCACGTGTGCAGTTGTGCTAGATGACTTACTCGGTCATTATGTAATTTGTTTGTGACAGACGTGACCTGCTTTAGTGAGTGTTCTTAGAATGTGTGCTGTTCTGTTGTTTCAGGGTGCTTCAATATTGCTCATGGTCAATTCCACACTGAAAGATGGTGAGTTTCAGAAAGGAGTGATTGAGTATCTCAAGAAGTTCAAAGGCCACAACACGGTCAACGAGGACCTGTGGAACAGCCTCTCCTCGGTAACTAAGACTCCTTTCTTGGTTCACAAATATGTTGTCATAATAAATCGTCTTGAATATTCATTTTGCTTTTTGTCACTAAAATAATCACCAAGTAATGTTTTTTTTTTTTTTTTTTCATTTTATTTATTTTGTCCATTATCATCTCAATCTTTTTGTTCATTGATTTGTAAAAACAAATAACTTAATTATTTTAGGAAAGTGACGTTTTGTTGTATGGTGCGGAGCTGTTCCCTTATAATTGTCTGTAAATGTCTTCCCATATACCTGATGCAGGTGAGTAAAACATTCAACGTGACGGAGATGATGAACACATGGACCCTCCAGAAGGGATTCCCTTTGGTCACCGTGAGCAGAGCGGGCTCTCAGGTCAAGCTGACACAGGAGCACTTCCTCCTCGATGCTGGGAACTGCACTTCCAAGTACTATTGTCGTTCTTGTACTTTTCTCACACATTTCTAATCTGAAACATTTGAGTGACTGACACAAACTGAAACGGCGCGTGTGGGTGGGGATATTTGGAAGTTTGATTGAGGAAATGCCCACCTCCTAGTTAAACAAAATTCCACTGACCCTAAATAGACCCTAGACAGTAGAATTAGACAGACACAGACAGATAGACAGACAGACGATTCAAATTTGGTAGTGGTGCATCGAGATTTCCAGGCTACTTTCCAGGCGTCTTTAAAAGCAAATGTCACTATTTTGATTGGTTTAAAATGCAGCATTGATTGATGTGTTGACAGCCTTGAAACATGGTCACGTTTCCTCACCACTAATTGTCTATTTGTCCTTTGAAGGAACTTGTGGCATATTCCGCTGACATATGTCAATGACAGCTGTAGCACTGCCAGAGGCTGCAAGCAGGTGTTTGTCCTCAAGGAAAGATCAGGTTTGTTGATAGTGTCATTTTTTTTACTGGCACAGGCATTATTACTGTCCCTTGGTCCTTTTAGGTGTCTTATTAACACAACAGACCTGTCAATCAAAAAAAAAATCTTTAGGTTTTCTTGAATAGGGATAAACGTGCCATTTATGGCATCCACAAATGTTTACATTGCTGGTAGTAGAGATTTGGACACTACATAATTTAGTTTATTCTAGAAGTAGAGCACATAATTGATATTTACCATTGATGTTTATCGTGTGTTTTGACATATGCTGCTGTAGGCAGTGCACTCACCTTCTCCATGTTTTTGTTTTGTCTGTTCTCAGCCAAATTGAACATTCCTCCCGGTGTTAAGTGGTTGAAATTCAACTTCAAAAACGAGGGCTTCTACATAGTGGACTATGGGGTGGAGGGGTGGAGGGCTCTCATAGAAGCCCTGCAACATGACGTGAACGTCCTTACTCATGAAGATCGAGCAGCTCTTGTTAACAACATATTCATGCTCTCAAGGTAGTAGTCCCTTCACTTCAATTTCCTTAATCACAAAAGCACTTGCTAATCTTGAGCAACAAGGATATGATCCATATTATGTCTTGTTCGAACATACAAAATAAAAATTTTGAAAGGACAACATTTACACCAAATTCTTTCCAACTAAATGACTTTGTTTTGATTTTCCTTCAGACTGGGCAAGGTGTCCTTCAGGCAGGTTTTGAACCTGATGACCTACATGACCAACGAGACGGAGACGGCCCCTCTCACTGAAGCCCTGGGCCAACTGGTACACATCCTCAGGATGCTGGAGAAGAGGCAGGACCTTTTCCTGGTGGGCAGAATGAAGGTCAGTACCGTATGAGTTGTCTTCATATAAGTGTGGCTGGGACTGTTTGGGTTGTGTATAAATACTCTTGTGTTTTATGTTTGTGTGTTAAGTTTTGTCTTGTACTCATGCATCTTGCATTGTTGCATTGCATTGGCTGATGCAAACCAAATTTTGTCCCCCCTGTGGGACATATAAATGAACTGAACAGTGACTTCTGTAGACATGAGCTCTGTCATATCAAGGAAAGGCCAGTCTCTTGTACATTCTTATTCTCCGTTGTTTAGCTAAAACCTCAGGTGTGCTTACATTTACCAGTATTGATGCAATAGTTAAGTAAGGAAACTGTCAGAGTTGGAAAAATTAATTCTTATACTTATGTCTATCCTTTTGGGCAACGACACCAGTTTCCTTAACCACTACGGCTACCACTGCCCCTAGAAGAAAAACACACTGTCACTGCCATCCTGTCAATGTTTTGCCTCTGTGTTTCCGCAGGCATACATCACCGGTCATTTCCAGGACGTGATGGACACCCAGTCTTGGGGGGAGGAGAGCTCTGTGTCCAAGCAGACCCTGCGCTCCACCCTGCTGGAGATCTCCTGTGGCCTCTACAGGGGCAACTGCACAGAACAGGCCATGGCTCTCTTCAACAAATGGGTGGCCTCCAACGGAACAGAGCAGTGAGTGTGGTCAGAGATGTTGTTAAACTGTCGGAAGAGAGTCCTCACTTACGGAATCGCTCCATTGAAATGCATGGGGAGATATTGTTACGTTGAAATGGCTGAATTCAGAAACTGGAAGCCGATCGTGTTGTTCAGACAGGCATGATTTAGTGCTTACCTTTTGTTTATTCTCTCCGTCATAGCCATTTAGCCATAGCCATGTTTGCAGAAACGCAGTGAGCAAATTCATGTTTCGAATAAAGTCTTTTAAAGGGTTATTTATGCAATCTGACTATGACTATAAGGATAAGTGTGGCTATAACAATATTTCCATTCACACTGGCCAATGATAATGTAAGTCTGTCCTAAAATGTCATGTTTCATTGCTCTGAAAGGGATCCCCATCATACAGATATAATTACATATAGATATAATTACGATGGATATAATTATCGTTCTTCGTTAAGAGATATTTAGATAATATCATTAAGAGATATTTAGGTTCAACCACTGAGCCTTTCCTCTGTTCTTTCTCCAGTATCCCAGGGGACTTGATGAGGGTGGTGTTCTCAGTGGCCGCCCAGAAGGAGGAGGGCTGGAACACGCTGCTGCAGGCCTACAGGCTCTCCATCTACGACTCTGAGAAGCGCAAGATGCTGGAGGCCCTGGCTAGCACACACAATGTCTCCAAGATCGTATGGTGAGGCAGCTTCCTCGTGTGTTGAGATAGCAGCTTGATGTACCAAATCATGATTATTTGGTTGCTCCCAAGACGTTCCAAAAATCAAACTCCTGAAGACTGAAAAAAATTCTGCTCACTTTTCATGTTTTTTTTTTTTTTTTTTCAGTTATTTTGGTTGTCATCTAATATGCCATACTTTTTTGTGTGATGCACATTTGACTATCTTCTGACTGTCTGTCTTTATCACTATGATTTGGGGCAGGATTCTGAAAGCTGGACTCAGCGGAAGCATCATTCAAAACCAGGAGCTCCCTCTAGTCATCAGCACCGTCTGCAAGAGCTTTGCAGGCTACCTCTACGCCTGGAATTTTGTCAAGGAAAACTGGGAAAAGATCACTCAGAAGTAAGCACTCCTTTCTATACATATGAAAGTTCAGTTATATCTAATGTGGTATCTGATACTGTATCTGACATGAAGTGCTCTCTCTCTCTCTCTCTCTCTCTCTCTCTCTCTCTCTCTCTCTCTCTCTCTCTCTCTCTCTCTCTCTCGTTCTCTCGTTCTCCATCGCTCTCGCTCTCCCCTCCCTCTCCTTCCCACCCTTAGGTTCCCCATTGGATCTTTTGCCATTCAAAACATTATTGTGTCAACAACCTCTCAGTTTTCTACAAAGCTTCAACTTCAAGAGGTAAGGCAGGTTAAAGCGTATACAGCACTGTTCATTTCACAATAATCAAACCAAACCTGCTACATTGGAAATACTAACTTCCATTGCCTTCTCCCCAAACAAGCTTGAGAACTTCTTCAGCTCGCTCAAAGACAAAGGCTCACAGATGAGGACCGTGGAAGAGGCGGCCGAGACAATCAAGCTGAACATCCAGTGGATGGACAAAAACCTCGACACACTCAGAAACTGGCTCTAGAAGCTCAGCTCACTTCACTCCCCACCTTCTCACCCCCTCTGCCCTCCAATCCTTTGAACCCCCCCCCCCCCCAAGTGGCATTGACGAGTACCTCCACAGCACACACACACACACACACACACACACACACACTCACCACCACCAACACAGCGCTGCCACTGTTTGCACTAGTAGGATTTCCAGCTTGCTCAGGGCTACCTGTTTTTGATTGTATGTCATGAGACACATACAGAAGAGAAGTTGCAGTTTTGTAAGTGTGACCCCCCCCCCCCCCCCCACACACACACACACACACACACAAACCTACATACACATAAACCTACCGCTACATACCAAACATGCATCTTTAGAGTGGGGAAAAAAAATACGTACATGCTTGGAAAGATGCACAAGCAACCAGACGGGAAAAGAAACCACACACACACACACACACACACACACACACACACACACACACACACACACACACACACACACACACACACACACACACACACACACACACACACACACACACACACGTGGGGGGAAAAGAAGCTAGATGCCTAAACCTGTTGTGGCTACTACTACCAGTGATGGTCATTAGTGTCCCTGTCTGGGGGAATAGGTCAGAATCTAACACTGTGTTGTTTAGAGCTGAATCCCAATGTCCACCCTATACCCTAAGCCCTGAACCCTCAAAGACTTAACTGGCATGAACTGGCCAATCACAAGGTATACTGTTTCTGGTTAAATCTTTGAGGGTTCGGGGCTTAGGGCTTAGTGGGGACATTGAGATTTAGCCGATGTCTACAGGCCTCACTGCCCTCTCTTTCTCTGACTCAGGCTTGTTGTATGCAAAATAGTTTTTTTTTTTTTTTTTTGTATTTTTCTTTTATTTTTAACTTTTGAGCCATGAGCAGATTCCTTGCACACGCTTTGAGGTCTTACAGCTCTTCTGCCGCTGTTACAATGTATGTACAGTATATACAGTATATGTATATGTATACGTTTTGCCTTAGCAACTTCTATCTGTTATATGCTACGTTTTTCCAAAGTTTTGCCCTAGTTTCTATTGCAAAACATTTTTTTTCTGCCTTTAGTTATTATTAAATATATGGTGTGCTGAGTTACAAGGGCAATGGCACCTATTAAAGCTATAGTTTGGAATGCCAGCATACCAAGTGCCATCTGTAGGAAGGAGGAGAGAATTTGGAACAGCATAGACCAATATAACGTGCTTGGCAGCTAATGCAAACTGAAAGGTACCATGGGTAATGCTAGCTATTGGCTTTTTGGTCTTTACGGTACAAATATCCCTCATTCTCCCACATACGGATAGCACCTAGCAGGCTCCTACATCAAGGCTATGAGTAGAATTACTCCAAACTATGGCTTTAATGGTCATGCTCACATAGGGCTGTATTCCCCCAGGTGCTTAAGTCCAGAAATGTGCTGGGTGCAGACTGAAATGCATGGAGCTAAGTGCTTTTTTTGACTTAAAGGAAAGTACCGGAGTGAATTCAAGCATAGCCCTGTTGAAAGAGCTTGCTAAATGCGCTAGTTAGCGAGTGGAACAAAATAATTTGGTACAGCACAGACTGAACGCGAACGCAAAAGCCAACAGGCACTTTACACTGATACAATGGGACCTGACTGTTGGAAACCGAAAGTAAGATCTGAGGTCACATTGACTCAATGTAAAGTGTTTCGTGTTCGTGTTACGTCTATGCTGTTTGAAATTCTTTCATTTCATGCGAAATATATTGCTGTTAGAAGGCTCGTGCAGCAGGACTATGCTTAAACTTACACCGGTATATTCCTTTAAGCATCTGGGAGAATATTGGCCATAGTGCTTTGAGTTTGTCATGGGACTCAAAAATGGCAAAACTGCAACAGGGAATGCACTTTGTTTTTAATTTTCTTTCAAGCTGACATGGGAGCTGACATAATGAGATATATAAATATAGAATTTTATATATGTGATTTTTTTTTTTTTTTTTTTTTTTTTTTAATTATTATTTTCTGAATTGAACAGCATTTGTCTCTTTGAGAGCATGCATGCAGCCCACTGGTTCTTGTACTCCTGAGTTATTTATTGATTTCCAATACGATGCTTGGCTTTGGGTGTTCTCTTTGGTTTGGATAATGTGTCTAACTAAACTGCCAGCCTATTCCTTCAAAACAAGACTTCAAAACAAGGTCGCCAGATTACCCTGGTAACTTTGACAGTAACTGGTGGTCTCTGGGGGGAAAAAGGTATTTTGCCTAATGTACAGGTTTTGAAGTGACTGTTTTGAAATAAGTGCTTACACTCAAAGTTACTCGAGTGAGGAAGTAACCTCACGTAACCTTAAGTCTAGGCTGTGTGGATGGTTTTCCAAAGGGCTCATACCAAGATGCACCTGTAGTATTCTCTCTCTCTCTCTCTCTCTCTCTCTCTCTCTCTCTCTCTCTCTCTCTCTCTCTCTCTCTCTCTCTCTCTCTCTCTCTCTCTCTCTCTCTCTCTCTGAGGCATTCCCTTGACCCACTTTTTACATTATATACAGTATATACATAAGCTGTCATCAGCGTCCAGGTTGTTTGATTAGCTTTTGGCCATAGAGTTTATACAGCATTTGACAAAGATTAAGTACGAAGCACAGTGATCATAAAATAGTACATTGTCATCTGGCAATCTGGCAATGCTCTGTTTGTCAACATGCATCCAGATCAGGCGTTGGTTTCCCAAAAGCATAGTTGCTAACTAAGTTGTACTAAAGTGTATGTTGGTTGCAATGCAATTTCCCATTGCCAACTAACTTTGGGAACGGACACGGACGCCTGATGGCCTATGATGATTGAATTCAGTGGTATTTTTGCATTAAATATTTTGCCATAAAAAAATCAGCACTGTGCTTATTAAATTTCATTTGTGCAATTTTGTTGCATAATTGAATTGAATGTTTGCCCAATATATTTTTGATGAGTAGTTGAAGGGATAGCTTTAGTACATTGGTGTACTTTATGGCTATAAGCATTTCACACTTTCTATGATGGGTTTAGACTACATGTATTTCCAGTTAAAGGATGTGAGAAGGTTTTTTTTATTATTATTTTAATTTCATACAAGTAAGCCACTTTTTTTCTTTGTTTTGGTATATTTCTACCATGTATACAGACCTGTGTCGAACAGTACTTGAAGAACCAATAGTCCAGAGGGTTTCCTTGTTTGATTGTAGATGTGGTACAAGGTGCGTGGTGGGGTCCACTCAGTTAAGACAGGGTCACCTGGGGCGGTCAAGCACGGCCATAATGCACTAGTGCTGGAGAGCAGGAGCTTTAGGAGGAGAGAACATGATGTCATATAATTTATATGGGTGTGGTGTAAATCAGATGGGTTTGGTAATGTTCAGGCTGTGAACTGAGTAGATCTTCAACACCCCTCCACCCACCCAAGACATTGCTCTTCTTGTTTTTCTTTTTCTTTTTTCTTTTTTTGTGTGTGGTGTGTTTTTTTTTTTTTTTTGTACATACAGATTCATGTATTTCCATACAGATGTTGATTTTAGAATTGTATTTAAGAATTATTATTATTTTATTTTTATTTTTTTGCAAGATTTAGTTACTTATCTGCAACAAGCTTTTCTATATTTTTTTTGTTTTGTTTTGTTTTAGGGATATATTGTCATAAATGGGGTTCTTGAAAGGTTACTGTTGCAGTGTTAATGAATGTTATGAACGTCTCTACAACTGAAGGATTGGGATTATGTATTAAACTCTTATTCAAATGTCAGGATGACATTATGGGAGAATTAAGGTTTATGGAAGAATTATGGCAAGTATGCCAAGTGTAAAGAGTTTAGACAATGTCATGTCTTGCCACCAATAGATTGGATTATATTGTTACTCCAGTAGGCCAACTCATGATTTTGGCCATTATTTGAGATGTTCATTGAATTCAAGTGAAACCTGTGCTATCTTGTTATGCTATAAAGTATAATTAAAAACATTTTCTAAACTCATACCAATGCATTTGTCAATCTGTCTGAACCATATCAACACGGGATGGAGGAGTGTGGATGTTGATCCATTTGCATCCAGCAGATGGCAGTATTGTTCATTTCTAAATGATGCAGCTAGACGTCAGCCTCATGTTAAAATGGCTTTTATAAGCATACTTTGACCTCACAGTGGGTTTGCACTCGGAACCCATCCCATCTCAACTGTAACCAATATTGCCAGCAATTGGTAAAACAACCAAATGAGAGAGAGAGGGAGGGAGCATTATCAACTTGCTTGTCGAATATCCTAACTGTAGTGCAAACTACAGGATAGAAGCTGTCCTTACCAAAAAAAAAAAAATGCTGCAAGTTTGCAGTAAAGTTGCAGTTCAATTGCCGCAAACGGTGTTATTTGCCAGAACATTGCTAGTCAGACGCCAGTGGCAAAGTTGTGGCAATAATCTGGCAACCATGAAAAATTGCCATTGGTTTGCCAAAATAATTAGCTTGAAATGACAAAATTACAGTTATATTGCTGCAAATTCGTGATAATGTTTGCCAGAGGCCATTTTTTTGTGAGGGTAGACCCAGTCATGATCATTGGTGACTGTGGCTTTGCCCAACTACAATGTAGGCCTGCAGACAAGCAGGGACGTGTGCACAGCCTTTTAAATCAGGGCCAGGGAAACTTCTTGACATCAAGGGCCACATCAGTTTTTATTAGGCCTACTTATTTCAAAAGCCAAAAGCAGAGCACTTGGATACTTTCAAATCCTTTCAATCATATATTTTTTTTCCTCAGCAAGATTGCACAACAAAGCTTCACCTCAGATGCCTTTTGTTTGACACAAGGACCAAGACTAGTGGAGTTAGACTGCATATTTGTGCAACTGATATAGGTTTGGTTGGCCTACCTCAATTTTTTGACAAATGAGTCTTCCAAGTGATAGAAATAAACGTGTGAGGTCTCTTTTTTTAGAATTTGCAATTTTTATTTATGACTGACCTGTTTTGAAATGTGAACATGGCTTTCTAAGAAATGGTAGATAATATCTCAGTGTAGATATTGAGGGAATTCAGAGCATTTGTGAAGATGTGAGGTCAAATTTTACCAGGGGAACAATTTCTTAGTATGAAATTACTGAAAATGTGCTGATGACCTTGAGTTTTCACCTTCAAGAACTCTGAACATATTAACTATGTAACATAGAAGTCTAGATGTAGGCCTACTCTATGGTGGCAAATACAGTAAATTCATTTATACATTTTAATGTTAGGATGGCTTGCCAGGCACTTCACACCCCATGTACATACATAAACATAGGCCTACACACCTGTGGAACGAACAGAACAGGAAAAACGCCATCATAGCATTTTGAGCGTCCCTTGCCAAATTATCGCAGACTACAAGTTGCTATATCAGTGTTGAAGACAAACAACACGTCAATCTCAAACCCTCTGGCCATGGCAAAAAAGCCTTAATCCTTAAGTCGTCTGCCTTATCATTTTCAATCAACATGAATGAGATTACATACTTCTAACCCTCTTAGTCCACTGACTATACTCCTTCTCTGTTCCTTTTGTCAGTAGGCTATCTTGTTGCTATATTATGTCATGTGTTGGCTTTCGGTATGTCATGACAACCATTTTGACAACCCTTGCCAACTTGGATATATGCAGAACATCAAGTTTCCTTTGTCTATCTATTCTATTATGTCACTGCTACATTTTGCCGGAAGGGTAAATGTATTTTATCCACAGGTAATTATCAGTTGCTATTCAAGTCACACAACTACAAGGAAATAATATGACTAGTATGAGAATAGACTTTGTAATATATCTTTTTATAAATTAGTAAACCTTTGGAACCAATGACATTAAAAGATGTTTTGGAACCAATGGCACTTAAAAGATGCTTACACTGGAAATAAAACATTATTTAGAGGGAGAGTCAATCAAAATACTCGATATTAAGGTATGAGTAGTAGACCACATGTTTTCTGAGGGACCGACCAGTGTATCTGAAATCTACTGATTCAGTGCCTTAAGAAAGCATCAGAATCAAGTTTTGATTAAATGGAATTTTGATTGAATAAGTTCTGCGTCATGGGAGTGTTACCATACAGGCTAGTTTACAGATGAATTGTAATAGTTTACTGTTGAATATGTCACAATCAGTCAGAATATGAATGCATTTTGTATTCTTTCTTTTGTTGGAAAACTAAATAATTCTGGGAAGTAATATGCAAAGTCAGGCAAATGAGAAAAGTGGCTGAAGCCATTATGTGATGTGTATAACAATTGAATATTTGCATAGGGTCTTCATCATGGTTTTATAGCAAACCAATTTTACCTAGTTATTTAATAAGCTTACCCTGCAGTGTCAAGGAGCCACAGGTCAGAAAGGGACTTTGTGATAGCTAGACAAAATGTCTTTATAGACAAAAGCATCTGGTTATACCTGTCAGAAGAATTTGATTGTAAAACAGACACGCAAAAGGATTAGTCTACTGTTCTCCGTCAGTGACTAAACACATCACTTGGCATGCAAGCTGAAAGTTCAAGTGTCGGACAGCCTGTCTTTATGCAATCGCTGTTGTTCCTGAACGGCGGAGGAAGGTACATGAAAGAAACCACCCTCAATGAATCAGCAGTCTGGGCCTACTCATCCAGGAATTGAAAGTTAAAAGTCATTTCATATCAGGTTAGACTAATAGACTTTATTATCATTTCCATTTAGTCATATTGCATAATATTATTAGCAATGACATATTCATTGTGACTTCTAATTACTGTGTGTGTCCCAAGATATATTGCATGCAGTGTCAGTCATCAATGACACATTTTGTGTTTTCTATCACACGTCATCTTCATTTTTTTTTTTTTTAACTAAAACTGATGAAGCATAATCGAAGTTGACTTTTTATGAACTATATTTTATATAGTTAAGAATAGTATAGTGAAGTTGGCAAAAAACAAAAGTCTAAGACTAAGTACATTAACACTAAAACTTATACTTTAATACTAAATCTTACACTTTGGTATATCTTTTCTGCCACAAAGCACTAATACTAAGTATATCTTGCTCCAAGTGCATGATTACATCAAGTAATTGACACATTTAATTTATACAACTGAATTCCAAAAAAGTTGGGACACTGCATAAATTGTTAATAAAAATGGAATCCAATAATTTACAAATCACATAAACCTATATATTGTTCACAATAGAATATAGATAACATGACAAATGTTGAAAGTGAGACTTTTTGAAATGTTATGCCGAACTTTGGCTCATTTTGGATTTTATGAGAGCTACACATCCCAAAAAAGTTTGGGATGGGTAGCAATAAGAGGCCAGAAAAGTAAAATTTTCAGATAAGGGACAGCTTGAGGACCCATTTGCAACTTATTTGGTCAATTGGCAACATGATTTGGTATGAAAAGAGCCTCCGAGAGTGGTCTCAGAAGTCAAGATGGGCAGAGGATCACCAGTTCCTCAAATGCTGCGGCAAAAAGTAGTGGTCCGAGATCACAAAAGAGTTTTTCAGACAAAAATTGAGTTTGAAGGTATAATAATCTACAGTGCATATCATCATCCAAAGATTCAGAGAATCTGGAACAACCTCTGTGCATAAGGGTCAAGGCCGGAATACCATACTGGATGCCCATGATCATTGAGTCCTTAGATGGCACTGCATCACATACAGGAATGCTAATGTAATGGATATCACAAACTGGCCTTAGGACTACATCTCTGATGGTATGGAGATGTATGAGTGTGTGTGGCATGGCCAGCTTACGCATCTGGAAAGGCACCATCAAGTCTGCAGTCCAGATCTTTCACCCATAGAAAACTTTTGGTGCATCATGCATAGGAATACATGACAAAGAAGGCCTAAGACAGTTGAGCAACTAGAAGCCTGTATTAGACAACATTCTCTCCACAACTTCTCTCCACAGTCCCCAGACATTTGCAGACTGTTTTAAAAGGAAGAGTGGATGCCTAACAGTGGTATACTGTATGTGGCCTTGCCCCAACTATTTTGGGATGTGTAGATGCCATGAAATTGAAAATCAACTTATTTTCCCCTTAAAATTATACATTTCCTCAGTTTCAACATTTGATGTCATCAATGTTGTATTCTGTGTAAAATTTTGAAATTTGAAACTTCCACATCACTGCATTCTGTTTGTATTCACAATTGGTAAAGTGTCCCAACTATTTTGGAATTCGGTTGCACATTTATATCACATAATCAGAAAATTAGAACCTCCACCTCCACCTCCACCTCCACCTCACAAAACAATTGTAGTTCAATAGTGGTCACCAAGGAAGGCGCCATTTAGCCAAAATGGACAATCCCCAATCTAAATGTGAGATTGTGAAGATTTAATACCCCTTTCATCCATTCATGCCCCCTTTAAATAGTATACATTCCACCATAGTGTTTAAATTTAATTCTACAATGTGTAAGTATATTTGGAAAACCCTTTCACTCTAACTAATCCATTCGACTGTGCAGTATTTTTAATGCCTTCAGTTGAAGTGCACCTGAAAATACATTTACATTACCCTTACAGTCCATTACAGGAACATGTCTTTGAAATGCAACAGTAGCAGACTTTATTTTTTTCAGGCGAAGTCAAGTAAGAGTACTTCAAAACAGTTGGTTGTTGCAAAGTGTCATGTTTTAAGTTACAAACAGTTTTTTTTTTGCAAAAACAAAAAAGTGGGTTTACAATCTGTGCATCAAGAGAGAGACAGCATGTTTCACAAAAAGGTCCAGTCAATGCTCTAACTGGACAAGGAAATTGCCTGACTTTATGTAGCCAGGTGGATGGAAGATGGCGTTGGTCATGCCAGTCGGTGTGGCACTGAATCAGGCCAGCATGGTATGCTATAACAGATAGCAACAAGGACAAACCTAGTCAGTGCAATTAGTGACTATCTTTTCCCAAATGCAGGGAAAGCAGGAGCAGAATAAAATAAAAAGTCATGTCATATGTGAAAATATATTTAGGTCTAGCTCAGAGATACAGCAATAAACTATGCAGCGGACCTTACGCACGGACCTCAAAAAAAAAAAAAAAAAAAACAGAATATTCCAGTAAGAAAAACACAAAGCAAAATACACTCCCCTGCTATTACTGCAAATCCTTCATATTTAGTAGGCCTACAGTATATCATGTATAGTAAAAAATGTATTATCCTTATCTTCTTTAATCATTTATCATCTACAGAACAAAAACTGTTTCTCAGTCATTTTGGCGAATTTGTCAGACCAGAACTGAAATTCTCAAAGTTGCAGTAAATATTTGCAAATTGTGCAACCATACAGTGGACATACTACTGTAAAATAAATAATAAATACAGTAAGCAAGACTAGTTAATTGACTGCAGACTTTTGCTCCTGTTATACAAATTGAACAGATGGGCAGACACAACTGCGCACAGTGAGGGGGATGAAAGTAATGACGAAATTGATAGTGAAGTAGCTTGTGCATTTGCACCTCCTTTGTAGTATTTTTGACTTTAATATTCCACTCTTAATTCAGTCATATATATATATATATATATATATATATATATATATATTTTTTTT
>JAODXP020000019.1:16833250-16980750 GCA_027497455.2 Sardinella longiceps
GTATATACTATAAATAGCCTAAATATATTGAAAGTTCATAGCATCTAGCAGGCCTATTAATACACATAGAATATATCCACATGGTTTTCATTACAAGAACTACAGAGATTTATTGTGGCGTAACTGATGATATGATTTCATCAAATGATATTGCATCAATCTTACACAATACCAAGTTGTGTTCTTTGCTATATGCACATGAGACACTTTACAATCATGTCACAGTCAAGAACTTCAAGCACACCTCCAAGAGGAACTCTACCAGAGCCATGCTTATTCAAGTAATACTTCAATTTTTAATATTTAATAACAATCTCTATACATTATAAAGCAGAGATCCAAGAGTTACCGATTATCTGAAAATACTCAGTATTAAACAATGCATTCTGTAGTGTCACAATACATCATCACCTTCACACTGTGGGACATTCTGATGAGCCTGTGCACTCCTGCTCTGCCTGAAGCCCCATACCAGCGGCGTAAACAGTAAACAACTTCTCCCCATTGCACAGCTCTGTTATTCACAAACACAACTGACAATTTTGGCATGGATGCCATGTGCTGTGTGTGTGTGTGTGTGTGTGTGTGTGTGAGAGAGAGAGAGAGAGAGAGAGAGAGAGAGAGAGAGAGAGAGAGAGTGTGTGTGTGTGTGCGTGTGTGTGAATGAAAGGAGTGTGTGTATGTGTTTGTTTGTGTGAAGCATAAAAGCACACAGCTGTCCCATTGTTCTCTCTTTTAATTGCATGGCTAGTGAAAAAGCAGCAAGAATTTTGGTAGCTAGTGCCAGCAGAGGGCACACTTTAGCCAGCATCCAAACTGAAAGCAATGAGAACTCATCCATGCCTGAAGCTTGTTTGCGGTCTTCTCAGTATTCTAAGAGCCTGGAATTTCTTCACTGGTCTCTGCTGCTTTTTCCCCCCAATTCTGATATACATTAAATGACTTGAGTGCAGTTGCCTACTACTTGCACAAAAGCATCAACAATAATACATTTTATTTATAACAACTGTATTCAAAATTAATTTAAAATCTTATCAAGGCTAGCCATCCCTGAGGGTTTGGCAGTATGAGTATTCTACGAGTTAACTAGAGCTATAATTACCCCAGTTAAGGCCTTGTTGGGTCAATTTGAGTTTACAAGTCCTGATGTCAGAATTGGTTGTAAGCACCTTACACAGTGATATCATAATTGCCCTCTGGAAATTTCACTGTCAAATGCCTCTCTCCTTCAAGAAAAAAAAGTGAGATCACTGCAAGAATAAATTCTCACTTTGCAGAACATAACACTTTGTGACACTAAGTTTGGAAGGCTTTGACACACCATATATTTGTAGGTGTCAGCTAACAACACTTGGAGGGAGAGAGGTTAGAGAAGGCCTGCAGGACCAGGAGATGAAAGACACTACAAAGCAACTGCTGGTCTACTGGCAAACCACCAGTCTGAGGAATTTTTAAATGCAAAGTGTTTCCCCCCCAGAGAAAGCCCACAGAGAGAGCCATACAGAGCTCACATTAAACAACCTCCAAGCCTTCATTGATCCAAAGGCTAATACAGTATTGGAGCAGTGAGCTAACATGAATCAAGAACCAATTTAGCAATCAGTTATCAGGTGTGAATAGAATCTATTCCTCAGCAATTGCCATCTCCACAAACGTCAGTGCAGCCTCTATTGAATACATTGGATGCCAAGATTTCCTCAGAGTATGAAGCAATGGCTCAGCACATCACCTTAATATAAAAACGCGTTAAGGAAAAGGCTGTAGTTAGCCTTTTTGTGCATAAAGTTGCGGCAAGTACAGCAGTGTTCTCGACCCTTGGAAGTGAATGTTGAAGGACGTTACGTAAGCCCAAAAAATCCTGAGCCACAGAGAAAGGACTTATCCTGGCACAGATTGATATGATTCATTGCAGGAGCCGCCTCCCCGCGCTGGCGCGCGAACAATAACAGCGCGCAGCAGAGGGAGATCACATTCTCACCGCTCAAGGTTCCCCTCAGCTCCGTTTTCGCTGAGCCCACAGCGGAGAATGGCTTTGATCGTCTATTTCCCTCACTCTCTCTCTCTCTCTCTGACCACCATCCTCTGGCTAATGCGGTTCTCCTGTGCTCTCCCAGAAGGAATAATGTAATCTGTAATGACCTTTAAAAAAACAAACCCTTTGAAACTCAGCTAACGTTATCCGATCTAGCATCACCGGTTTTGACACTGTGAGAACCGTTTTCACACGGTAGGGAGTTGGCCTGAGAGCAAGATGGAGGAGCCACATCCCCTCTGTGAAGCACACATCCATAATACATTACAAAGGAAGCGCATTGTACTACATCTGAATGCGACTAGAGTAACTAACTGGATAGCCTACCATGTAGTCTATGGTTACTGTGGAGGAGCATTTGAAGTTAATATTTCGTAATGATATAGAGTGACTGCCTTATAATTCACTATAAATGCATTTTTGCACTGTGAAAGGTATGCATTAGATTACGAGAAACATATATATAGCCTTGGAGACATGTTTGTTATGCACCCAATGTGATCTCTGTAGCCTGAAAACCAGAAGAATACTAATTTCCTTTGTACATCTGAAAATTCAACATTATGGCATAACAATCAATAACAACATGGTTGACTGAATCGTTCTTCACAACTTATCAGTTGTAATACAATCCACAAGTGCTTTCATTTATTATTTTTTTCTCATATATTGAACAACAGTAAACAGAGCAGGGCTATGATATCTCTACATTGTTAATGGCTTCATTTTATTTTCCAGGAAACCATATTTGGTAAACATAATAGATATATTTCCTGAATCATCATTTGTTTGAATTATGATCCTTACATCATTATCTATTTCTTCCATTTTCCAGTACCAGTCACACAATATTCTCATTTACTGCTGTTACAAATGTTCAAATCATTCACTTCATAATATTATACTTCTAAAAAATAAATACTTTGAGGTAACCAAATGGAACCTTTCATTGATACATTTTATAATCAAGATCAAGATATTAGATATTAAGATGTGAAGTCCAAAAATGGCAGAGTCCAGTGTTGCCACTGCTTTTACAAGAGCAGCAAAAAAGAAGAAAAAAAACATCAGATTCACCCGCACAAGTCCAGTATAAATATAGTTTATATATAAAAACACAAATGGGGAAAAGAAAACAGTTTTTACCTTCCTTCAACCGACTGAATCAGTCAGTCTCACCTGTGTGGGCCCAGCGCAGCTAACCACGGGAACTGAACACACTTGACAGTTTGAAAGAAAACGGGTCTGAGGCCCCATCTGGTATCACCTGGTATTGCTCAGAACATACAGGCCTGTGTTGCACCTCACATCCATGTCATAATAAAAGTGACCCTTCCGGAAGTTGCGATGCAATGCGTTGGCGACTTATTGCCCTCCACCTTTTTTTTTTTTTGAATGAAAAAAAAAGGAAAAGGAAAAGGCAGTTCTTTTAAGGTCAGCAAGGTCAGAGCAAGCCGATCAAGTCTGGCTACAACACATGGCTCTGGGATCGTGAGAACTGTGTCATTGAAGAGGTTCACAGTCAGCCATTAGATAACGTTTTCCTTAGCAGCATGGTTCACATCATCTCCCCAAACACCAATGAGACTCTTGAGCACAGTGCATTGACTGGATAGCATTGATTAAGAGAAAAAAAGACACAAAAAGGGTAAGAGGAAAGTTTTGAAGACCGAATAAAGAGTGGTTAAAACAAGAGTCTGGCGAGTCCAGAAAAGTACAAGGGCACAGAAAAAAAAGGCAGGTGCCCATTAGGGGGGAATTCTACTCTAATTTATCGCTATGTTTTGGAGTGCTGCATATCTGGTGCAATCATATTCTTCTGAAGAGGATAGTACCTTACAAAAAAGAAAAAAAAAACCTCAACAAAAAAAAGGCAGGACCTCCGTCAAATCTTGCACCTTATGACACATTGGTTTTGGGTGTTGTTGCCCAACCGTTTCCCAGTGGTGGTGAGTTTGTTTTTTTCATCTGAGGAGTCGCCTCTAGCTGGTGCTCTCAATGAGCTTGGCCAGGTTATCCCGTAGCTCGGTCAGCTCAAAGATTTTCCCATCCAGGATCTCCAGGAGCGTCTTGAGGTCTTTGCGGAACGTTTCCTGCTCCACTTGGCTGTTGTCAAGACGCTGTTCCAGGGCGGAGAGTTGCCCTTCCAGCTCCTTGTTGCGCAGGTCTGTCTCCTGCAAACGGGGAAGGCACATTCATGCATGTATTTACCACAACACAAAAAATACACTGTTAGCTCAAGAGTCTGGAAGATTGGCAATTACTTAGACAGGAACCCTGATCGAGAAATGTCACCCTGACATTTTCAAGTGCAAAAGGCCAACTGTGGACCATAATATGTGAAATTACTTGATCCATTCAAAGTGGTGGAGCATCTTGTGCTGAGCTGTAAAATCCTTCCTTCTGTTTGATTTGTAAAAAAAACCAGTTTAAACCTCTGTTTTAATTCATCTCTTCTAGTACTTACCTGTAATTTTAGAGTAAGCGCATCTCTTTGATCCTGAAGTTCTTTAGTTCTGTCCACTTCCTCTTTCAATCTTTCAATTTCCTGAAACAAGGCAGGTAAATCAAATATAAAAATTACCCCCAAAAAATTAACAACATAGATTTACATAGGCTTAGCTTTTAATGCTCCAATACAAGACACATTTCCTATAGACACTGGCACTCAATATCAAAGCAAACAAATTAACCACCCCAAAAAAGATCAACACAGATTTACATAGCTTTTCCCCCAATCTAAGGTACATTTCCTATGGACTTTGATTTATAGAAATGTAATTAAAAAGCATGCATATACGCGGAATTACGTTATGTTACATCAATGTTGTGACCTGACTAGGAATATGTTACTGTAACGTTGGCTTGAATCTCTGTGAGTGCACTGTAACAGGGAACGCTTTGAGTGAAAACAAGCCTGTGGCAGGGAGAACTGTACCTCTTCTTTAGCCTTTAAAGCAGACTCCAGCTCCTCTATTGTTTGATTTAGTTCAGTCTTCTGGGATTTGATCACATTTGTCTGGCCGCTCATGCACTCCAGTTCTGTCACCTACAGCCAAACCAAATGCCAAGACAAACTGGTTGTTAAGATACCGTTTCTAATTTTGTGTCACACTTCAAACATGTCAGATGCTTGAACTGTGCTTCTGCTTCTGTGCCCACACACACAGTCAGACACACACACAAACACACATACACACACTCACACACTTAACACACACACATACACACACACACACACACACACACACACACACACTCACACAATTCCACCTCCCAAGCTCAGGCGCATCACTCAACAGTTTCTCAGCATCGTCTCCTTCGTGGTTCTAACACCTCCTCATCGCAACCCCCCTCCACCTTTCAGATTTCTTTTAATTCTGCTCGTCATGACACCCAAGCTGTTCCAATCCACACGTCGGTTTGTTTGGTTTTTTTCTTTGGCACTTTTTCTTCCCACGGCTGCCGTTCTCATCTGCCATCTCGCTCAGCAGCCACTGACTACCCCTCACCGTCCCTTCTCCCTCTCGGCCTCACGGTTCAGAACCCACAGTCCCTCACCCTTTTGTGAAGCCTTTCGGCCTCCTCCTGATATGCTGCCAGCTGTTGTTTCCACTGCTTGACGTTGGCTGTGGATTCGAGGAGGGCGGCCGTCAGCTTGGCATTGTTGCCTTTCAGTGCTGCCAACTCTGCTTCCCAGTGCTTGGTGATTGTGGGGCTGGGAGAGAGACAAAGACAAGAGAGAGAGAGAGAAAGAGAAAGAGAGAGAGAGAGAGAGAGAGAGAGAGAGAGAGAGAGAGAGAGAGAGAGATAGAGATGTCAACTCTTTGAAACATCTCTGTCAAAATACTACGGCTGATTTGCGCCTATTCTTGTGTTCTTGGGGGCCAAGGGAGTTGGAACAATTAGTTTCTTTCTCTGGTAGCAAGCAGGACAAGAAAGCACAGAAATACAGTGTAATATTTAAACGTTCTCCTAAGGCATCATCACACAACATATCAAACCAAAAAACAAAACAAAGCCATACAGTATTTTCTACACAAGCCATATTGGTTGCTTGGCATCCTGAGGTACAGTATCTGCAAAATAATAGCCTACTGTTCATAAATAACCTATGTCTTGTCACATATTGCAAAATGCTCTTCCATTGCTTAGCGCCACTTGCTCTCTGTAGGCCAGATGGGGTCATGAAGCCTCCCCTGCCTGGAAGACGACCAAAAAAAAAAAAAGGGTTTCAAAGCTTTTTATCTAAAAAGAGAGAGATCAGCACAAGCAGGCACAGAGAGTCTCTACTGTAATAGTTGTGGTCATCATCCAATCTAATTAAATCTGAACCCTCCGCATCAGTTAATCACATCCATGGGCTTGCTTTGGTAATCGGCTCTGGTGCACAGAGGGTGACGGTGACTGGGCAACTGCCCATGGTGGAAGCCACGCAGAGGGGGAGCACAAAAAGAGGGGGAGAGAGAGAGAGAGAAAGAGAAAGAGAAAGAGAGAGAGAATGAGTACACCATTATGCTGCCCACTGGATCAGATGGTCCATGGCTGGCACCCAGCAGTGTGTCGGTTTAAAAGACCGGCAATCTGGCCTTCAAATGTCAGATAATACCAAGTGTAAAATCAGCCAATAAAAGATATCATGCTTGAAAACTAACAATGGTTCCCTGTCTTAACAAAAAATAAGTAAAACATAGCTGCATTGGACCAAAGAGATGGACCACATACTGTACACAATATATTGACACCTCTGAAGACTACGATTTGATACTGAGGCGACATACCGAAAGTTGCAATTAGAGCTACTGTATATCATCCAAGAGGTTTCTATACCCTTAGGATTATCCAGTACCAGCCCACAAACACAATTCAATTACACATCACTGCGGCAAAGCATCGATGGGGATATCAGATGTGTTAGGCTCTTAGAGAATATACATGCCTCGGTATGCTCTGAGAGCCAAAATATTACACAACAGCACCAGCCCACGTACAACCAACGCCTCCTGTGAACTGCAAGCCCATGTGTGACATACAATGCATTTCAATGGTACATCTCAGCAGCTCTCAGGGCCAAAGGGTATACGCGTTTAGTAGTTAGTCTTCGAGTAAAAAAAAAAAAAAAACGAAAACAGCACGGCTTTGAACAGCCTCCATGTGTTTCCCAGCCCAGGGTCACTAATGTGGTGGTGAGTTTGTGTTATCGTCTGCTTGAGGGTGGGCGGCTGCCACAGCCCATATCCCTATCGTCATCCACCCCCCCCCCCCCCACACACACACACACACACACACTCACACACTCATACACACGAACACATTAGCAGCACGCTCACATTCATCTCATCCCCACACATACATCATGCACAGAAAGAGAGAAAAACGTTTCACTACGCGTGAAAGCCACCCACTCACTGTGGCATGGGATGAAAGTTCTTTATCTTTCTCTCTCTCTCTCTCCCTCTCCTCTGTGATTCCTCAGAAGTCTCCCACTGTGCCCAGCAGTCATTACATAACAGTGCAAGCACACATACAGTAAAAAACACACACACACACACACGCACACACACACACGTACTCCGCCACCACCACTGCCACCTCATCTATACCTTCAATTGGTGACGCAAGCCTGGCAGACAACGCTTCGTCCCACACTCTCCCAACACCTACAGACCAGCAGACACGACAAAAAGAAGCTGCACAGCCTCTTAAGGGCTCAGAAAGAGAGTCAGAGAGAGAGAGAGAGAGAGAGAGAGAGAGAGAGAGAGAGAGAGATGGAAGGAGAGGGAGACCTGAGGATGGCAGATATAGAGCTCGAGGTCCTCGGCTCCACCGCTCTAAGAGCATCCACGAGATCCCTGCGAAGAGCAGTACACTACCAAGCAGCCGTGAGAACACAGGGTAAGTCAAACACTTCATCTTTTTATCTTGGTCTATTTCTTTGTTTCTTTTCACTTATACTGTATTATGCTGATTATACCAGTCTTTTTTTACTAACATTTAAGTTGAGACAATCAATCAAGGTGCTATTTTAGAAGAACTAGTGGATACCCATGTACAATATATGAGTATCTCATCATCTGCACCGACAGGTTGACGTTGTGACTATGTGAACTTGTCACCTAGTACATGAAAAAAACCCATAACTGTCAAGTAGACGATGACAAGGTGAAACATGGCATTGTAGCCTATTGACCACTACCAACATCATTCCCTCAGAATATCCAGTGTAAACTTTGAGTGGGTGCTATCTTGTCACTGTGCATTGAAATGAACTGTGCAGGGTGTATTTATTTAAAGTTTTTTTTTTTTTTTTAACTGGGAGTCAGTTCCCTGTGTCTGTGTGTAATTTCAAAGCTAAATGTTCCATTGCTATGGCACCATGTGAGAACTTAATAAAACTTCTTACAAAACATCTCCCATGTTCTTCTGTCTTAATAAAATCTCTTTCAAAACACCCTCACACACCCTATACAGTAAATCACAATACATTTTTTATCCAAAAACGTACACATACCTCTTGCACAAAATTACATAGATAAGTCATTAAATGAAGGCATGCAAATGAATGAATGAATGAATGAATGAATAAATAAATATTCATGCCCTACTGTATATTATTATACTATTATATCATATCTTTTCAATAATCACACCTTACAATCTAAGTGTAAAAATATAAAACACACGTCCACTCCGAACATATGTGGCAAGGTTAAATGAAGAGCTACAGTTTGCTCATTAGCACTGCAGTTAAATGTTTTAATTAATATTAGTGTGATATATATAGATTTAAATTGATTAATTATCAGTTTTTATTTTTTTTCTGCACTTTTGTTTCAGACGCCCCTGTGCGTTTGTGTGTGTCCAAGGGTGGTTGTGTATTTGAGCATGTGTGCAAGCACGTGCATACACGTGTGGATATGTGTGTGTGTGTGTGTGTGTGTGTGTGTGTGTGTGTGTGTGTGTGTGTGTGTGTGTGTGTGTGTGTATGCGCGTGCGTATCTGGCTGGCTCATTATCTAGGGTGCATGTGCTTGAGTGTGTGGGTGTGTGTGAATTATCAACACCTGACTAAACACAATTAGGAAGGTTTGGGTATCATCACCCACAACCATGTGCTAAAAAGCCGTGAAGTCATCAGATTTTCAGGCATGTGTTTAAACAAATGAATTTAATATGAGATCAAATGCATTGATAAGAACATGCATCAGTTTGCAAAATAAAATAAAGTTCATTCATTCATTCATTTATTAATTGATGCCATTTTAATTCCCCATTATTTGCAAGCCCTCAATTCATTAAACTTCAATGAAGCTTATTCATCCTACAGAGATACTTGACAGCAAATTAACCTCCTTTCTTTGAAGATAATATAATGGTAAGTAATGAGGATAAAAGAAGTACTTGGTGTAGGATTTTAGTTAAACAAATTTTCTGCTTAATTTCCGTGCAGTTGATCCTCCAGTGCACATTCACTGTGTATATTTGTATTTCCCCTGCTAGGGATGGGTATTGATAAGATTTTATCAATATCAATGCCATTATCAATTCTGCCTATCAATCCAATTCCTCATCAATACTCTTATCGATTCCTGTGTAGCCTAGTTCATGCCAAAAAAGGCAGTCTTTATAGGCTTGAAAACAGCTACGTGTCTCTGTCTCCTCAATATGGTAGGTTATGTGAAACACTGGAGTTAATGTGATAGCTTACTAGCGTGTGACGCTTATACACCGCGACGTGCGGGCAGAGAAACGAAAGAATTGATAAGAGAATTGATAGCGTTGGAGGCGTACAATATCGATGGAATTGATCATTTTGAACCGGTTCTGAGTTGGAATCGGTTCTCGATACCCAACCCTATCTCCTGCTTCTACAGTTACATGCTTCTATAGGTAACAAGTCATAGAATTGATATGTAGATAGATACTGTATGTAGTTTCTCAGTGGTGTTACTTGGACATGTGAATCTGTTCCAAGCATATGTATTCTCTCTTAAAGAATTAATGATGGTGCATAGTATTCAGCGTGCATAGACTATAGTGTTACTCTAGAATTGCACCAAAACCGTATGGTTTGACTTCAAAGAGTCATCCATTATCTTTAATATCACCAAAATATGGTTTAACTTACTGATTTGAGTGGGTGTAAAAGTTGTGTCATTATGCATCTCTCTAAAACTACCCTATTACTTGTTGTCAACACTGGCATGTTAAACATAGCAAAAGCGGGTTATTATTATATTATTTATTTTAGAATGTCCAGTGAATAAAATTTAAATACTATGACTATGTATTCATTGTAGGAGATCAAAAATATATACATCCCCAGATATGGGTAGCTAAGGGCTTGCGGCAAATCGTAATGAAGACCTCTGTTACAATAATATGTACACATTCAAATTATTGAATAAAACTGACAAAACAAATAAAAATCAATGTGTACACACTACATAAATACACATCATTACAACACAAAAGAGAGGAATGCATTGTTTGAGATCAACCTCAATGGAAAACACTTACATCAACTTACAACCAGTGCACATTTCACTACAAAAACATTTCCGAAGAACAGTCATGGTTCAAACAAGAAAGATCACTGATAAGATACAGAAAAAGCCATTCAAATAATACAGCACCATGTGCTACAAAGAAAGGCCCTTCAATTTCTTCATACAAGTGACAAAATAGAAAAAAGCCCAGATTTTTTTTTTTTTTTTGCACAGAAAAAAGCCCTCAAACCTTGCATTTCATGTCAATTTATAATCTCATCTACAAGAAAATGCTATACTGTAGGTTTCGTTGCAGGTAAGAATGCAAAATGCCCTTCATAAGGAATGCGTTACATTGCATTTCATATTGGCCAGCTCTAGACACCTGGAGCGTCAGTGTGGAATGTCAACACCAGGAGAAAAAAGAGTGGAGTTGTAAACAGTAACGCGTGCTCAGAGCACAAGTCCTGGCAAAGACGCTATACGCCTATCAGCCGGAGCACACCAAGCATGCTTTAAACTCTTGTCTGGAAGAAAAACAAAGAAATGCAATTTATTTGGATTGTGAATTCAGCACCACAAACCAAACTGTCCCCTTTGACTGTTTCAATAGAATGCTAAGCATGTATCCTCTTAGCATCTTTTGTTCGACTGTCAGATATTCATTTCTCAAAGGTGTGTGTCCTTGAATGTGTATGCACATAAACAATCACATAGAAAGGAGAGCCGTTCAAACAGAACATTACATAGCATGGTTGAGCACTGTTGATCAGTGTGTGTTTCAAATTAACAAGCCATAATGACCAGCTGCACTGCACAAATGCTTCTAAGAAACTTAATTAATCTATGCCTGAAATTTTGCTTTGCAGTCAGACTCTTTAAGAGCTTTAAATGCAACTGACTAGTCAAAGCTAACATTTATGTAAGCTTGCTAATATCTCCTCTAAGTACCCTCTCTATCGGCTATTGTGGGTATACAGCATATTAGCATATCTTTAGCCTAACTGTTTCATTTGGGCATATTATGGTCCATGCTGATTAAGTAGCATAAAAATAACTACTCCTCGTAAAGGGCTATAACAATTATGCATACAAACTTGTGTCCAATGATTTGCACGGTGGACATGTATTGTAGATTACTCAGTGAGCCCTATGGGGAATGTTTGTTAGTTTTATGTAAACAAACACGGTTCTTGTGGCAAAACTTTTGCATTCCAGAGGCCAGCAAACACTGAGTCACAAAAGTTGGTCCTCACAGTGAAACAAGACTAAAGACTAAAAATGTAGGAAGTGGACAAATGCGCTGTACACTACACGGCCTGAGGGAGAGACAATTTGTCTTACTGTCCAGCAGAGAGCACAGCGCTTAGGGCCCTGTGCTAAATACTGCAGGAAGGAGGGAGGGAGGCTGAGTGAGTCTTGTTTACCTGTGGGTGAAAGCCTGTGGGACGGGCTCTGGCAGTGACTCCGAGTTGGGGGTGGGAGGTTCTTGGGGCGACATGGCCGCGTCCTCGCCAGTGCCGTTCACGCTCTCAGGGGTCAGAGGTGACTGTATTTCGCCTGGCGCCGATTCCTGACAACCCCAGACAGAGAGACAAAGAAAAACACATGGTCAAAAAGGGCTCAAACGTGAGCAGAATGTACCGGTCATTTAAAAAAAAAAAAAAAAAAAAAAAACAGTCCAGAAATCATTTTTTTCCCTGTCCAATTAAAATTCAGAGAAACTACTCAGACCACTCGGTTCACTGCTTTCTTCATGACGTTCAAGCTTTTCCACTTTTTGCCTGATCAAACTTGACATAGAAAAACGAAGCAGCCGTCCCGAACCCTTTTACACAATGCTGCATAAAGAAACCAGGCATATAAATGGAAATAAGGTGCCCTCCCCAGAGATTCCACTCTACCTGAGAAGGAGAACTGGCCAGCTCCATCTTCTCTAAGGACTTCTCCTTAGCTAGCCTCGCCGCTTCCTTGTACTCGGCAAATTTGTCTGCAAACTGGAAGTATGACATACTGTAATCAATACACAGCAATGCCATCACATGGTAATCAATACCACAACAGCGCCATTTGAAATCCATTTAGCTCCATACTTCATGAATTTGTAAATGGGAATATGTAGGCAATAGTCAATGACAGCCTGGCTGAAAATAGGGGCGAAGGTTGTCAAAAATGTCAAAGTTCAAAACACTGGAAATATTTGTGTAAAAAAAGACTGTGGACTGTGTCCAGACCATAGCAGTCCATCATGTCGGTGTGAGGTGTCCAGTCCATGGCCAGTGTGAGGTGTACAGTCCATGTGTAATGGCCTCTCTCTCTCTCTCTCTCTCTCTCTCTCTCTCTCTCTCTCTCTCTCTCTCTCCCTCCACCTTTCTAATACACTTAAACAGCTCTCTCCATAATTACATAACAGCCCTGCATTCATCAAGTCAGTGGGGAGAACAGGGAGTAAGAGATACCCTCTCCTCATTCTCCAGAAATCAAAGCTAATCAGATTCTTCCTGTCTGTCCGTGGAGTACTGTAGCGAAGTTTGAGGAGAGAGAGAGAGAGAGAGAGAGAGAGAGAGAGAGAGAGAGAGAGAGAGAGTTAGAGAGAGAGAGAGAGAGAGAGAGAGAGAGAGAGAGAGAGAGAGAGAGAGAGAGAGAGAGAAACAATCAACTTCATATTTTTCCAAAACCTTGAATATTTGTAGCCTGAGCAGAATTGTAGAGCTTATGAAATTCTATTTGATTAAGGACGCAGATAATGGGCAGTGCATTGGACATAAGCAATGTAAAGTCAATAGACATTTATAATGTAATAGGCCGGCACGTCCTCCATTAAGATGTACTGTACAACATCATATCTCCAACTCAAGCGCAGGACGCGGCGTGCACTTGACAGAGTGGGCAGGTTCACGCTGTCTTGCTAAACTTATCTCTGAAGAGGCTGAATGGGTCACGAAATCGCCTCTGCCGTGGTTGCTGCGAAACGACCCAGCGACGCCTCCACTTGCTGAGGTGTTTGTGGAGGCGTGGGGTACCTAAGCATCTAACTCCCCCCATATAGCACCACCGAAAGAGAGAGAGAGAGAGAGAGAGAGAGAGAGAGAGAGAGAGAGAGAGAGAGAGAGAGAGAGAGAGAGAGAACCAATGCTAACTATGGCAACGTGCCAAGCAAGGAGAGGAGCCCCATGGTAAGCCGTGAAAAATGCACGAGCACTGTGATCACTAACTGCTCGAGAAGCACATCTATCCTGATTCTCTTTGCCTTTTTAATAGCATCTATGCAATTTAATGCTCCCATATCATTCGAGCCAGTACTGTAGCCTCTTACAATAAGTGCTTTTGTAAATGTATAATTACCTGCGATAAACTGCCAAACACATCAATGTCATTTATGCAAAGAATCAAAATGAATAAAGACTGTCTAGATCATTTTTACATTTACACATGTTCACAAATTAGACTGATGTTTGTGTGTGTGTGTGTGTGTGTGTGTGTGTGTGTGTGTGTGTGTGTGTGTGTGTGTGTGTGTGTTTTGTTTGTGCATCATGTGTGGGAACAACCTTGAGGACTGCAGTGCTAGAGGACGCTTCACTGACATGACCAACTGAGAGCTGAGAGGGTAAAATGTACAAAAATGTCTGCAGAAAATGTCTGCAATGGAGAGCGAGCAGAGTGACAGGACCAGAACATGAAAAGCTGAGACAGAGAGACACAGAAGAGAAGGAGAGAGGAAGAGAAAGCGAGGAAGGAGAAGGAGTGAGCCAGAGAGATAGCAAGAGACTGAATATATATTAAGCAATATATGGAGAATAACATACACAAATATATACATATATATATTGAGACAGAGAGAGAGAGAGTGAAAGAAAAATGCAGAAGGGGGTGTCTGTGTGTGTGTGTGTGTGTGTGTGTGTGTGTGTGTGTGTGTGTGTGTGTGTGTGTGTGTGTGTGTGTGTGTGTGTGTGTGTGTGTGTGTGTCTTGTATAAGGGTTCAGTGAGAGGCGGCTGTGCTCAACTCTGCTTCTCCACCCCCGGTTCACGACAGAGCTTCATCATAATACAGCAGGGAGGTGAGAAAGAGAAAGAGAAAGAGAAAGAGGGGGGGCTGAGAGAGGAAAAGAGAGAGGGAGAGACAGAGAGAGAGATGGGAGAGAGGAGGAAAGAGAGAGAAGAAAGGAGCGAAAAGGCAGGGAGAACAGCAGAGAGAGAGAGAGAGAGAGAGAGAGAGAGAGAGAGAGAGAGAGAGAGAGAGAGAGAGAGAGAGAAAAGAGTAAGAGAGAGTGGGAGAGATGGACTGAGAGAGAGAGAAAGAAGAAGAGGAGAAGAGGAGAGCACCACACCATGCCGACCAGCCACCCACTCAGTGATGACTGCAGAGCTTCTCATTAGACCAGATTGTGTAGGTGTTTCCCTACTGAAGGGAGAAGAGAGAGAGAGAGAGAGAGAGAGAGAGAGAGAGAGAGAGAGAGAGAGAGAGAGAGAGAGGAATGGGAGGGAGGACAGAGGGAAAGGGGAGGGGGTTACAGAGAGAGAGAGAGAGGGGGGGGGGATAGAGAAAGAGAAAGAAAAAGAAAGAGGCAAAAACCTGCTGTAGAGATAGGTAGTAGCAAATAGAAGGAAAGCAAAGATGGAGAGAAAAAAATGAAGAAAGAGAGAGACACAAAACAAATGACTGGCATCAGGAAAGAAGAGAGAGCGAGAAAGAGGGAGGGAGAGAGAAAGAAAAAAAGAGAGAGAGAGAGAGAGAGAGAGAGAGAGAGAGAGAGAGAGAGAGAGTGTTCCACCCACCTTAGTCAGGTGGCGCTCCGAGGAGAAACCCAGGCCGTACACTGTGTTGGCGCGGCTGTCAGCCCACTGGCCAAACTTCTGTGACGTCTTGGTGAAAGTCATGTTTGGGGTGATAGTGCTGTTTATTATTGCCTGGGTAGAGTGAGAGAGAGAAAGAGAGAGAAAAAGAGAGAGAGACAAAGACATCCTCAACGCTTTGCACAGACAACAGCCAGTTGGTAATGACATAGTCCCGGCGCCAGTGCAACACTGCACTCACTGCAGAGTCAACAGTGACAATGGCAAAGTGAAACACCGCATCTCAGTATTTTATTTTTGTCTTTCATATCAATTCATATCAGCTTGTATATTTCAGTATTTTTTTCTCATCCACTTGGGCCCATTTTTCAAATCAGAATTGAACATTTTCTGAAAAGCCCACTCGTTCAACCTCCTCAAAATCTAGTCACTTGTGGGCATCGCAATAGCAAAAGCCATTTTCCCTGACTGCAAAATGCTTTCACACATGCAACTGCTTGTGTGTAACTACATAGGAGCATGATCCCTGTGGAAATTGGCTCTGGTAATCTCCACACTGTAGTTGCGTGAACTGGGTGAATGTACCGGTACTTAAAGTCGTCTCCGTCCCCTGAGAGAACTAGATGGCTCATTTCAAAATGTAGGCCTTCAGACTGTCACTGTGTAAATGTAGAATTCTGTGGATGAGGCTAAAAGACCAGAAAGGCAGCACCTCAGCTACCCAGAGTAAGAGGGAAAATGCAGTGCTTTCACGTTTTACACATCTAATGTAATAGGGACAAATGAGACCAAGACAAACACCTTCTACACCCAGCTGCACAGTGGTGGCCTAGGGCTGTGTTACAAAACTTCCCTCTCAGACAGCAACACACACAGTGTATGTATATGTGTGTGTATGTTTATGTGTGTATGTTTATGTGTGTGTGTGTGTGTGTGTGTGCGCGCGTGTGTGTGTGTGTATGTGTGTGTGTGTGTGTGTGTGTGTGTGTGTGTGTGTGTGTGTGTGTGTGTGTGTGTGTGTACAGTATATGTGTGGCACGGGAGACATCATGAACTGGTCAGAGCTTGTGTGTGGGTCCACTAATCGCTGCCTGACCAAGCCAATAAACCAGCAAGACTCCCCTGTGACGACGTGACTCACAAGGCATAAATCATCAACAGTGTGCATGGGTCCATACAAACACCCCCCCCCCCCCATCCCACGCGTAGCCTGGAAGCGTTGCTCCTCGCCAGGACCTTAAACACCACCACCACAACCACAACCACAGGTTGGCAGGGAACGTAAATGGTGTTTATGGTGATTCGTTTATTTTACTTTTTTTTTTTTTTTTTTTGCTGCTGCTGCTGCCTTAGCAAATCCTGGCGCTAAGCTCATGAATCATGTCCAGGTCTCTGAGGACAACAATAAACAGAGTGTGGCCCATCAGGGGAAAAAAAAGCAGACGGGCATAAGGACTTCAAAGGCCTATAATTGAACTTGGTCCGTCCTCGCATTATAGGCCGATTAATTACTCTCGCCGAGTGGCTGCCTTAATGGCTTATGAACGCTTGCGTGTGCCAGAGACAAATACATAATGCATGTGCCATTATACTAACCTCCCCTAACTGACGGATGGATAGAGGAGGGGATGGATGGATGGATGGATGGATGGATGGATGGATGGACACTACAGATAGATAGATAGATAGATAGATAGATAGATAGATAGATAGATAGATAGATAGATAGATAGAGAGCACACACATAACCAAACCATTCAGCCAATGGTGGCACACCCACATATTTCTGCATTGTGATAAAGAGCCCGATATCCATGTGATTATGGTGATGGAGAAAACTAGGGGTGATGGGAGAGTGAGTGAGTGAGTGAGTGAGTGAGTGGGTGGATGGATGGATGGATGTAGGGATGGATGGATGGAGGGATGGTGGCGGATGATGGAGGTGTGGAGGTGGGGGTGGAGGAGACAACAACTACAAAAGCACTCTAGTCTCCCTCCCTCGGCTTCCTGTCTCCCGTGTTACACAAACCACCTCCAGTCCACTGGGAAAGCAGAGTGCTCAGCCCCTCTCCTCTCTCCTCCTCCTCTCTCTCTCTCTCTCTCTCTCTCTCTCTCTCTCTCTCTCTCTCTCTCTCTCTCCTCCTCGCCTCTTCTGCTCTGCTCTCCGCTCCCATCCTCCCATCCTATCCGCCCACTCGCTCCTCTTAGCTGGTGCAGGGAAGAGCGATCGCTCTCATTAGACACACACACACACACACACACACACACACATGCTTGTCTGTCTGTGTGTGTGCGCATGTCTGTGTGTGTATGAATGCCTGTGTGTGCATGCATGCATCTATATTCGAGTACATGTGCATGCGTGTGTATATCAGTGTGTGTGTGTGTGTATGTTTCTGTCTGTCTCAGCTAACCAGACACAGAATGATAAAAATGAACAACGTGCCATGCGTTGTCAAGCGAGCCTGTAGTTTGCATTAATATGCGGCGCAATGAGGAATCTCGTCCCTCGTCATCACCTTCTACGCGAGCATTGTTACCAAAACAGCCCATAATCCTTTTAAGCAACATTTGCATCATTTTTTAAAATCCTGTGTTTAATATGAAACCAGCGAGTGCACACTGAAGAAAGCAATTCATCTTGGATCATTTTTTTTTTCTTCTCCTTCCTGGGGATAAAAGTGTACTGAACAACAGCACTGGCAACACATTGAAATAATGTTACAGTGCTTACTTGTGCTGTTTTTTTTTTCATTCTTAAAAAAAACGTCTTTTTTTTTTACAAGCAAGAGTACAGCCCCTAGGAGCTGACAGTTTGGAGGGGTTTCATGTTCTCTGCATCGCATACACCCCGACTTCACCGCTGGAATGCTAAACAGAGGTCCAGGCCCTGGGCCTGCCGGAACCCAGCCGCAGTGGAGCGGAGGGTGGTGGCTAACACACACACACACACACACACACACACACACACACCCATCCCAGCAATGAGTCCCTCTGAGAGAGAGAGAGAGAGAGAGGGGCTAGCGTCCATCTAGCATGTGTGTGGGATGGAGGGAGCGGAAAAGGGGAGAGATATAGATATGGAAGAGAAAGAGAGAGATAGAGAGAGACAGAGAGGGAGAGGTAAAGAGAGAGATAGAGGGGGCCATAAAGATGGAGAAGAGGCATAAGAGACGATAGAAAGAGAGAATGAGAGGAAAGAAAATGGGGGCAAAGAAACAGGAGCGGCAGTCAAGGGGGTCATAAAGTGAGAGAACAAAAGAGAATGTTAGAAAGACAAGGAAGAGAGGGTAAAGTAAGCGAGAGAGAAAAACAGAGAGAGAGAGAGAGAGAGAGAGAGAGAGAGAGAGAGAGAGAGAGAGAAGGAAAAGAATCAGACAGAGCGAATCCAGCACCATTCATGTGGATCTCATTTTGGGATGAGATGACTGGAGGTGAAGTGAGATACTGGCTATTGGCTATGTATTTCCCCTGTGGTGTGTGTGTGTGTGTGTGTGTGTGTGTGTGTGTGTGTGTGTGTGTGTGTGTGTGTCTGTGTCTGTGTGTACACTGTGACTATGTGTCAGTTCCCTGGCCTTTTGCTAATACAGACACACCATATCCATGACTGCTTTAAAAAAAAAGAAGAAGAAGAAGAGGAGGAAGAGGAAGAAGAGAGAAGAGTAGTGAGGGCAAGCATAACCGCTGGGTTCACTGCTCTTGACTCCACAGCTCCCCCGAGCAGGACACACTAGTGCCACCAGTCAGTTCATTGACCCAGTGTGTGTGTAGGGGGATCCAGGGGAGATAATCATATCGTCAAACGGCCAAAGCAAACCAGAGGGGTTGACAGGCCCTGGGAAAGAAAAAAAAAATAATTCTGCTCGGGCTACACACACACACACACACACACACACACACACACACACACACACACACACAGAGTGTGACAGACTGGGATCGCATAGCAACCTTATTTCTGTCCTGGCTGTGCTACCCAGGGAGAGACAGCGAAAAGTCCTTCCACAGTAGGGTATGCTGATGGGGCTATTTTAACCAACTCTCTCTCTCTCTCTCTCTCTCTCTCTCTCTCTCTCTCTCTCTCTCTCTCTCTCTCTCTCTCTCTCCGCACACCACTCTCTCCCAGATAAGACAGAAAAACAGAGAGCTGCGGAATTTCTGCTGGTGTGAAGTATCTGATAGATAAGGTCCCTATTGGAGGGAAAAAAAAGTTTCAAAATGGCTAATGATAGATACTCTTCACAACAGAAATAGAGCGAGGCTGCTGTTTCGAGTGCAACGTGTGGGCTAAGCTTTATGAGATCTATCATCCCACATCAATGGGTTGCAGAAAAAAAAACCCCAAAAAAACAAAAAAGACAACATACTGTAGGATGAGGCAGAAACGTTTTTTTCATGGCTAGAAAGACAAAACTACAAAGCAATGCCTTCCATAGCATATGTAATGTAGATCTGGTGTGTTTTTATCTGGCTTGCTTGCTTCTTGTTTCTGCTGCCAACCGGAAGCTGGTGTTCTAGAGCTACTGTACCGCCACACTGTTGATGTTGCCTAGAGACCAGAGGGATCCACGGCAACCTCAGTCTCAGGTTACAGTGTGAGCCTGAGAGGAACTTTTAGCGAAAGCAGGTCAGACATCTGCCCCTATCTTTGGGCCTGTGTCATGTGCGCGTGTGTGTGTGTGTGTAATGTGTGTGTGTAATGTGTGTGTGTGTGGTGATGGTCAGTAGCTTCTTTCTAATCTGTCACTCACTACATGGCGCCCAGCCACTGATTAATTCCCAAATTCACATCTGCTGATGACAGTCAGAGGCGATGTGTCCCATCTGCACTTACTGAACGTTCCCATGATGGGGGGCAAATGAGGAACAGGCAGCCAGGCCAGGCAGCCCTCAGCAAATGGCACCATATGAGTGAGATCACCACTGGCCAAATGTCCACAAAACATGTCCAATGGCAATTAGTTGGTGCTGTTTCTTTTTTAACGTTTGACTGCCTTTTGCACAAACCTGTGGCAGGGGCTTTCAAATCGCAAAATCGTAAAGTGAAAGTTTTCAGTCTTACCTTAGTGCCATCCAGACTGATGATTCTATAGACATTCCTGGTGCTGTCATAGAAGTAGGAGACGGTGACAGCATGCTTACTGGTGGGCACCCAGTTCTTCTTGGTGCTGGGGTCGATCTGGAAGACGTGCGCACGGGTGCTGTAGATCGGCTGCTCCCTGAAGGGCACAAAAAAGAAGTGGTGAACCTCCTTGTGCCGCAGCACCACCGTTTCCTCGAACCCCGCATCGCCTCCACCACCACCACCGCCACCGCTGGAGTGACCAGGAAGCTGGATCACCATCTCGCCACCGGCCTCCATCTTGGCTCGAGAGGCTCTGGGCTGCTTGCAGGTGCCACCAGTGACACAAGCCCACCCACCATTTACACCGCGGGTGAACTGCACACAAAAAAGACGCCCGCCAAAGGCAGCAGGAGGGCTGGATCCACGCGGGCCGAAATAGAAATGTCAGCTGTTTGGTTTCCGCAGAGGGCTGGCGGACTAATTATAGTTGCCTTCGCAGTAACCTGTCAAGCCAGGGGTCCGCCCCTTGCCCGAGCTTTCCCTACATGCTACAGTACACCCCAAGTGTATTGTGTTGCACATGAGGCCAATGCAATACATATGTGCTTGTATACAAACAAACATGCAGTATACTGCACATCTGGTCTAGTTTATTTCATACAGTATGTACTGTAATATAATGCATATAAAGAAATTTAATTAATACGTAATATGTGGCATATAAAGACACCATGCAAGAAATATGCAATTAGGTTCATACATTTAAGCTCATGTATATGAAATGATTACATTTTGCTCAGTCAAAGGAAACAATTCTTCATTTTTCACTTCCTTGCCAAGAAACAAAAGAAGCAAGCTGTTTTTGAAAAGGAGATTTTTCTACAAATGCACTGGGTGGTGGTTTCATAGATGGCTGGTGGCTGTCGTGAGCTTTAAGCTAATTCAGTGGAGTTCAAATGCAGTACATTATGCTGTGCAGATCAGGCTCCAGGCCAACACTGTGGACATCTTACTCTTCAAACAACTGTAAAAACCTTTGAATACCCAACTAGGGCTTTAAAGTGAAGACTCACATAATTATGCATTATCAAATGGAAAGCCTTTTAAGTAACATCAACAGGCAACAAAAACAACTGTTACCCCCCGCCTATTTGTACTTAATCACTAAAAAATTGACTGTACTCATAGGTCCCCAAAAATATTGGGATCCCTTGGGTGCTGAGTTTTTTTTTCCCCCATCTGCGCCATATCTTCATTTTAATTTACCCCAAAAGAGAAGACAGCTCAATTAAAAACAACTCCAAAGGCAATGCAGTTATTTTCCATCAGATTTCCTTCAAGCGATTTAAGATTATTTTCCATCTGAACCAACCGACCAGACCAATCTTAAAATAGAGCTCAATCTCTCTCTCTCTCTCTCTCATGTTTGCAGTGTGTCTTCAGCAGAGAGCAGAGGTGAGCAGTACACACACACGCACACACACAGACACACACACACACACACACACACACACAAACACACCATGGACTCTCTCTTTCTCTCTCTCACTCTCTCTCATGCACACACACCCACACACACACATACACCACCAACACACACACACACACACACACACACACACACACACACACACACACACACACACACACACACACACAGTCTATGCAGTTTCATAAATATGCACATGGGAGCTGCTTGCTCTCCAGCCTGGCCAGCACCTGAGACAGGTTAATAGAGGGGGGCCTAATAGGCAGGCAATGCAGCCTCATGGAAGCACACTTATTTACAGACGCTGCTCCAGAGCAGTGAGGGGGTGGCAGCTTTGGCTCCCTCACAAACACGGATCGGATTGGAGGGGTAAGGTGGAGATAGGGGTGGGGGGTGTTGGGGGCTGAAAGGAGATGGAGGTTATCAGAACATCTGTGCCGAGTCTATGCAGTCCCCTAGAATCAGACCAAACTAAAAAAAAAATACACACATATACTCCCACACCTGCACACAAAACACACACACACAAAACACACACACACTTCTCTCTCCATGCAGTTGGAGCTGCACTGTGCCCTGTGTTGTATCAAGAAAGGCAGGCAGACGGGCAGCCTCCCCTAACACACCCCCGTGCCCTCCCCTCCCCTCCCCTCCCCAGATCTCCAGCAGTAATAGCAGCTGTAGCCATGGGAGAAACATTATATATATTTTTAAAAAAAGGCCTGGCTTGTTGTCTGCAACTCCCATACCTGGGCAAATCCCCATACTCCATTCCATTAGCTTGCTCCCAATCAACCCCCATCAGCCTGATGTACTGGGATACAAACATGGGAAGAAGAGAGTGAGAGAGAGACAGAGAGAGAAGAGTTAGGAGGTATAGCGAGTGAAAGAGAAGAGAAAGGGAGGAGGAGGAGGAGGAGGAAGAGAGGAGGAGGTGGAGGAGGAGGATGACAGAGGGCAGGAGTGAGGGAGAGAGCTGAGGGAGGCACAGAGCAGACAGGGAAGTGCTTACGCTGCACCGAGGGGCTGAAAATCTTAGAGAAACATCAAAGGCGCACTGCATAATTAACATTAAAATTCAACAGCAATCACCATATGGGGGGGGGGGGTAGTTGGGGGGAAAAACGTGAAAAACAGACAGAAGGAGAGAGAGAGAGAGAAAGAAAGAGAGAAAGATTACACTGAATAAGAGGGTGCCGTTCCCATCTGACAGTAGGTTTCTTTCAGTAAGATGAGTGAAGAAATGTGATTATCATAAAGATTGATCCCAGCAATGTAATGGTACATGAAGAGAGATCTCCCGTGCTGTAAGTGTGCAGCTCTCGCCACTCCATCTTCTAACAGTCCATATTTAGCCATGCACAGATAAATAAATAAACAAAACAAAATGTTTTGACATTTACATTCAAATCTTGCTGCATTAGGCTAGTTATTTCAGCCTAAAGCCTGAAACTGTATTTTCGTTTGCTGATAGTGAGATTTCTTTTTTTTTTTTCCTGGAAATAGCCATAAATAATTACACAGAAATATAGAGACAACAGTATTCTATTGTGGCCAGTAATGAGTTAGCATCCACATAGGGCAAACATAAACTATTAACCCAATTCATAAGACGGCTAATAGAATGGGATTGGAACATCAGTGTGTGGGGGATTACATAATTGTTTAGCGAGGCTGTACGTTGTTCCAAAATGGCTCTCTCAAACAGCGTAGACCAGAAGGCCTGAAATCCTTAAATCACCACATTGCAGAAGCATGCAGTTTTGATAGAGTCTGCTAAAACTGTTCACTGTTCTTCTTCAATCACCTGCCTTCCATTCAACAATCTTAATTCCCTAACTGTGACTGTAAGGACGCTATTTAGATGCTATTTAGACTACAGAATGTTATATGAATGTTGGCACAAGAAAAACAAAGCTGTCATATTTTTTTTTACCCTGTTATCTCATGGACGGTCCCACAAATCTGCTACTTAAATATTTTAGCATCCTTTCACTATGAACAAAATAACGCCATTAGAACGGTCTGTTAAGCACATAATAAATAGACTCAGCCCATCACTATGCCATCTTTCCCATTTAGGTTTGTTAAACTGAATTCTCCACTTTGTAAAGAATGTCAGTGCATTTGTCTGACAAAGTAGCGGAAGACACTGACAGAAAAAATTGGAAGCACGGCTAAATCCACCGCAGTGAGGGCCGGCCTGTAAGTCTCTGCAAGATTCCTGTAAATGAAGCTCTCCAGTGTGTCTTGCATGGCATAGAGGTGACATCTTGCAGGGATGCTAGCAAGGAGAGGAGAGTATGAGGGAATGTGAAGCATGTGCTAGGATGTTAAGATGGCAGTCAAGTGATTATTCCAAGGTATATTTCTCTCTCTCTCTCTCTCTCTCTCTCTCATGCACACACACACACACACACACACACACACACACACACAAACACAAACACACACACACACACACACACACACACACACACACACACACACACCTTTAAATATAAATGTACAATTGCACGAGTAGGCCTATGGCGTCCAGGAAGAGATCCTTTGACTCAAACTGGGCGGATGTCGATATGCAAATTAAGCCAGAGACGGAATTACAAAAGAGCAACCACAGCCATTGTCAGACTGATGTAATGTATTGGCATACTGCCACACAGACTATGGCATGTTATTGAACAATTTAGTTACAATGCTCTTCATTGTGTGGCATGTAAATTCTACAAAAAGAAAAGACATACAAATGCCTGAAATATACTGTGTATTGCACTTCCCATTTCACAAAGGTAAAAAATTGCAGTCGAATGTTTAGATAACATTTAAGTCTTGATTCATCTTGGTCAAAACATGTAACAACAAAACTAGAAGAGAATATTCTTAAGAGAAGTACTACAAGTTCTTTATGCTGCATTGCCCATAAAAGTCAGAGTCACTAGCAAACCCCGAGTTCACTGAGGTTCAGCACTGTGATGTCACAAAACAGTGACAGCACCCACAGATACACACCATGATTGATAAAACAAGCTAAATAACTATATCTGCGTCTGCTATGTTATTGGCTATACTAACTATCGTCACACACTTTTCTCTTTCTCTGTCACCTTTTCTCATCATTACAATTCGTGGAGTTGATTAGACTACAGACCAAATGGTGCCAACCAAATAACATGTGTAACTGTGTATGGATTCCCACATAAAATCAATAGGCACCAATATGGCATGTTGGTTTGATATGTGTGCAGCAAACTAGAAAACTAAGCTTGGTAGCTACATCCATTTCTTTAGTACTAATTAGCCACCCAGTACCATCTACTGTACAGGGTAAGAGAAAAAAGGAAATATCGTGTTCCAATACCGAATTCTAGTTTATAACGCCAGTTCTGTCAGGGGCTTAAAATTATATTCATAAGAGATTGAGTTACTGGCGAGTAACAACTGATCACTACAGCAACAAAGATAAAAAGACAGCGCTGCTGTTCCGATTTTTGTTTTTAAATGCCTTGAAGCAACCTGGAAAAAGCCAGTAGCCCTGTTTTGCATTATATCAGATATATAGCTGTTTCCTCCACAGTTTTGTAAGGGGAGATATTTGCATGGCATTTCAATGCCCAACATCCTTCATCTTAAAGGCCTGTTGTTGGCACCAGCATGGGCACCCATCATGCCCTTATGGTGCACTTTTGAGTGCCTGAGATAATAATTCAGTTAGCCTAAGAGCAGTTGGCTTCATTACATTATTAGTGGTTTCCACTGAGGATAGATTACTCCGGCTATAGCTCAGAGAAACTCCTTCGCCATGACCCTGAGGACTGGTGTGAAGTCAGAGAACTCACACACACACACACACACACACACACACACACACACACACACACACACACACACACACACACACCAACAAAACACATACACACACACAATAGCACAGTATGTTTGGACTGTGAACTATTTTATATCACAAATACACCACAGTCCTCAATGATGCAATTAGAGCAACTCTTCCAGCCTTGGTGCTCTTTTTCCATGCATTTCCGCGTGCGTGTACATGTGCCAACTCGACAAACATTTACAATGTGCTGGCACTGACTCTTCTGGAGCCAGCAGGGTGCATTTGGCTTGCTAAGGCTAAATCTCGTTCCAAACGTCATAAAAGAGAATGCATAGCCAGAGAAACATGTTCCATTACACCTTAGGAATGATGAGTTTTGCCGTGCCAATCAGGAAGTGAAATGGGTCTACTTTTACGTATCTTTCTTTTGCGCTGACACAGGATTCAGCTATATTTATAATGGAAAAATTGAAGAAGGTGTAAAGATGAATAGATGGTACAGATGGATTGAGTGTTTAATGTAGCCGTCTGTGGGACTTGTAACAAAGTGTGATTTAAGTGTTTTTAATTTGATTGACAATCTATGATTCTTCAAACCCAATACTAATACCCAGAAAAAATGCTCTAAAAATCTTTTTTTTCAATATCATGGAAGGGCTAAAACTGACAGTGGAACGTACAGCCAGCCAGCTAGCCAATTATTGTTGAAACTGGTGGAGTTGAAGACATTGGTACTGATACTGTTGCAAAATGAGAATCTTATTCATATGAATATAGTGGGACCAGATGCTCCCATTTTCCAGGGACTGTCCCCATCCATGATAAAATGCAAGGAAACTCATTTTGTCCCCAATTTTTGAAGGTAAAAAATTATTGTAATGATATTGACCTGCATTTACCTCACTCACGTCAGATGATGCGCTACGTAACTTTCGTAAGGCACTTCCGCGCAACGATCTGATGTTGAAGCCCTTCAGAGCGATTTCAAGCCAAATATTCTCTAACTGGACCAATCAGGGCTGCTGGCTGCTGTAGAGGGTGTGATGTAGCGAAGAAGCAACTGTTTTGAATCCAACCAATCCAACAAACGTAACCAGCGTCATCGGTTGGTTTCGATGTGGTTGGCTGAAGTGTACGTCAATTAAATTGATCGACACGCCGTTTGTCCAGTTAGATTCAAGGATTTCTGGCTCCTGAAATAACTCGTCTATCGCTGAGGACCAGATGTTCGCGCGTAGCGCTACATCTGACGTGAGTGAGGTAAGACCTGCATAGGAATGTGAGGGAAATGTGCCTGTTCATCTAAGCAGTCAATATGATATACTGTATCAGCAGGGGTGTAGCACCAAATCCCTCCCCCCCCATTGGACTATATAAATTTGCGACCATTTCGTCATATCGGCAGCCTATATTTATAATGTAGCATCACGATCGTTTTTTTTTTTTTTTTTAATTATTATTGTTATTAAATCTGTTTGCTCGTCTGTGTCCGTACACATAATTGTCTAGTGAGACAGTCAATATACTGTATGTGACGTTGTAATATGATGGTCTTAAAATAAAACAGACTGTGATATCATGCCTAGGCCGTTGAGTAGGCTAACAGCAAAACACTCGCTAATTCAATAGAATTTCGATATATATCGTTTATCAGGATATGGCCTAAGGATATTGGGATATGAGTTTTGGTTCATATCGCCCAGCCCTAACTCTACCTAAAATAATATCCCATTGCTGATGCATGTTAATAACATATTAATAGGCCTATGGACAAAATGGCAGGCCTATGATGCAGACAGATCATTATTCTATAAATACACCATTCAAATGTTTCATCAAAATATAAGAAAAAAAATATCTGTGCCACAGTAGCCAAAATAGATCATTATAAGCACTTTTTTTTTTTTTTTTACAGCACAGTAAACCCTTCATAGAGCTTATAAGGGCTCACAGACTGGACAAAATTTCCTTTACCTGCTGCTCTTTCCACTTTCCAATCTCTGCTACACACACTCTCAAGCTCCATTGGAAGTAAATAACATCACCTTATAGAGCATCAGAATTGCGGAAGATACAGTCTCTCATATCCATGGCTTGATAGCCATGATACATACAACCTGGACATTTTATAAGGTTGATATTGTATAGCCTACTGGTACAAATATTACTTTTTAACACCCCAGAACCAAAAATTTCAATATTATGTAGCTGCATAGAAGGGCCCAATAAAACAACCAGCAGAATTATTTCGTAGCAGAACCTGCATAATGGTCTTAGTGGACTGCATAAATAACACTAACACAACGAGGTCCAGAGTGTGAACAACCCCAGTTTAAACCTTACATTTATCTTAAGTTTTCTTAGCCTATCTGTGCATGGGGTGGGTTTAGTGTAACCCACTTTTTTTAATGGAACTGCTGAGCGCAGAGTAACTGCTAAGCCCTGAGTGTCTGTAGTTCTCTGCAGTTGCAACTGGCCAACATAGTCGCCCATGGGCCTAACCATGATCGTCGAGTGTGAGAAACACCACTGCCGACTTACATCGCTGACTTACATACAGTCACTATAGTAGCATAGATCCATTGCACAGTCAAGACAAAACATTTGGCTAATTGTAGGCCTATTAAACAGCAAAGTTAAGGAACTGAAGTACAACAATATAGAATGAATGTAGAATATAGAATGTTGTTAATGAAGAGATGGAAAAAAGCTGTCAGTAAATCCCTTGATAATCATTTTATGTTTCAGATCAGCTAGGCTACTCATCAACATATAGGCCTAACCCTACATTTCAGAGAGAAGTTTCTCTGTCTTGTAATTTTCCAATTATTTCCCCTAAACAATGCCTCGATATCTTCTGATTCCTTTATGCTGTAATGCCTCTGGTGCTGGGCTGTCAGAATTTGTGAATTTCAACAAAAAAACTGCTTGGACCTGGAAAAATAAAAGCTGAACCTTAACAAACTACAATTTCTCTTTCACTCCTAACCTTTGGCAATAGTTGAATGTGAACAGTAAGTGGTTCATTAGATTACGGATGGTCTGCAGCTGGATTTACGTGGGAGGGCCTTACATTAGGAGATGTCAGGAATGCTACTTATGTGCGCTAGGGCTTATCACATCCCCTAAGCACTCCATGGAGCTCTCGGTGACTCGCAGGTTCTAATGTTTGTACAGATCTATAAACGTCTTCAAGAAAAAAACACCAATCAAATAACCATATGTTCTGTAGCAGAGAAAAGCAAAGGACATGTATTTTAACCAGAATAGCTAGAATGGCATCAAGTGCAAATGGGTGTGAAAAGGGAAAGAGCTTCAAATGCAGACCTTTTTCCGTGGCCATTCATGCTAACACATTGGACTATAACGCATGCTAAACACGTTCCTGTTTTACAACCCAAGAGTAGTATTTTTAGAAGCGACTCAGACTACAACACAAGCAACCTACGATTTAGGTCGCCATTTAAACAACAACTATTCATTGTAAGCAATGGGTGAGCTTAAAAATGATGCTCTCTTAGTTCCTATAGACATTCCATTCATTTTATTCAGAGTAACCAGCCCACAGGATAGCTAGTGCGCACCAGGTATATTACAACTTCTCTCAGCAGAAACACTTGGGCATTGTAGCCTCCTATTGTGTATTTTACATGATTATCATGTTTGTTGGGTAGACCCGCAGAAACATCACAGCAGGTCATTTCAAGTGACTGCTCTGACCACCACTGAACTGCAGGTCGAGTTGGGCTACTTAAAACGAACAGATCTGAGGATGGTGAATGAAAGTGTCCCCATAAATCGCATGTAAGATTTAAGTGACTATTTACATCATGTAATTATGTAGGCTGTGTCCCCAAAATCAAATGTTACCCGGTCCCATTGCATTTACCCCAACGAATTTCTGCATCCACATTGAAATGTAAGCCACTTACCCCATTATCTTGGCGAAATGAGCTGATGAGACCCTGAGAATGAAAGGCGAATTCCTGGAAACAGCTTGTCTTGTCGTTGAGCAATGTTTTGGGGTGGGAATAGGAATAATATCTTAATTTGCCTCTGCGCTAACAAATTACGGCATCCATGTAGCCCTCGCACGAGATCTCTAAAACATGGTTCGCGGGTAAGCAATGGATTTCGCAGTCTATCATCTCACCGATTACATAGAAATCACAACCTGCTGTATTTAATGTGTCCCTGTTCGCCGTGGAAGCGCGTAGGATTCTGATCTAGCCTACTTTGTTTCACGGTGCAAGTGCAGAACGCTGATCATCCCTCGGATTCCAACGCAAGAGGCAAGCGGCATATCATGTCCACGCAATATGCACCCCCGAGCTTTTACTGTTTGATGTAATGGATGTGCTTCAAGTTGGTTAGGCTGTCCTAACGTAGTCAGATGTTCGGATGACCCTGGCATGTCCACTACTGATCACATTCGTAATAGGGCTTTGAATCAATGCCTTTTTGGTAAACTGTGCACCTTTCTAAACAGACCCTTCCACAGGAATTGTCAGTAGCTATGTCCAGAGCGCATTCAGTCGCCGAGGTTGCCGCTTTAAGCGCTTTTTTTATTACACCCTCAAGTTAATAGCATAGGCTAGTCTGCTCATGTCTAGCATGAGAGGATTTGTAAGTAAAATGTCAATTTGGTCCTTTGGACATTTTCTACCATCGATGTGAATCTCCAAGAACATGCATGAGAAGCGCATAGCCTTTGCTCGCTGGTTCAGTTGCCATTTATTCCATGTCAGTCATTGTCACCAAATCATAGTGGTGTGACTCGTTTCCGTTATTGTCCTTTGAAACCATGATCACCATCAGGACATCAGGGCGAAATCCCATGAGATCCCCATGATGTCATCTGGAGGATCAGAATGGCTTCAGAGATAGTCTGATCCCTGACATCCAGTTTTTATAGGCTACCTTTACAAACATTGAACTTATAACATCACACAATAATTTATTTTTGATGGAAACGAATAGTCTACACCCTGTTTTGGGAGTGAATATAGTAGAGCCTACAAATGGTAAAAGCACAAACACAGGCGCAAAACACTTTGTGTTGACATAAGTTAGGCCACTCACGCCACCCATCTTCTTAGCAACAAGACACATTTTTTTTTATCAATATCATTTTTTGATTAAAATAAAATGTAGCCTAGGCTATTTTGATTTAGGCTTATTTGTTGAGGCAAGGTTATAGCCCAAATCCTGATTCTTATTATAGCCTAGAACTACCATATGGCTACTTGATCGAATACCTTCCCAAAAGAAACATGAGCAATGAATCATATGGAGGCATAACATTTAGCATTTGATTTTCTTGCATAACAATAGCTTGGTTGGCCTAGAATTGGCCTATAAATATAGCCTATTGATATTTTTCTGCACACAAGCTGACACAAGCTAGTCATTACGTCACTGTTCTGTCACCCGGATGTAGTTAGCGCAAAACAAACAGCCAAGCTAGCTTACGAGGAAGGAAAAGAGTGTTGCAGTTGCAGCAGTGTTGTTGGACTTCATTGGTATCGCTAAGGGATTTGAGAGCGCTCTTGGTAAGTCATGCCATGCCATGATACGCAGATTTAAAGTACATATTACCTTGGGGTTAATTAGTAATTGGGCTGAATAATTTTTGGATGTCATGAGGCATGTTTTCTCTCATAACTTTAAGGTTGCTAAAGCAAACGCTGCTAACGTTAGTTCTGCTAGCCCATGCTACTATGATGTGTTGAAAACATATCTTTGTGTGCTATATACTATGTTAGTTATTAATGTGTTGGCTCTTACAGTCCAATTTAAGATTAAACAGAATATGTAACGTTACCATACATCCGAGCTCGGTTACTGAAAGGGATAAATGGTAGCTGTAGTAACCAGCGTTTGCAAAACATAATAGCTAACGTTAGCTAGCTAGCTGGCGACCTGTCGATAGCTGTTAGCGGGGGAGCTCACCAGTACATTTAACTCCTCTTTTGATTGTCAGGTATCAAAAAACGGAGTTATCAATACCGGATGTTGGTTATGTAATTCAAGGCCTCTTCTACATTATGATTGTTGATGTGATGATTGCGCATGTCCTTGAAACCAACGTCAAACTACAGAGGCCTGGACCACCTTTCTCTGATTTTTCTTTAGGGCTCTAGGCTGATATGGGAATCCATCAGGAGTCTTGTGCAAGTGTTCGAAGTGAAGTTGAAGTAAATGGAAAATGTTTAGCTTACTTTTTGCTCTTTCTCAGGCAGAAGATTCAATGTCCCTCCATAGTGGAAAAGATTATGTTCTCAAGATCACCAGGCTATCCCAATAAACATAAGCAAAACAATGGACTGCTTAGTCACTTCCCAATACCACCCAATCTCTCCCAGCAGCAGCGTGTTGAGGTGCAGAGGAACCGCACAAATTCAAGGTAAGGCATGACCATTTGTCTACATACAAATGTTCATATCATAATAATGTAGGATATTCCTTGGTTGACGCAGTCATAATATCTATAATACCTGATCTTTGATCATGATCTTTCCTCCTCTTAGTTCCCATGGCCTCCCATTTTGTTTGCCGGTCATCCCCACCTATCAGTGGAATCCTGCTCCCAATACGCCTCCTCCAATGCCACATGGATCTCCATTAGCAAAAGGCAGAAAGTGGGTATTTGCTGAATGTGTGCATTTAACATCATATATGTCCATGTGTGTGTTATGTATGCATTTTCATGTTTAGTGGTATCTTATTTGGGTTTCACAAGACCTTCGACCATTTGCTGTAACTGTTGTGTACCTTCCAGGAGGAGGAGTGATGACCATGGCCAGTATGAATTGAAAAGGCAATGCTACAGCCCTCCAGGCCCATATAACAGACCAGTTGTCAAATCATCTGGTTCCCCTTTGCCAAACCGACCGCAAATAACCAGGGCTGCAGCTGATGCCCATCCCAGTGACTTCCGAGGCCGAGTCAGCTCTCCTCTATCCTCTCCAAGACCCACAGGTTGTTTGCCATCTTTGGGAGAGTCGTCACAAGATAATGACCCGACAAGTCTGCAGTTGGCAGCCAAGGATAAAGTATGTATGCTTACTAGAATGTACTTCACAGTCGCCTTACATGTTGGTTGTTTGCTCTCTGTGGGTAACCATGAATTTGTTCACGGTGCGGTTGAATTCAGCTGAGTCAGCAGATTCTCGAGCTGTACCTGTCATGCCAACAACAAGATGATGACTTGGAGAAGAAAGAGCTCTGCCGTGCGCAGCTGCAGAGGGATATACAGCGTCTGTTTCCATGTAAGCTCATTCAGGTTCACATTTTGACTCATTATTACATTAGTATTTTTACATATGACATTCATTCATTTATTCATTCATGTTTCTAAATACAGTTTCAAGGATTTACTTGGCTGGGTCTTCTCTTAATGGCTTTGGGAGCAGAAGCAGTGATGCTGACCTGTGTCTTGTCATTCAAGAGGGATCTGTAAGGTTTTTTTTCTGTCTTTTTAAAACTATGGCAATATTCAAGCCATTTTGTTTGAAGTTGGCGAGTGCTGTAAGTAGGAGAATTTGATGCAACTTGGACCAAATGAGCAAATCTGCAGCTAACACTAACTAAATGAGACTCAGGAAAATGAGACCATTTACTTGACCTCATTAGTTAGTGTCCGCTGCCATTTCGCTGTTTGGTCCATCTTGTATTGATCTTTGTCGTTCCAACAGCTCTCAGCAGCCTCAAGCAAAAGGAGTGATTCCCTCCGGACAATTGCTTTAATGAGTGATATTTATGTGACAACCGCAACAATGGAGTTAACTTATGCACAGTAATCCTTGTGTTTTAGGTAAACCAGCAAGATGCTGTACATGTACTTAGTCTTGTTCAGAAGCTCTGTTACTCTCTATGTAAGTATTGCTGGTGTTTTGTAATTTGATAGGCTTCAGTCCACAGTGATGTGCCTCTCTAAAGTGCCTTAAGGGGGAGCTACTGTCATTAAGACAATTTTCTGATCTACAGATTTGAGTGTTTTTCAGGAAATAATTAATGATCTAATATCAGATAATGATCTGTTTTCCAGCTTACATTGACAGACCTCAGGTCATACGAGCAACAGTTCCCATCTTGAAGTTTAGAGACAATGTAAGGTGCGTGTCGAATTTCGTAAAAAAAAAAAAAAAAAATGATAATAATAATTTTTAATGCAATTATGCTTTATCGCCTAATGCTGGGTTTTTTTCTGTCTTTACAGTGGCGTGGAGTTTGATTTGAATGTCAACAATGTTGTCGGGATCAGAAATACTTTTTTACTGAGGACTTATGCATTTAGTAAGTCCTAACCGACACACTAAATTCTTGGTATTTTCTGTATTAAACCACAGTAAAAAGAAAAAAGAAAAAGATGTTCTGTTGAAAGTAATGAGTGTCAGTTTAGAGATGTTTTCACGTTGTCAGTGTTTGATTAATTTGGCTAGAGGCACTCTCTTTAATTAGATTTTGTTTTTTTTAAAACCATGTTTTCTTGTAGTTGAGAAGCGAGTTCGTCCCCTTGTCCTTGTCATCAAGAAGTGGGCAAACTACTACAGGATTAATGATGCAAGTCGTGGAACTCTGAGCAGCTATACACTGGTCCTAATGGTCCTGCATTACCTCCAAAGTAAGTGTCCATCAAAGTGTCCATCAGAGCTCTCCAATGTTAGTCACACTTAGTGTAGCAATAGGGGGAGCTGTAAGATAGAGATGTGCAGCCTTCAGAACTCAAAACCGTTAACAAGGTTGTGTTGACGTTATTTTACTCAACAACATCTGGTGATATTCAATTTCTTAGTAGAGGCCAGAGGACTCGTGTCCAGATTTTACATTTAAGGCCTAACCATTTGACAGTAGTTGTATCAGATTTGAACACCCTTTTGGATATTTTGGCTGCAAGTTCCTACCACTGGTCTCCTAAAACAAACAGGCATTTGTTATTTCTACAATGCCTCAACACAGTAGCTGATCACAGTCTTCCAGTCTTTAAAATGCAGGTGTACTTGTGTGATAATGAATGGGCAACAGATGTTCCATTGTTCTATTGGTAGTGGCAGCTGTATGTTTCTTTTATGAATATTGTTTCATTGCAGTGTTTCATCTGCATGACTGCTTTAATTCTGTAGATCCACATTATACAATATATATGCATTATATGCTCCATTTTTTCCGCCTCCATACACAGCTCTCCCCGAGCCTGTCATTCCTTGCCTTCAGATGGATTATCCAGTAAGTAACATCCCAAATTACTTTGTGGAATACAATGCCTTCTTTCGTATCTGTGAACTTTTCACTTGGATGATCTATGACATAAAAGAAGGTCTTCCTGCATATTTGTGGAACACAGGAGTGCTTCGCCCCCTCCATGGATATCCATCTAGTGCCAGGTGGACCAAGAAGCATTCCCCCATTCATTTCCAAGAACCAGTCCACACTCGGGGAACTATTTCTGGGCTTCCTGAAGTACTACGCTACTGTTTTCAAGTAAGGTCCAACATATTATTGCAAACTTCACAACACAATCATGGTTAATTCTCTCTCTCTCTCTCTATGGATCAGTTTGGCCTCAAGAAAATGTAGATTATCCTCAATTTAGTTTGAGGACTTTACATCAATCCTCGTAGAATCCACCTAAAATCTCTGCCATTTTGACTATGGTTAGCTGTGCCTTGCTTCACATTTGCCATCAGCAGTGTAGAGGGGGGAGAGGACTTGAGACAATTAACCCATTTTCTGTAGGTAATTTGCTAATTCCGTAGTTGATTTGCTAATTGCGTTATGAAAACGAGGCAAATAACAAACCACTGTTTTCTGTGTACTCTCAATGGCAAGGATGTAGGCTTGCCACCCAGTATGGTGGCCAAACAAACATCAGACATGCCTATTTCTCAGTCTCAATAGAAAAAGAATTTAATGTAGGACTAGGCTAATCCACATTATATAATTATACTGTATGACATGGATAGAAAGAGGCATTTTTGTGTCCTTCCATTGCACCTACCTACCGTATTAGAATAATAGATTCTTACTTTATTATCCCAAAGGAAATAAAGGAAACCAATTAATCCTGCTGAAAATAGTTGTAGTCTGTGAGTATGCAAAATTCAAGAAACAACAGCAAGAGTGACACTGATTAAAACTTGCTAATTGGTTTCTTTCAGCTATGCATTTGTTGTTGATTTGGTTTGTCTGGGAGCTTTGTCAGTACATAAACAGGAGAATACCGGGTATGTTTATCTTTTGTCACATCACCATATACCATTCATATGATGCCAGAACTGGTTTGTCATAAAAGCAATCCCCCTCCCCTCCTCGCCCCAGATGTGGTATATTCCTGTATCACTCTTTCAGGGAATATTACATGTAGATCACCGAAGGCAGTCTAGTTGGTGGTGAAGAAGTGTTATTCTCTCGTCTGTCGCCTGACCGAAGCTGAAGCAGGTGGTAATTTGACAACTCTGAAGACGAGGGCTGGTATTTGTTTGAAGGTTCTAGGTTGCCCATGGTTGGCCGAGGTGAACTCATCCCCGTCCCCTTGAGAAGCAGGGCAGATTTTCAGGGCCAGAGCTCCTGGCGCAGGTCCCATCCTACCAGGCTCGTGTTTCACTTGGCTGCTTGAGTGACGGCACCAGAAGGTGTCACACTGACATTCAGCTCCCTTCTAACAGATGCTGTAAAGCCTGTGGTTAACCGTGTGTGTGTGTGTGTTTGTCTGTCTGTGTCTGTGTGAGTTTGTCCAGACATTGGTGGTCCTGAGTCTTGAATGGAGCCATGAGGAAAAAGTGTATTATGTACATCTGGTGTGAACCACAGCATCTCTATGGTTTTGCTCCCTTTTTTTTTATAAAGCCCTTAGTTGTTAAACAAAGTAGAAACTAGTGCAAATTTGAGCACAGGAAATATCTCACGACTCTGCTCATATTGTTCAGATTTCCACAATGTTAGCTAAGAAAGAACCAGTGTTAACTGAGCGCAATTGAAAATGTCCCACTCAAGTATATTCTCAATTCACAGGCCTCTTCCCTAGATTTGATGATATGAAGGGGCGTAAAAAAAAATCTGGAAGAGTGTCAATTCATTTTGGCCACCAAGTCAGGATATTTGAATGTTGAATACAGATTCTGAATGATAAATGTCAAGTCTTGCACCTAGTTTTCTGTTGAACGTTCAACTGTTTTTACACAACGCAATGAGTGAGTGTGGAAGTGCCAAACACCTTGTCAAAACTCAAATGTCAGAAGAGCTTGGTTCCAAAATGCTATAAATCCATTTTTGGAAATATTTTCAAATTGTTTATTTCAATATTTATTAAGAAAATTCAATTATGTTGATTTTATTATGTAAAAAAGAAATCAAAAGAAACCCAATTGTAGCCCCATTGATGTATCTAAAATACAAAATGTAAAAAAAAAAATCATCTGAAAATCAATTAAAATTAACTCTTCATTTGTAATTTCAGATGGGATAAACACGTCATCTCTGTGCGACAGGCTAAGGTCATCCCCAAGACCAACTGCACAGACTGGAGGAAGTTTATCTGTGTGGAGGGTGAGTGGTCAAATGCAGTCAGGAGTGCTATAGATCAAGTGCACTGATTGCTTTCCTACCGTCACATGAACTGATGTATCCATTAAACTTTGGATCAGTGGTTGTGTCATTGCAATAATTGCCAATAAGTAAATGGTAGAATTTATATTTAATCCTACAAAAGTGTGCAGATTTGTTGATGGAAAGGGTGTCATGTAGGTCTTAAATTTCAATCATGATGGTCATATCAATGTTAAAGTTCAATTTAAATCGTTGAAACCTGAAATTAGAGATTTCTGAGGAAATATTTAATTTTTTATGTTTCTTATACCGACTCATCCTTTTGTTTGTGTTGTCTCTTTGGTTCCTAGAGCCATTTAATGGAACCAACACAGCCAGAGCAGTTCATCAGAAGGAAAAGTTTGAAGCCATCAAATCTCAGTTCCATGCGGTAAGACACATATTGAAGTTATAACTTGAGAGGGAAAAAAAGAAATTCAGTAAAGGTGACGTAGAATGAATGAATAGTGTTGTACTTTGCCCTCTGATGATGAAATGGAATATATTCAATGTATAGAATGTATACTTTGAGTTATCAAAAATGAGCTCAAAAGCAAATTCATACTTTAATATTTAGGTTGGGAATTGAAACGGTCCATTTTGGCTACATAATTTCTATTTTTTATCATTTTAGTATCATTTTGTAAAATTTTAGTCAATAAATGTAAATTGACATGGGAATAGGTAAGAAATGCATTGCCCGGGGGGCGCCAGGGGCGCGGTCGTACCATTACTCCGGGGACCTGTGTTTGATTCCGACCCGAGGTCATTTCCCGATCCCACCCCATCTCTCTCTCCCACTTGTTTCCTGTCCATCTCTATACTGTCCTATCTGATTAAAGGCAAAAAGCACAAAAAATATCCTTTAAAAAAAAAGGAAATGCATTGCCCTTCATCTGCCTGTGTGACGTGACGTCCATATTTGTTTGTAGTCCTGGCAGGTGCTGCAGCTGAGAAAGGACCTAAACTCAGTCCTGCCAGTACAGCGCTCCAAACAGAAGAGATAATGGGCTTCCCATCCATGCCCCCTGGACATGTCAAGCTGCTCTTGAAATAAATCAGGTTACTAAAAGACGCTGTGTGCTTTTGGAGTGAAGACAAGACACTGAAGTTATCAACAGTGCATCAGCAACTGATCTGACATAAGTTCTGATGTTTAGCTCCTCTTCTGTAAGTGGTGCTAGGTTGTATTGTGGCACACAGCATCCATGTCAAAAAGGTGGAGGTGTTGGGGTGATAATGAATGTATGCAATTGGCAGAGATCTTTCACATTAACACTCAATTTCATATGAAACAGCAGGACCTCACCGTGTTAAAAACCTGTCTAGTTTTCAAGAATTCTAGAATACACTTGAGGTTCTTAGGCTCAGCAGAGCTGTGCAAAATTACTCCCGTTTTGTTTCTATTTCTTTTTTCTTTTCTTTTCTCCCCACAGACAAATCCACATCTACTGTAAATATAAATAGTGAGGGGTCCAGGTGTATATCACTATGGAAAAGGCAAAGGAAGCTATACTCTTGTGTACATCTTATTCTAACTCCAGATGTTTAGATACACCAGGTTAAAAAGATTTCTGAGGATGGCTACCCTTCACTCCTTTTACTAGTGAACCATATGTGGTGTTTGTTACTTTTTGTATTTTTGTACAATCTTTTATGTGGTTATTTAATTAATTAAATTTATGAAGCGGTTTCTGTGCTCCTCTTTTTTGAATCGATGTTCAATTCTCCCAATGTGTTGGATGTGGAGCTGACAGAGATACACTCTTAAAAGATGGCTGCCTCACTGGTCCAACTCACATGTCCAGGTTTTGTTCGAGTTAGATTTAGAATCTGAACAGAACAGTTTTTAATTTTTAATAATTGGCCACAATATTAGAGGGTTTCTAGGTTATTTGACCTGTAGGCCTACTTATTCTCTAGTTCAAGTCGACAGTGATTAGTGAAAGATATAGTAATGTGACATAAGATTGGATAAGGTGGTCTGGCAGCCACCATAATTAGTTTTATCACTCTGTTTTCCAATGACAAATCATACGAAAGTTTATGGCTCATGCATAGTGTAGCCTAAGCCCTCGTCGGAGGGTATGGTATCAGGGCCGGTTTAAATTTAGACCGCTAGGAAACCGCTCCTCTGCCTCTGTTTCGCGTTTTGGAGAGGGGGCATGGTAGTTGTGCCCTTCGTTTCTCGAGATCATGTTTCAGCTGCCAGCTGGTTGTTTTTACCACGACTGGGTCTACTTTACATTTTTGAAAGCTGTAATTCCATGTATAAAATGGGGCTGAGTACAAACAAACACACAACAAGGACCTCTTTGGCAACCCAACACTGGTTTTGAAGCAGGGGTTGAGACCAGAACGCATTTCATATCACTCACGCAGGGCTGGGGAACACTTGCTATTTCTAGCAGGCGCTGAGTCAGGTGGACGACACCCAACTTGCAATGATCCCACCACGAAGCTATACTCTACACCAAAAGGGCCTTTAAAACCTTCAAAAAGATCACAAAAACAACAAAATGGATACTTCAAAGGAAGCGAGTGAGCCAATGGAACCAGAGATACAAGCGTTACAAGATGAGGCGTCAGGAACAGTTGACGTCGACGATGAAGACGAAATCGAGGAGCTACACAACAGGTAGCCGAAGCCTCTGTCCGAACTATGGTGCGCAGAAAGCGTAGTTTAGGCGAAAGTCCATTTTTCTTTCCTAGTAGGCAATCATTAAAACAACTTAAGTAATATCGTCGTAATTGACCGCATATAAGAGTTTCACTTTGCAGAGTATAATTTAAGGTCTGCTATTTTTGAATGATACAAGAGCAACATTCCCTGAATATTATAAACTCAGTTCATCTTTTCCCTATGGAAATGGGCAATGGCCTAAGGCTATGAATCTATTAAAAGTGAGGGGTGGGTCTTTATCATAGGAAAAGGTTTTTATTTGTATTTATTTTTTCTTTTTTTCTTTTAGCTATTTTTTTCCCAGTGACTCACACAGGGAATATGTAGTCTACTCTGACTCCTGGGCTGATGAGTGCAAGTCACTTTGTGAGGTGCATGCATCTTAAGTGGGTAGAATTTATGGCAAGTTTGCAGTGAAGGAGGATCAAGTCTTGATTCTCAACTATGTTGTGTCCTGTAGTTGTATCCTAGTACACTGAATTATGCAGGGAATGCATACCTCCTAGGTAGGTGGAAATACATAGGCTATTGTTGACTTGGTTTCCGTTTCAGAACCCTAGGTCGTTTTACCATGTCAAGATTTCACTAATTGAACAGGCATAGGCCTACTGTCCAATATGGATGATGGATTGCGCCTTGCCTGTTTTATCATGATTTTCACCAAAAGTTATTCATTCTGCCCTTTGTTCCACATATAGGCCTCTTGTGATGGACAGGCCAGCCCTTTAGATAGATGTTGGCAATCAATAGTAGGCTAAATGGTTATTAATTTCGCAGTTGCTCTTTTATAAAGAACTAGTTTACTCATGGGCTCTACTCATTGTACAGAATAGGCCTGTCTCTACCATAAGATTATCAAGGTCAGTGTCACAGCATCATCAGTGGGGCAAGATTAACTTTCTGAAAATACTGATGATGTGCGTAAACTGTGAAGTCAAAACACCTTGTCAAGTGTATCTCAGTAGGTAACAGAGGTCAAAGTAACGAGAGTGTGAGATGCTTAAGTGGCATATGCGTGTAGCCTACATATAGGCAGTAAAAGTAATGGTAGTTAACTGATAAGTCAGAAGGTTTGCTTGATATTAGATCACTCACAAAACTGAGCTCCTTAGTATTCACGCGTCATTAGTTAAGTAGTCATCACATTTTAAACTTCCTCAAGTTACCATGTTCTGAAATGTATACTGCATAACATATTACCTATCCATCAACAAGGCTCGTACTTTGCTGTAACGTAATACATTGTGTTCTACTTATTGAATAACCAATATGCCCTCTGCGTCACTAATGCATATGGATGCCATTCACTCTTTTTTCTTCGTATTCCTATTTACAGCTTGAAGGAAGTTGTCAAGGATCCATCTGTCAAGCCCAAGCTTCAGTGTCTAATGGTGGATCAATCCTTTTCCATTGTGACAGTTCAGAGTGAGGACAGTGGGATCGTCTGGGAGACCGCCTCCAGCAGGTGTTCTACCCCCTGGGCATCTGAAGGAAGCTCACCATCAGAATCCTACGAGAGCTCGGGGGCACAGGGAAAGATCACAGTCATCATGGACGAGGACAAGATTGTGAGGAAGCGCAAGAAGAGTGGAAGGAGCAAGCTGGGTGAGCGGTTTAAGAGGCCCATCTCAAGAATGGCTGTTTACGGAAGTGAGAGGCCAGAGATGGCCGAGGTGTCCATCCCTAATGTGAGGCCTGAGAACGAGGAGCCGGCTGAATTGAAAGTGGACAAAGACCAGGAACTGTTCAGCCTCATCACAGAGGGTTATGAGATCCTAAATATTGTAGTGCCCTCCAAACTTCCCACAGTGGATGAAGAAGAGGCTAGTGATTTGGTGGACAACTTGTCCTTTTTACAGGACACCCCCAAGATTAAATCCAAAAGTAAGCCAGCTCCAGCACCTGCTGGGGAAGACCAGGGGATTATAGAAGTCCAGGAAATATTTAATGGTGAAAAGGAGCACACAGATCAGGAACCTCCCCTGAAACATGCAAAGAAAGAGGGGCCCGAGGATGATTACCTGGATAAATTCTTACTAATTGATCCACATGCAGCTAGTGAGCTGCCTAGTTCCCCAGGAGTCCCTGTGGAAGAAAACATCAATCAAGAACCTGAACAAGTGGTACCTCAAGAGGAATCAAAAGCCCAGCCTAGTCCAACCAACATAGAGGACACTTTTGTCATCATCACAGATGAAGACATTGCAAGTGAGCACATGGACGAGGTGTTCTATGCCAACATCGGAAGCATGGCAGACGAAACCCACAAAGGGGATGGCAGTGATGGCGCAATGGCAGATGAGCCAAGGTCACTGAAAGAGAGCGGCTCAGCTCTGTTTGGCAGCCAGGAGACGATTCTCATACCTGTTTACCTTCCTGAAGGTCCTCCAAAAATTATAGACCCTGTTCTTCTGGAGGAGCCAAGGGCTATGTCGTTTCTTTACACTGACCTCTATGACGAGGCTATGGGATGCAGGAGGAGGGACGATGACCGCTCAGATGTAGAGAGCACCATGTCAGATAAATCCTATAAGAAAATGTTCTCTGATGTCGATGATGATGATGATGAAGGCTATCTGGAGAAATTCATCTTGAAGGATGAGACAGAAGCAATTGAGGATCCCCCTGATATCCCTGATGACACCGTGGAGGGGGAGAGAATCATCTGGCCCCAGAGTAAATTTGAACTTACTGGATGTCTGAAGCGCGTTGAGAAACCGGATGATTCAGAAGGGGAGAAGACAGACATTGCTGCAACAGAGGACATGAAAGAGAGTGAGAAGCCACAACTAGTGGATACGGGAAAGCATGAGGAAGTTAGTCAAGAGTCTGTTACTGAAGCTGGTGATGGAAGTAAAACTGAACAAGAAGAAGCAGGTGATAGCGATGCCTGTGTTGGAAATCACTGTGAATCCTGTGATGCAGGAATGATTATCCCTGAGTCATCAGAAAATACCATTCAGAAAAATGTAAGCAGCCTGCTATTGGAGGAGTCAGTGGGGGAAATCCAGAAAGATGAAATTGAAAAAGACTTGAAGAAGGAGGAGGCAGTGGAAATTTCCGGTACCATTTCAGAAAAATCTCCAGATTTGCTAAATGAAGTGGAGCAGGCTGTATCAGAGGTGATGAAAGATACAATCAAGGAGCCAGAAACATCCCAGGACTCAAAAACATTTAGTCCAGAGATTGTTTCAGAAACAACAGACAACACAATAGTTGAACAGCCTTCACTTGAAAAAGTGAATGAAGTAACTGAAAAACATTCAGACATTCAGATATCTGAAGAACTTGTAAACCAAAGCATTGAGACAAAAAAGTCAGATGAGGTTGTAACTGAGCAAGCTAGAACAGACATTGTAGGTGAAGTAGTAGAGGTCAAAGAAACAATCATTAGCAATGAAGAAAGTGAAGTTCAATCCATTAAGTCAGACATCATTGTTACAGCCCCAGAAACCACTGAAAACAGTGAGGTCAGTGTTGTGTCAGTAGAGCCGATGATGACGGACAGTGTAAGCCATGTCCCAGATGAAGTTCCAGTAGGAGTTGGAGAGCTAAAGACAGACACAGTTCCTCAAGAAAAAGAGATAACCACTGTACCTGTTGAAGTTATAAAAGTAGAGGAAATTAGTAAGAGTTTACCTGTGGTAGAGCTCAAACGTGATGTAATAAAGGAGGAGATGATCACAGAGACCTCATTGGATAAGGAGAGTGCAGCCATAGTTGAAGCAGTCGAGCGCATTAGAGATGAAGTTGTGATTGTGGAAGATAAAGTAATTAGGGTGGAGGAGGTTACAACTGAGGCTCAAAAAGAAGAAGAGCAGTCAGCAGAGAAGCAAGAAAAGATAGCAGTGGATGAGGAAAGTGTTGCCACAGATAAGACAGTAAAGGATGATCATTTAATTGTTGATGATCATCAATTCAGTTTGGAAGGCCCTCAAAGTGAAATCCAAGAACAAGAAGATGCAATTCAGGAACCAGCAGTTCATTTAGTATCTCAAGGCGAGGTGAAGGTGTCAGAGGATGCAGTTGAAACTGATAGAACTGTGGAAACGAGTGAGGTTGAAGCTGAACTGCATCATGAAAAGATTAGTGTAGAAGTTACAAGCACAAGTCCTGAACCTGAGAAAGTGGGAGAAAGTCAGCAACCCACTGAAATACCACTGGTGGAAAAAACACAAGATCTTACTGAGGAAATAATTGTGGTTGATAAAACCAAAGATACAGCTGAAAAATCAGAACCCTCTGCTGAAATAGCCAGTCTGTCGCAAGTAAACACGGACATCATTTCTGATGTTACAAGCACAGATCCTGAATCTGAGAAAGTGGGAGAAAGTCAGCAACCCACTGAAAAACCACCGGTGGAAAAAACTCAAGATCTTACCGAGGAACTAATTGAGGTTGAAAAATCAGAACACTCTGCTGAAAGTGTGTTGCAAGTAAACACAGACATCATTTCTGATGTTCATAAAACTAAGGAAGTCGAACATAAGCAGCCTACTGTATTAGAAAAAAGTCAAGCGGTCACTGTTGCACTTTTTCCAGGAAAAGTTGAAACTATTGAGTTTTCCCTTGGCAATAGAGAAAAGCTTGCTGGCGATACAGAAGTAAACAAGCATGCAATAGAGCAGAGAAAAAAGAAACCAAGAAAGGAAGCAAGAGTCCCAATAATAGAAGTTGTTCTAAGCAAAGCTTCCATAGCTCCAGTAAAAGAAATCGAAAACCAGATATCCACAATTAAATCAGAGATTCCACCTATAGCCTCAGAACATAAAGACAGTGAAGAGACTGTGACCAGAACGGCAGAATTAATTCCAAGTGCTCAAAAGGAAACAAAACAAGATATCTCACTGGATAGTGTTCTACCTCGGACTGAAGTGGAAAGCAATGCACAAACTGTGCAAGAGTCAGTAGAGATGGCAGATGGACAGAAGGCTGCTGAGCTGGAAAAGGTCGCACCAGAGGTCAAGGAGATACAGGCTATAGACAAACCCCTAACAGAGGTAGATTTTGTGCCTGTTACAGTTAATGAGGAAAGTAAAGTAGCAACAGAATCAGGTGATGGTGGCCAAATAGCAGTTTCACAGGATAGCACTGAAGCCAATGTAGCTGTGGGTGAACCTGAGACAACAAAGCTAGATATTCTTGTCTCAGATAAGATAGTCAGTGATGTTGTGTACGAAATTCCTTCAAAAGCGACACAGGTTCCTGAGGCTGAAGTTCTAACTGAGGAAAACCAGGGTTCAGATAAACCTGTGAGAGATGTAGCGGAAGAAATTCCCATTGTTGAGACATCAGATGAGGTTTTGCCTGTGGAAAACAAAGTTTCAGAGCAAATTATTGTCAGTGTGGTGGCAGAAATTCCTTCAGTTGAGACTCAGGCTCCTGAGGCAGTGATGGAAGACAAGATGGTTTCAGATGAAACTGTCAATAATTTAATAATAGAGAGTTCTGTCACTGAGATTCAAGGTCCCGAGGTCATTAATGTGGATGAAGTCCCAGTTAAAATATCTGAAGGTGTAGTAACTGAAACTCCTGCAGTGGAGAAAGCAGATGAAGCTTTAATTGTGGAAAGTGAAGTATCCAATAAAACTGATGTGGCAGAAATTCCTGCTGCTGAACTCCAAATTCCTGAAGTTATAGTTGAGGAACACCAGGGTTCTGATAAACCTGTGAGAGATGTAGCAGAAGAAATTCCCATTGTTGAGACATCAGATGAGGGTTTGCCTGTGGAAAACAAAGTTTCAGAGCAAATTATTGCCAGTGTTGTGGCAGAAATTCCTTCAGTTGAGACCCAGGCTCCTGAGGCAGTGATGGAAGAAAAGATGGTTTCAGATAAAACTGTCAATAATTTAATATCTGTCACTGAGATCCAAGGTCCCGAGGTCATTAATGTGGATGAAGTCCCAGTTAAAATATCTGAAGGTGTAGTAACTGAAATTCCTGCAGTGGAGAAAGCAGATGAAGCTTTAATTGTGGAAAGTGAAGTATCCAATAAAACTGATGTGGCAGAAATTCCTGCTGCTGAACTCCCAATTCCTGAAGTTATAATTGAGGAACACCAGGGTTCTGATAAACCTGTAGGAGATATGGCAACAGAAGTTCCCACTGTTGAGACATCAGATGAGGTTTTGCCTGTGGAAAACAAAGTTTCAGAGCAAATTGTTGCCAGTGTTGTGGCAGAAATTCCTTCAGCAGAGACCCAGGAACCTGAGGCAGTGATAGTAGAAAAGGAAGTTTTAGATGAAAGTATCAGTTTAATAACAGAGACTTCTGTCACTGAAATTCAAGGCCCAGAGGTAAGCGATATAGGCCTAGCAGCAGAAATCCCCACTGTTGAGACATTACATGAGGTTTCGCCTGTGGAAAAAGTTTCAGAACAAATTATTTCCAGTGTTGTTGAACCGCTTATTCCTGAAGTTACAGCTGAGAAACACCAAGGTTCTGATAAACCTGTTGGAGATATAGCAGCAGAAATTCCTTCATTAGATATCGGTTTGGCAGTTTCAGAGCAAATTATTGCCAGTGTTGTGGCAGAAATTCCTTCCAAAGAGACCCAAAGTCCTGAGGCTGTGAGTGCCGAGACCAAAGTGTCTGAAGAGACTCTGAGTGATGTAGCAGCAGAAATACCCCCTGTCAGGACTCCCAGTCTTGACGTCATGACTGTAGAAAATAAATCAGTAATCGATGTAGTATCAGAAATTCCTTCAGTCGAGACAGAGGTAGAAATTGCTGAAAACAAACTTGCAGATAAAATTGATGCTGTAGCAGATGGTCCCTCAGTTGAGACAAGTTCCGAGGCTGTAATCGAGGAAGCCAAAATTTCAGGTCAAATTATTGATAACATAACAGAATTTCCCTCAGTCAAGACAACAGACAAAGCTTTGGTTGTGGACAAAATTTCAGATGTGATTAAGACTTTACCTTCGGTAGAAACTGAGGACCTCAAACACGATGCAACTGAGCAGGAGGCTGCCACAGACACATTATTGGAGAAGATAAGTGCCATCATAGTGGAGGCAGAAATGCCTTCAGTTGAGACCCCTGGAGTTGACGTTGTATCTTTGGAAACAGCAGTTAGGACACCATCACCTCCAGTAATCCCAGCTCTTGTAAAAGCTGAGGAGGTGATAATGGAAGATCTAAAAGGAGAGGAGAAAGTAGAGGAGCCAGAGGGTCTGGCGTTTTCTCCTCTCCGGAGCTTCTCCCCCCAGGAGGACCTGTCTGTCTTGCCTGAGCCGGAGCCCTCCAAAGGCCCAGAGTATCGGGATGAGACAGCAGAAGAGTTCGGCTATGAAATGGTCACTCGGCAAGAGGTCAAGGAGTATATAGCTGTGGAGGCAGAGGTCATCCCAGAGAGGAAGGCTGAGGATGAGCGCTTCATTGAGGAGGAGGAGGAGGAGACGGGCAAGGCCTTAGAGGAGGAAGAAGAGCCTGAAGAGGATGTGCTAGAAGCAGAAGACTATGAGTTTATCGAGGAATCAGAAAGCATTGTGCTCTCAGAGGAAGATCAAGCGAAAATGGAGGCGCTGGATGCCTTTTGTGTTGTGTGCCAGTGTCCTGTGCTAATGATGGAGGAACATCAGAATCATGAAATGTGCAGTTTGGATAAAGCATATGAAGTCCTGAGGGTAAGCATTGCTGTGATTATTATGAATATCAACACTTCTGATTGGTCTGTTAGGAGTAAATTATGCTCAGTAAAAGACACTGAGGATATATTTTACTTTAGAATGCATGTTTTATGATTACAATTAACTACATGTTGTCTGAAGTCATTATAGGAAATGCGTTAAAACAGATATGGTAACATTATGGTTATGAAGTTAAATGGCGTAGGAAGTGATGACTTCAGAAACTCTTTGATCAGGCCTTCAGTGAGGGGACGTTTGTCTCAATGACTCCTCCCGTCACAGTACACTGCAGTGATGAGGTCACCTTCTGTTTTGATATGTGGGAAAGGTCTTGTGTGACATCATCCAGGGGCATAGTGATATACGATCTCTTTCAACAGTTTTTCTCTCAGGGATGCGTGATCGTAAAGTCACTCGTCCGGGACTTGCAGGAGGGCTAAAGCTCTTTTGAACTGAGCGATGATGTGTTGTCTTTATTTTGAGAGATGACAGGAATATTGATACCTGTAGACTTTACATAACCTTTTCACTTAGTTGTGCAAGTGCCATAAATTTTCCACCATTTTCCCCTAAAATTGCTTAACATCTTCAGGGGACATGGTGTAATCATTTTAAATGATCCCAGTCATACTTGTCAAGGTTCAAAAAAAGACTTTCCCTTCACCTTATTCATGTTTTATTTATAGTCAAGGTTTAAAAAAACATCCATGCTCACTCTGTTAGACTCTTCTGTTATAGACACATCTTGCTTCTTTTGTTTTAGGTGCAAGGCCATCTTGCATGTTTGTTGTCCACTCTGTATGACAATTCTGACAGACCCAGATTATTGATTTATTTAAATTAAAGTTTTTGTTGTTCAGTGAAACAAACTTAAAAATCCTGTGTGGTATACTGTCAATCAATAACGCACTTCAACAAATATGTCTACACATTTTTTTACAGGACCGGCTTGGCAGCTTGATATCAGCATTGCAAGAAAGATCAGAAAACATTGAAGACATGGTGACAGAGATCGAGCTGGCGTACGATTCAGTGGAGGTATCAAATAATATAATATACCCATATAAATAAGTCTGTTGTATTATAACAAACATTTCAAGTGGTAATCTAATTTTTTTAAAAATATTTTTTTTTTCCAAGGAACACTGCAAGAGCAAGGAACAAACTATGGATGATCAGAATGAGGAAATGCTGAAGTTGGTGATGGAACAGTACAATGAGATGTCTCACACAATGGAGGAGGAGAAAAAGGCTAAATTGGAGAAGCTGTATGACCAGATTGTCTCCTTCCAAGAGGGCATTGACATTGCTAAAGAGACGTTGGAGAAATACTCACAGGAAGAAGAAGAGGAGGATCCTGTCACGTTTGTGTCTGTAAGTCACATTCATCTGTGTCTACCTCTGGCTTCAGTTTCATCTTTTATGAGAAACCACTCTCTAGAACAGGAAATAGTTTCAACTGGAATTGAAGATGTTTGAGCATAGATGCTTTATCGCATTTACTCTCATATGAGACATTTAGTCAGTATAAGCACAGATGTAGACACAATGTTACACCTATAGTATACAAGCATGTCCAGTTTGAAAATATATAAAATAAATGCATACACAAATTTAAACTACTACATGCAGAATGTGTTGCTATTCTAAATAGTGACATTGTAACATAATTTCACCCTTTTAGTGACTGGAAATTACTGCTGAATGGTCCTTATCAGGGCATTACTGTACATATTATATAGAGTTCATGTACATGTAATCAAAACATTTTCTCATTTCTCTTCCATTTTCAGTCATCTAAAGAGATAAACCAGAGGTAATTTAAATAATGAGTGCTGCCAAACATGCATAAATCCACAAAATGGGCTGGCCGTCTACAATCTGCATGACCTCCTGCATTGTTCTATTTATGGTTATCATTTTAGAGCAGGAAAATAAATTAATTAATTCCATGTATTTTTAATAATCACTTTGTGCAGCTTTTTAGAATATAGGCAGAGTGACACTACTAACAAATATACACCTATGCACGACATTATTAATATTATCTCGGACTGAATTATGTTCATGCACATAATTTTGTATACAGTCAGTGTGTGGTGTGATATTGCTGTTGAAGATTTGTAACTTTTTCCCCCTTACTGTTAAATGCCTTTGTCCCATGGTGTGTTGCCTACATTCATCTTCAATGATAGTTAAGATAGGCTAGCATGTTTGTCTATTCAGAATCTTTGTTCTAGAGGAAAAGAGTTTAAACTTTTGAATCGATATTGTCAGAGCTACAAATTCTTATAAAATTCCCTGCATGGATTAAGACTACAGTATATGCAGTAGTATGGTAGATCTCACATCCAGTAAGTGATGTCTGTTTCTTCACAGTGCTGTAAAGCAGTCTCAGATATAAAGAAAATTGTGTTTATAAATATTACAATCTTCAGAATACACCCTAATACTTTATCATATAATTAACAGTGCATGATCTGCTCAGCCGTTAAGAGTTCATGTTGTTATTAATGAAATGTTGCCTCTTGAATTGTTTTGGAATTTATTTATTTATTTTTCATGACTTTCGCTTTGGACTCAAACTGACATTTTTTTTTCTTGCCAGTCTTGCCAAAGCTTTAGAATCTACTACTTTGGAACTTGGGCCACGTGGACTTTCTGTGTTTGATGATTATGCCAAGGGTTCAGGAAATGGCCAGAAGCACCGCAAAGGCATTCCAGGTCTGCTTGCATATTTTGTTATACTGAACATAGCCTACCGGTAGTCCGGTTGTGATGAATTCAGAGAAATATTATACATTTTGTATACCTTGTATCTTAAACTGAAAGTGTATTCTTTTGGCTTGATTTGTACTGTATACTTAATATAACTTAAATTATACTAATAAACATCAAATCACATTTTAGTATTGTAACAGTTTTTCTATCAAACTGGTTATGATTGTAGTGCCCCAGAAACCCCATCTTCAGCCCCAGGAAGCCAACTCTGCCACCAGCACCTCTGTTACTGTCTACTGGAGAGTCAATGAGGGGGACATCATTGACTGCTTTCAGGTGTACTGCATGGAGGATCCTCAAGGAGGTACAGACACACATAGTACAAATACACACACAGACGGGGTAAACATGAGGCATTCATCAGCCATATTTATTTTTCCTATCCACACTGACAAACATGTTCATGTGCACTAAGTGGTCTAACTGATTTGAAGAGGTCGAACGGATTCATTGAATTTATAGAACTTAATATGAACATGAATTACTATGATATATTTTTAATATACATTTTCTTTTTTCTTTTTTTTACTTTTTTTTTGTTTTGTTTTCACATGTGTCATACAGTGACATAAATTGTCTCAAGGCAGAATAAAATATATTTTGATATATTGTTTTTACAGTTACATAACTAAAATACATCATGGACAGTATAGGCAAACTGGGAACAAACTGGCTGATCTATTTCCCCCTATCCATCCCCTCCAGCTATATCTGAGGAGTACAGAGTCACAGTGAAGGAGAGCTACTGCACTCTAGAGGAACTGGATCCAGACAAATGCTACAAGGTATGGGTGATGGCTGTGAACTACACCGGATGCAGCCTGCCCAGTGAGAGACTGTCATTCAAAACCGGTGAGTTGTTTATCGTTGTCGCCATCTTTGTTTATCTTTGCAGCCAGTAGGCCTATCTATGCCTCAGTGGTCCGTTTCCCAAAAGAATAGTTGCTAACTAACTTAGCAATTTTGCAATGCAATTTCCCATTGCCAACTAAGTTGTTAACTTGTTAGCAACTATGCTTTTGTGAAATGGACACCAGAAGAAAAATATATTGTGTATAATTGTTAATATCCAAGTGCCAGCAACTATGCTTTTGGAATCCTGATTTGACCCTAAATACTTTTTCTTATGGCATAGTAAGACTTAGCCTGACATAGCCCGCCCATAATACGAATGTTCATACGTATCATGGTCTGGGCACGGTCCTCTGGGGCGTGTTTACATCGGTAGAGAGTCTACCGGCCAATAAGCGAAGCTGATTAGACGAGCTGTCCAATCGTTTCAAACCAGAAGTGAATGGGTGAATGTGAGATTAATTAAGTGTAAAGCACTTTGAGTTCTCAAATGAGTGGAAAAGCACTATGTAAATACTGTCTATTTACCATTTAACTAAGATGACGTGGATGTAGAATGATTAGTCTTTAGTTTTACGTGTAAGAAAATATTGATGTGCCAGCACGATGCATGATGTACCAGTTGTCATATTTGTTTGTATCTAGCGTGCACACTCACCCACCCGTTCAATCCACCTACTCGTTGGCACACATGTGTATATATCTCGTGTCTTCCACAGCTCCTTCTGTCCCAGTGATCCATCCTGAGCAGTGTACCGTGCTGTGGGACTCGGCCACTCTGCGCTGGACCTCGGAGGAGGCTTCTTCCGCGGAGAGCTTCACGCTGGAGTATTGCCGCCAGTATGCCTTGGAGGGGGAGGGCCTCAGGTCAGTCACACTGCACTTCTGAACCAAAACAAAACAATAATAACAAACAAATAATAACAAACAAAAACAAATACAAACCTGAGGGAACATGCAAAGGGAGCAGTAAGGCTATCGTGTTACCCCAGTGCAGGAGTGTGTTACTTGCTCTTGTTAGTTTTCTGTTGATACTTGTAACACTGGCCTCTATGATTGACATCCTACTGACAGATAGATGGACGCTGTCCAAGTCTCACATACAGCTACTTTGTCCTTGTCTAGCCTATGGAGAAGTCTAGTCTACATAAACAGGGGAAGCATGCATTGACTCATACGTTATGTCACAAAAAGCTTGCTGACAGGACTGTGCAGCTGGGAGCACACACACTAAATAATGTACACCTGCACTACACTGGAAGTCAGTGTGCATAAAAGCATCTGCTGAATGGCTAAATGGCTAACATGAAAATGTGGCGGCACTCACGCAAAAAAAAATAAGGCAAGTGGCGCTGCTAACACTGCTGTGACTGTTTACGAGACTGAAGCCAAGTTTTTGTGTGTGTGTGTGTGTTTGTGTGTGTGTGTCCGTCCGGTCAGGTCCGTCTCTGGGATACGAGGTTGTGAGCAGAGAGTCCTGCTTCAGCCAAATGAGAACTACCTGTTCTACATCAAAGCTGTCAACTCGGCTGGGGCCAGCGAACAGAGCGAGGCCGCGCTCATCTCTACCAGAGGTCAGCCAGCACGCCTCGTCCATACCCCCCCCACCCCCACCCCCACCCCAATAACCCCCTCCCCTCTCTCTCTCTCTCTCTCTTTCAACGTTCTAAAAAGGGATTTGCCATAAATAAAATGCAGTGCATGATGATGTATGGAAGTGATTAATATCTGAAGCAATTGTGTAGTCACATATCTCAGGGTTGGGGGACACTCAGTTTTCCCAGAGGGCAATTTTTCAGCACACTGTGCCTACTCTGCGTGACTTAAACTGGTCCACTTTTTGGAAGAATGAATCACCACCCACCAAACCTCCCCCCCTTCAACCACCTCAGCCCTAACCCCTTACCAGAATATTCTTGCTGTTTCTCTCAGCATATCTTCTGCTATCTTTAACGAAATGCTTTTGGATCTTGTTTAGGAACGAGATTTCCTATGCTTAAAGAGACAGCTGGCCCAGCACTGAGGCTGTCAGAGGATAAGACCACAGTGCTGTATTCACAGGAGAGCTTCAATGAAATGTCTTCAATCAATGAGTGAGTGAAAATGTGCCGTGTGTGATTTCACACAAATGAATCTAAAGCTGACAAATTATCCAGGGAAAACAATGTAGTCTGGTACATGTTGAAATAAATGGTATGTTGTTTTGAAGTCTAAGTGTGCACAGGGTATAGGAAGTGTCTAGACATGTCTTTTTTCTGATTTTGTTGGTCTCAAACACACCTTTATTTATTTATTTATTTATTTTTTTCTTTTAAACAACAACAAAAAAACATGTCTGATTCCAGATGTCCAGCCATTCTGGGAGAGCTCCTGCCTTTGAAAGGCTACTATTACTGGGAGACAGTGGTGTCAGGCTGCCCATCCTACCGCCTCGGAATAACATACAGCTCAACTCCCAGTGACAGCCTTGTGGGAGAGAACAGCACCTCCTGGTGTATGCACTGTGTTCCTACATCAAACAGGTATGAGGTTGTTTACATGCTCCATGACCAATGTCTATACGAGGTTGTTTACATGCTCCATGACCAATGTCTATAATAACTGGATGATCATGATCTGGCATGATCTTTTGATGTTGTACCTTACCAGAAGTGTGATGGGGCATAAAAGCTGTACAGCAAGTAGTACAAGTTGACACTATCATACACTATCATATAGGCTTCACACATAAACTAGTTCAAAGTTCAGTTCATACAGAAAAAAAAACAAATTCATGTTGTTAGGCTTTAAAAGAAAGTGAAGAAGCAAGTGAGTATTTTTTTTCTTATAAACAGACCAAATAAACCGTCTTCATAATCATATGCCTACCATCCCCAGATCACTACCATCTCCAATGTTTTGGATATTATACCCGTTTCATTCATCATTAGGCCGTAACTTCATGCATTACCAAGATTTTATATGATTCTGAATCTTGCAGAGTTTTAGTTCATGCTATTTTAAGTATAAACGTAAGTTCATTTCATAGTACGTAAAAAATTAACTTGTTTGCTAAACTAGTTATTTTAAACTAGTTTTTGTACAACACTGCTGTACAGTCTTGCTCTGGTAAGACTAAGGGCTCTTTGATCTATGTTGAACAAACAAATGAACCAAAAACCAAAAATTGCTGTGCATGATAACGATATTGATAAAACCTACAATTAAATCAATGCTATTTCACTCTGTGCTGTCTACCACACATTTCTCCGCTTGCTACAGTATTGTAAAATCCTGAACTTGGGTCGCAATGTGTATCACTACAGCTCCCGGTTCGAACTGCTCCACAACAGTGTGGAGACTGACATTTTTGTCGTGGACGTGCCCACCAAAGTTGGCACCTTGCTGGACTTCACCCAAGGCAGGCTGGTGTTCTTCAACGCTCAGAATGGCCATCTCCTCGGCTCCACGCAGCACAGGTTCCGTGAGGCCTGCCACCCTGCCTTTGGCCTGGAGAGTCCCGGATGCCTTTCCATCCACATGCTGCCCGAGGTGCCAGAGTTTGCCAGGCACTGTTAGTGCTACCTACTGTATTAAAGGAGAACTCCAAGCCAATGTAGCTCAGATTTTTCTCTTTTTTTGGCTATTGACAGTATGCAAAGACGTGTAATATTAGGTATGTAGATTCAAACATGACAGAGTTCTTCTTTAACCAACCCCATCTCCCCTCTGCAACGTGCCTCCAATTTTTGTAGTAGGTTTCTGTTTGTGATTGCAAATAGTTTTTGTTTCTTCACCCCGTAGGCATTCTGTTTTTGCTGGGCTGTGTTGAGTGAGTGAATGACTGGGTTGTATTGTTGTGTGGAGAAGTAGAGAACAACCTCTGTTTTTCTATTGGTGTTTGAACTTGGTTAAACTTGATTATGCCATTCACAACAGTTGAATTTACACATAATGGACGATCATCTGTAAATAGGAAAGCTGACTAATTAACTTAATTGAATTAACTTAGAAAAATTGAAAAATTTCTTAGGCACCATTTATCAAACTTACTTATCAAATATTCATACATATACTGCATTTAGACTTCTTCAGTTTTACCACCAACTATTTACAATAAAGTGTGCTAGCAGAATATTGATGAAAATGTGTATGTTTGTATAACTTAAAATATGTCCAAGCTGCTTTTCTTCTTCTCTTTGTGTCACAACATTTCAGTGTCACGTTTTCTATAATGTTCAGTGTACATACTTTGTATCACATTTTGACTTGACTGTTTTCCTTTATTGTAAATGTGTACCTTGATCAGTATGTCCAATGAGATGGCCTATTTTTGTATTTGAAAGAGAAGTACTGAGAAAATAAAATCTTTCTGTGTCAACAATATTCAACTTACAATAGCCCTCAGCTTTATGTGAGGATTTGTAATGTTACATTTATTTTTTTAGTTGTTATCAGAGATCAGGGGCATGTTTTTGCCTATTAAAGTAATCATCACATGCATGTTATTTGGTGCAACATAGTAGGAAGAAAGTAGTTCCTGATTAATGTGTTTTTTTAAGGGGCCAGAGGGCATAATGTATGGATAGGTTAAGGTGACTAGCTCGTCTTGAGGCCAATTTTGTTTTCAGTGGATTATGCTTTATCACTTATGCACAATTTTGAGTGCAATTGTTGGCATATTTTCCACTAGATGTCTCTGATGTTTCTTTTTTTTTTGCTCTATTTTTGTTTTATTTTGTTTTAACTTGTTTTTATCCCCATTTAGTAATCTATCATTTAAATTATTAAACTTGAAATACAATAAACATACTTTATAGTTACTATACTTTGAAGTGCAGTGACAATGTCTGTCCTTTATGTAGTTAGTAGGACTTAAAGGATGAACATTATCAAAGCAGATGGGAGCTGTGTGTCTGAACACTGCAAAATAGTCAAATTTATGAAAATGTGTGGATTCACTAATAATATGGCAGTCTCAAAAATAGGATAAAAACTTCTGTTTGAGAAGGAACTAGTGCACTGGTGTGGAACGCTCGGTAAGACACAGACAAAACAAACCAACATCTGCAGAAACTCAAAGCATGGCAACGACTCCAAGCACTGGAATGACAATTACACAAACATTTTGTGTTTTTTTTTTTTTAATAATGCCAAGGTTGGTCAAGGTTGTCATTAATACTATTTTTAATACTGTGTTATATAATACTGACAATATTTTTCTTGTTCTTTATCCATAAATCTGTGTATGGAACTTAGGTTGATGGACCTCTGATGGGAAAAGTCCAACTGCAAATTTTGCTTTACGGTAAACTCTGAAATTGATTTGATTTAAAATCCTCTTTCACAAATTTTAATGATTCGCTGTTTGAGGCTGTTTTAATTTTTGTATTTGTGTTTTCTGTTCCTGGGTGCTCCTCATCCATAAACTATGCTGAAACATTTTACTTTTCCAATGACAAGTCTCTGCTGAGGATAATTAAATGACTGTTTTCTGGCCAATGGACGTCTTGGGTCTTTTTTCATATAATCGGTTTCCAGGAGAGAGGGGTACAAATAGAAGTAATCGCTGGCCAGGGGAACAAGACAAGCACAACGTGAGGGGCGATGGATGAAAAAAACAAATCTTTCTCCTTCTCCCTCATCTGTTTTGTTTCCATCCTGACATACGCTTTGAGCAAGTGTGCAGTGCACGCATTCTTAGGAGGGGTGTGGTGGGTTGGTGACTGCTTAATGGATTCCATGTGACCACGTCCTCCAGACAGAGCAGACTACTTGTGCAGGCCACATGCTGCTGCTTTCTGGACGTCTGTCTCAAGTGCGTGCTCAAATACATAAATAAAAAAATAAAAAAATAAAAAAAATAACAAAACGTGTTTGGGATGGGGAAATTCAATTCAAACCAATCAAGCCCCAACCAAAGTTTTCTCCATGTCGGAACACAGTGAGCCGAGGCACAGGCTTTGAAGGCTGCATCAAATGCGTCGCTCTCACTGCATGTTTTTGACTGGAGATCCTTGTGGAAAAAGTGAGGTTCTAGTAAAACATCAAATTGAAGGGCTTGCTTACTTTTTCAGTATTTTTCACAGACACTCATGTCACAACAACAACAACAACAGAGCAACAAATTACAGAATTTTATTGCATATTCTGTATTTTAAGAGACCTGAAAATAGTGTGATGTGTCTTATTATTTAACATAACGAAACATTTAAAAGAAATACAATGTCTTATACCCCATGGCCTTTCATCGTGTATTCTTTTAGTGATCGATGTAGTGGGTTAACCATTGATTAGAAAATACTGCCACATCATGGCAAATTCATCTGAAAATTTGCTCATTTGCAGAACACAAATTTCTCTCCAACCTCCACTGCTCAACATTGTACATAATGAAAGGCCATGAAATTTCATTATATTAAAAAAAGAAAAACAACAACAAATAAACAACTTCAAGCATTCTGTACATTCTTATTGAATGATATGTTAAGTGACAACATAAAATCAAAGTGAAAGTGCATTACTGATGCAGCACAATGATCGAAGTGGCTAGAAGTGGCATCGCCCGAACCAATCAAAGTCTGCCCAGAGATTCTTATATAGGTATTGGACCCCTCAAAATAATTGACAGACTCGGCAGGGTAAATTTTGACCATACCTCATTCTGACTGAACATAATGACAACGACCTATCATAGATATGTCATGGCTAAATCAAAGGCAGAACACAGATGTGTCCAGTTCTGAACATAAACAGAGACAACATGGTATTTCTGATTTTCTGGTAAGGCATACCAAATGTATCCCATTCCCTATATCTGGTATGCTGGTACCCTCCAAGAACATACATTTAAACAAGTACACACAAGGTAAAGAAGAGATCCCTTTCCATAAAAGCAAAGCAAAGCAAAGCAAATCAAAATCACAAAAGGCACACCATGCTCACAACAGAGACTTGCACGCATTCAGCCTGTTCAGACAGCAGCTACTACACCTCTTATTTCACAGAGACTATATCGGCACAAAAATATAACGCACAATGCAAAGGATAACCAATAACAGCCTACAAAAAGGTTAGCACATATAATGAATGGAGACATACTGCTTAGAAACCACAATTGAATTGGAGAGGGTATTCAGATATTTAGAGAGCATTAAAAAGTTGAAAGAACACTTCTTTCAACATACTGGTTTGTTTTCAAGATATGTTGCCACAGGAGCATTTAGCTGTTGTTGAAACAGTGTACAGCAAGGTTATACACTTGTTTTCATATCATACTGAATAGTGTGCAAGAATATACTGCTGTGCAATGTACAGAAACTATGACCATATAACTTTGAAAACAAACTGCATGGTATTGCAGCAAAAGCCCTTTTTCAACTGCCCAATAAATGCACTGAACTGCATGCTGCATGATTTTTGATCATTTGTGCTACCAACATGCCCTGTCAAGACATATCCATATGATGCAGTATCTTTCTATGATAAAAATACAACAAAATCTTAAAATCTTTCTTGGGTGAAGATTTTTTTTTTTCCCCCTCAAAAGGTGTCAATGCCTTATCAATTTTTTTCTGGTCAATTTGAATTTGGAGAACGGTTTTGTTAAACCAGAGATTATACATGTCTTTACTTTCTTTATCAGTGCTTGTAGATAAAAACCTGACGCCGACAACGTTGTAGTAAATGTACGGTACAGTACATGACAGAGATTAAATGCAGCCTTACCTCTAAATGTCAATATAAAGGTCCCATGCATAAATGGTATGAAGCAGCACACGTGATATAAAACACATCACTTCAGTAGGTAGCCAACACAGTCCTCATCTGCACCAGACTGCAGAATGAGGACATGTTATAAAGCCAATCATGCCATTTTTTTTTTTTTTTTTCCCTTTGACTTGCATGTCACTTTGTCTGCCCTCATCAAAAGGCCTCGCCTCATGAACACGTTTATGCAGTATCTGCTAAGGAGACACATGATATAAGGAGATACTTGATATTCTCTAAAAAGATTTAATTCTAACCTTATCAGCTATCGGAATTGCAGTAAGAATAGAGCCGGATTGAGATTTGATGCGATAAGCTATACTACTGTATGTGCTTTGGACTGAGAACATGAGAATGTTTAGGGTTCCTTGTTCTAACACATTGGCAACAGATCACCACTGTACCCTCACAAATGTTCTGGAGCAAGGCCCACAGCATGGAGCATCCCTCAGCAGAAGAGGACATCTTCTCTGCACACTGCACCACACAAAACAGGTTTGTGAGAGACTAAGTGCTGAAGCTCAGTGAATCTGTTTTGGAATGCCACTGCAACGATGGGGAAGGGCGTGGAATGGGGATGTTTTCCAGCCACCAGCTACAGATGGTGTTACGCTGGTGTGGAGTTCTTGGACTTGGCTGATGACCTGTGGTCAGACCGGTGTGGACGGTGCTGAGGACTGCTCCGCAGGTTATCATCCATCTGTTCACAATAAGAGGAAGCACAAGGTCAATTACGCAAGGAAAACTATATCTTTTTCAAAAAGGTACAATCATCTATCTTCATGACTGGAATTTGTAGGAGTTTAAAACAAATTTGGCAAAGGGAAGAGGAAGAGGGAGGAGGAGGTGGAAAGAAATACCTTCTCGATTAGGTTAGACTCCTTGTTGACCAGCTGCGTCAGTTTCTGAAGGTTTGCATCTACGGGCTCCTGAATAGCTGGAGCTGCAGGCTCTGATGAAGCATGAAAGAAAGAAGGAAAGTAGAGATAGAGAGAGCAAAACAGAAGAGAACCAGACGGGGTGAAAAAGTGACAGTGTTATGGAGTACTTTCCAAAACGGAAACAGGAGATTTACACGATTTGACAAATGACTGTGCAGATAGGGTAAAGCCCTGTAGACATAACAGAAATCCAGCTACTGTTTACACACACACCCTCTATAAATAAAAACCACGAATAACCAGCTGTAGAGAAATAGAAAAGCTTTTTTTTTTTTTTTCCTTTTCTGCTGTAGGCACACTGTTTTGAAGAGACCTAGTGGAAGCAGCAGCAGCAGGAGGAGCTCACCTGGTGGATTCTCAGTGAAGAAGGTCTTGAGGATGCCATTGGAGAACTGGCAGAGGTTGGTTAGCTGTTTGAGGTGCTGCTGGAGCTGGCCGCTGGAGAGGGGGGCTTTATGCAGGGGGGCAATATACCCAAACACAAAGGCATCAAGGCTTGTAGGCCTGCAGGTAGAGAACAGAATCATTAAATACCAGAAGTATCAGGTCCTTACGCCAGAGGCCTGCTCAGTACCACCTGAGGGCAGTAATGCACATAGTGATTTCTAAAATGGAATGGAATAAGCAATGGCATTGCATTGGTGGTAGCTTTTTATATGCAATCACCCTTTTTATACCCATTATAACCTTATGGAGGGATACGTTATGGGCAGAGTTGTATAAAGTACTGGAGAAGAGGAGTGGAGTGGAAGTAAAAGTACCATATCAAAAAAATGACTTGAGTGGAAGTAAAAGTGTTCTTTAAACACCATACTTAAGTGGAAGTACTAAAATATTCAAAATGTTTTGTACTTAAGTATTGCAAGTAAAAGTATTTAAAAAATTGCTACTCAAGTACTGAAAGTAAAAGTAGAAGTACTGTGTATATTAAAGAAAGCGGTCAAAAGTTTGAATATTACTGTTTTACATTTATTTGGCTGAAATAGTCTGTTTGGCCATGGACTCTAATTAGGGCCAGGGATGGTCACCACCATTCCCGTCACTACAATCATTTGAAGTTGAAGAACTTGGTGTTTTTCTTCCATCTCGAAATGGAGCAGTAGACTGACCCTTGCTAATCGTTCCCAATTCACTGCATTCATTCAGTACTGCGAAAGGTCGAAGGGGAGCTTGAGGTCTCTTATACCACTTGAATCGCCCAATAATGACAATGAAAACCTGGTGATGGTCTGGTCTGGCATTGATGGACTATCATTGGATGTGGTATGATTTGTAAAAAAAAATTATAAAAGTAACGAGTAACTAATCAGCACATCAAAAATGTAATGGAGTAGAAGTATTAAATTCATCAAGAATACTCCAGTAAAGTACAGATACTGCATTTTAGTACTTAAGTAGGCTACTTAAGTAGTTCTACTTAGTTACTATACATCTCTGGTTATGGGTGAATAGTAACTAATAGAAAATAGATAGAAAATGTAGCTCATAGCAATCCCCATAAAAAGCATTAAAACACTACTTTATTGTAAGTTGTCTGAAATACTTTACAGTAGATGAGTTCTTATCCAATGAAATCCAATGCACTAATTTGCATACATTTTAGGCCATGGTGTATGGTGGCTTATAGTGCTCTTCAACCAACCAAACAAACTGTTTGTGAGAAGTCTGTTCTTGCAGAATATGAAATTAAATGTTAACAATTTGGGATGCACTACCTATTAAAGCCCTATGAGTGCACATTGGAAATCAATGCATTTCATTACCATGTGAATACCACTCGTTTCAGTGCATATTAAATCACATCTACAGGATGTAGGCAATAGGTTAGGCTGTTTTTCTTGCAGTACTGGCCAGAAATTTAGATTCAGATAATTATTACATGCATCATTTACATATTTAAACATGGCATTTGCAAGACTTAAAAAAAAAAATCAGAAAGGATTGTAGAGAAATCTATTTGTTATCTTTTGTTCACCCTATTTACTTGTAATAAAATCCTCCATAGACAAGCTGATCAATGTTTATTGATAGTGATCTAATGTTTACTGTTAATGACTGTTAAGTTCTAATTTACAACCACAGAACATGTTGTTCTTGGATGAAATACTGTATGTTCTAATTTCTAACCACAGAATATTTTGTTCTTGAATGTTCAGGCAATATCATACTCTGCATTAGCCAACAATGACATGACTTACGTGCTTCCAAAGAAATACTGTGAGGTACCCAATCGATGTGACAGCAGGTTCAGGCACTCCTTGGCTTCACTATAAATCTGAAAAAACAGCCAATTCATTGTCTCAGTTTCCGTGATTCTCGGAATCAGACTAATATGTAACCCACAAATTATTTCCGATAACATGACAAGGTCTACAGCTGTTCCAAGCTACTGGCAGTAAGTAAAATGTTCTCATGGTGTAAACATCTGCCATTAGCCTTGCACCCTTGGAGGAAAGACTTGGGGGTCAAGGTCCTGGGGCATTGTAGTGGGGGAAAAGAGGGACTGAGTTGGCCCAAGGGCCCTAAGTGTGGGGAGGGCCCTTGTGAAGTCTGGAATTACATTCAAAGGGCTGAGGGGGGCCCGTGGCCACTGCTTGTGTATAAGGCCCAGAATTTGGTGCTCTGCTCCTGTCAAGGTCACAACATTATTGCTGCTAATCAATAGAGACTAGCTGGGGATCAGGAGCAATGGAGGCTCATTGGGCTGATTGCTTGCTTGCTCACTCACTCTCTCTCTCTCTCTCTCTCTCTCTCTCTCTCCCTCTCTATCCTGCCCTTCCATTAAAAGTCAGAATCCAGTGTAGTGAGCTCATGAGTTTCTCTGGGCACAGCCTCTCTGTACGCTCACTCTGTCTGTCCCTGAGGAGAGATTCTCCCCAATGCCTCCTACAGGAGGTAAACACTTTTCCATCTGCTCAAAAGAAAAAAAAAATCCCCATAAGAGACCGCAGCCGCCGGTCAGTCAGACATGCCTGGAAAGTTCCATGGGGCCAAAACCAGTGCTTGATATCCCCTGCAGGTTTCTGAGCTGTGTAACTTTTTATTAGAGCAAGACAGTCATAGTTCATGACCAGTATTGTAGACACATATTGTAGTAGTGTCAGGAACAGGCTGAGTTACTGAGCTCACCTCACATCCATAAAACAGCTAGAGATTTGGCCAGTGCCCTGACAATGACACACATCAGTTTCAAATGGCAAAACCAAACAGGTATGGTTTATGTTTTGGGCCTAAGATGTTTATATAGTAATGCGCCACACCTTGCCTTCCACCTCTGTTAAGGTGCAGTATGGCGACTCTCCTTTGGTGAGCATGATGCGGGTAAGAGCCAAACTGGCCTGTCGCCCCGGAACGAAGAAATTGAGAGGGAAGGGAGAGTGTGACGCAAACCATGGCCTCGTCAGGTTGATGTAGTTTTCAGCATCCACCCAAAATGTGTGCAGCTGGAGAAAAAAAAACAAAAATATGGCACATTTTTCTAACCAAACTTATTATGTCCATGCTGAAAGGAGAAAGTCGCTGTGATATGACCCAAAAGTATCTTGCAACACCATAAAAAATTTGAATGTTCGCCGGAGAGCAGAGGTTTGCTAAGTTTGTGCACGCCAGAGAAGACCACTTATTAGTTGTAGCCATCAGGGGCATCAAGCTAGGTGTTAGTGGCCAAATCACTGTTCCATTGCTCAAAGTAGTCTCACGCTTCGTTGTTAGTATGATGATAATGAACATTTATAAAAAGGAATTAAGAATTTTATACAGTAGACATTGTTCCCTACCACCAACGATGCCCCCTGGTCTTCTCCCCCCTGCACAAACAAATGTATCAAAATTCTGCTCCCCCGTTTTGTTGCAATATTGTGTTGGTCCATAACACACTCGCATTTTCTTTTAAAGCGTAGCTCCGGAGTAAGTTTAAGCATAGCCCTGTTGCACATGCCTTTTAACAGCACTAGATTTCGCAGGGAATGGAATAATTCCGGACAGCATAGACCGAACGGGAACGCAATGGCGAACAAGCACTTTACATTGAGTCACCGGTACATCAGATCTTACTTTCGGTTTCGAATAATCTGAGTTTCCATTGATTCAATGTAAAGTGCTTGTTCGCTTCTGCATTCTCCTTTGGTCAATGCTGTTCCAAATTATTTTGTTCCACTCACTAACTAGTGCATTTAGCAGGCTCGTTCAATATGGTTATGCTTGAAATCCCTCTGGAGCATCCCTTTAAGTCTGTGATATGGGCAAGTGTAGGTCTAGGCTTCTTGCTGAAAGAACAGCCTGTTTGTACACACCAGTGCTGGTCTTAACTTCTCCTCCAACAGGGCAATGTAGGCCATGGTATCAGCACCTTGTTTGGCTGTCAGTTCATAGTCAGCATTGAACCTCTGTTTGAGATCAAAAACAACAAAAAAAAGATCAAGTGTCAAATATATAGTCATATATTGTCTCAATGATCAATTATTCAACTATTATTGTTACATGCAGATTCAGGGCCAGGTGTTGGGGTTGCCAGATGTTAGAAATAGTTGTATGCAAATCAAAGTTCAAGTTAAAAGTGATAATGCATGAGGTATTTCCATAGGACCTGCTTTCTGAGGAAGTTGAGTATTTTCATGGGCTCTATGACGGTGCATCCATCGTAGTGGAGTTCTGGAACAGTGGCTGCATTAAACAGGAACATACTGCTCATTAGGGAAACTATTAATCATCTGTACCAGCACATTCTGAATCACACCAAAATCAACAAAGCAAGGTGCTGCAATACAGAAAAGGCAATTGTTACATGCCAGACCTGTAATTGTTACATGCCTACCTGTAATCGTCCTCCATGTCCAGTCGATGGGCTTAATAGAGATTTTTGCACCTGCAAATTTCCCATAAGCCTAGGAGAACATACATCCAGTCAAGTCAAGACAAGCGTGGTAACAACAAAAACATCCCAAATGTTCAAACAATCTGCTTCTAACACACATCAATCAAACAAGCCAAGAGATAGAGATGGATACTCCAAGGGAGGACTGAAAGATCAGATATGGAGAAGGTGAGGACAACTGATCAAAGACTGAATTCTGGTTACTCTACAGACTATGAAGCAAGGGTAAAACTGCAGAAGTCCCATTGCAAAAAAGGAGAAATAACAGTTTATTGCCTCTGCTAACTGCAAGCAGAATAACTCTACTGCTAAATGGTGGGGTAGTGGACATTTTCTACTGTGCAAACAGCCAACATTTCAGATTTCGCATCATAGGGGACATCAGTCACACTAAATCTAAAAACTACTACATCCTCCGATTACTAATCAGGGAGACACCGCACTACATCACAGCTACTTCATATGGGGAAAGCTACTTCAATTTCCTACCGACTCAGTCGTGAAGATAACCACCATGAAGCTGACCTTGGAGGAAAACAGTCAGTCAGCCCCGTAGTAGTAAAAGGTGAACTACAGATGACAGCTAGCTCGTTTATGTTGTTCAAAAGATTAGCTTAGTTTGCATGTAGCCATATAGTACCAGGACACTTCAAAACTTTGCTGACCTACAAGTTTTGCAACGATTTTAACGTTGTCGCTCGCTTTGCCCTGTCACACGAACAAGGAACCGACATTCACAATGGAAAAGGTCACAAATGTTTGTTCGCGTTTGCCTGCAACACAGATACCTTCAAGTTGAGTTGTAACGTTACAACAGTAGCCCCCTACTGCAAGTTAGCCAAATATTAGCTTGCTAAGGTAAAGCACATAGTCTCCTCGTTAATCTTTTTATACAGCTCACTAAAGCGCCAATTAGACACGGCTGTGAGTTACATCAATACAATGCAGAGATAATAGCATTTACCAGAATAATGAGTGACTCAAAATGCACAGAGGGCAGGTCCCAATCACCTCCCCAGCATCTCAGTTCCATGGGAGTCGCCATGTTTGATTCTACGAATCTGCCGTGACCTGCGTTTATGACTCTTACTAGTTTATAGTCATTTCTGCGAATTGCATGTTGAACCTTACATATTAAATTCAGTTGCTGTCAATCTCAGAATGACTGGCGTTGATAAACGTCGGTTTTGCGAATTAACCCTTAGTTTGTTCTCCACCTGCTGAATGTCAACACAATGAACAGACAGAGGACTCCGGAGAAGGGTCTGCATACCCCGCCCACAGAGGCTGTCCTACTTCAGTGTATTTCCCGAAAGTGTGCGTTATTGAGCATCTGGATGTTGAACATCACTGTGAAAGGCCAGTCGTCAAACATCGAACATTACGGGAAAGTCCACCAGCGAGGACAGCATGTGGAGAGAATATATTGTCCAAATGTTTGTAATTTCAGATGAATGGAAATATATTTTTTTAATCTTAGGCCTACCCTTTGATTTCTGATATCAGAATCAGTATCAACTTCTTCCGACATCTTTCATGAGGCCTAATCTTGATGATGATTCAATGGCTATAATTTTTGGAAACGTGTGGGGATGTGGGACTTTGACTACATTATGGACCAATAAAGGATGGTAGCCCAGCTGGTGGGTGGGTGCCTACCTGTAGGGGAAAATTTGTTTAAACCAGGGGTGGGCAATTATTTTGGTCGAAGGGCCACATTGGCGTTCAGATTTTCACTAATGGGACGGGTGTTAACCGTCAATCGGTTGATGCCGGTAAATTGGCAAGTCTCAAACCAGTAGCCTCACTTTCTTTAGAGGACATGTTAACAGGCAGGGTTAAAAAGGGGGATTTGTATTTCATGACTACTACAAATTTGATAATTTAGGCTCCTTGGCTAAAAGATAAATTATTCTACTTTGGGAGGGCTCCGCGGCCGGATTAAATAGCTCAGAGGGCCGTATGTGGCCCCCGGGCCTTAGTTTGCCCAGGCCTGATTTAAACCCTATTCTTAGCTGAACAGGTTGGTCATTCAATTGATTAGCCAAGGCAAACGTTGAGCTTTAGGCATCAACATAAAATTGGGCAAGAAAATCATAAGCCTATAATTTCACAATAATTGTGTTGACCTAAAGAAAACCATAGGCCTAAATAATAAAGGTCTTGAAGTGTTGGCCTACAGTAGGCTAGTCAAAATAAAATCTGTGTAATTGACCTAGCTAGCCTATGGAAGACTTGAAGGACTTTGACTATTTGTTATGACTCATGAACTTTAGCTTTTTGAAAGTTATAGTCAAGCAAATGCTCATCTATGAAGACTCACAATTCAAAATTTGCAGCAAAGACATTTTTGTCTACCTTTTATTAGGCTAGTATTTCACCAAAAATTCTTTTTCATGCCGAGTAGCCTATTGATTTTTTTTTCTTTGTGACCTGACCGTGTTTGCATGGGTGGCCAAACTACGGTCCGGAGGCTTTTTGGCCCTCTGCTTTCTTTCATGCAGCCCGCCATGAATTAAAAATTAAGTATATATTGTGGCCTACTATTAAATTATTATCATACTATAGTAGCCTCATCGTGCATCACTGTTTCAAGTACTGCTGTGATGTTTGTCAAGAATCAAAGAGTATAACATTATTAGAGGGCCTGCCTGTGTTTGGCAGTTTACATTTTTCAGTAGGCTATGTGGCCCATGAACAAAAAATTCTGGCTGCCCCTAGTGTATCGAGTAGACTAGGCTAAAGGATGGTCTTTAGTAGAAGGACAGACAACAAAAATGTTCATTCTATTTTTAGATGATTAGATGAAAACGGAAAAGAAAAGTCAATGTGTTCATGTGAAGGAGGCACTTTCTAGGGGGAGGTCTTTGGTCACCTACCCTTCCATAAATTCAGAGAGAAGAAGTACAAACCCACTGAGCACAACTCAGATTCTCAGTCTCCACACTGCAGTGCAGAAGGCTGCAGCCAGCCAAAGACAGACACCTTTAAAAAGCTCTCTCTGCTTTTGCAATTGGGCTAACTTTTCACATTACTCATACAGTGTTCTGCACTTCTGCGTTGTTTCCCTGCTGCAGTTGTCAGACTGGATTAATAACCTTGGATCTTCAGAGAAGACGAAAAAATGAAGAATTGGAAATGGACTTTTTTGTCCTCTGTGATTTTGCAACTATATTTCTCATATGTGAGAACCCAGGGTACTGGTAAGTAGTTGAATCACTGTCACTGTCTTCTAAAAGTGGTTTATCACAGATCTGCTACATGTATGTTAGTTAAAAGATTTGAGGTGTTTGGCAAGAGATACCTTGAATTGTCTTTATTGGCTTATTCATATAGAGGACAGGACAAAAAGTCAAGCTATAATGTACCACTGAATGTGTGTTTTTTTGCACACATACTCATGACTTTGAAACGTGAGTCATAGTTAGAGCAAGTTCATTCAAGTGGACTGTCTGCATTTACTTGAGGCGTTCTGGTTTGTGGCACTCCATAAATTTGAGAAGGTTGCAAAAAGCTCAGCATGATTGCCTTGATGTACAGCAGTCACAACAGGTGTGAATTCAAACACTTCATTAAAGTCCCCTCAAACATGTCATAACGGCTACCAGCCAGTAAAAATGCTTTTTATGAGATCCCTGCTTGACAAATTAAGGGTTTTCATATTTAGGATATTAAAAACCCATGAGCAGGCAATTGTTTTTTTTTTTTTTTTAATCCATGTGAACTACAGATGTGTCACAAGGGTACTGATTATTTAATGCAAAATACCATCAGTAAATGCTTGTTTATTTTTTACAGTGTATGACCTCATGGGGTCATCAGACTGCTTAGCAGACCTGTTACAAGGTGGACTCCGAAGCAGAGGGCTGAATGAAGCCTTCATCCTAGCCAGCTTCCAGATGAAGACCAAAGCCCCGACACACGTGTTTAAGATTTACAACCCCCAGGACAACAGTGAACACTTGGATTTTGTGGTACAGGGGAAGCTCAATAAAGGTGAGTGCTTTTAACTTAATGACACTAACTGTTCCAGATTGAGCTTGACAAGTGTTGCGCAGATTCTCTTTCTTACCCCGCAACACACATGTGCCATTTCTCTCCTCTGCACCCTGATCCACTTTCTTCCCTTGCCTGCATGTGTTCTCTAGCCACACTTCGATACCAGAAGAGCAATGGCAAGCTAGGCCAAGTTGTCCTGGGTGACACATCATTGGCAGATGGGCGCACACACCACCTTATGGTCCAGATGACAGGCCTGCAGTCAGGCTCCCCCAGGATGGCTGTTTATGTGGACTGCAATTTGGTGCAGACAGTTGATGATCTGCCGGCAGCCTTCAAACCAGGAGTGCCTCCAGGGCATAATAAGGTGGCAATAAAGAAAATGCCATCTACTTCACAGGTGAGGAGATAACGAGCAAGGCTGTTTTTCACTATTTGGGTTTTTGTCATTTCTGTATAGTCATTTTTAAAATACAGCCTTGTCTAAAATTGTCAAATTTGATGTATTATCCCATATTTTTAGGATGTGTTTTATTAAAAGATGTGTTTTTGTGTCATTTTTAGGACCAACTACAGGACCTTCAGCTAGTGATTGAGGACACAGTTGAGAATGTGGCCACACTGTTAGATTGCCACTTTCCACAGTCTGAATCCCTGCAGCTCTTGGGTGAAGTTGATGAACATTTGTATAGCTAAAATGAACATCTAAGCATGACCAAACACTTTAGTTTTTCTGAGGCTGAGGTTCATAATAAGAGTGTTCAATATCATGCAAGACCTTTGGCTTTGAGATCATAACATAACATTACATTTCTTTATTAACAGTTACTTCAATAGTCAGTCACTTTGAGTTGGGATCATAATGTTATTTCTTTCTGTACAGGACTTACCACAACAAAGATGGAGACTCCTGAAATGTTAGTCCTTACCAAGATGATCGCTGAACTGAAAGAAATGCTGCTTCAACAGGTACTGTACAACACCCATTTCAATTTAAAAAATGAAAGGGAAAAACTTGCACTATATTGTGAGGTTAATTGAATTTATTCCAACAGATGAAGGAGACAGAGTATATTAAAGACAGGATCACTCAATGCTTGCCATGTGGTAAGAATGTATTGTTTTATAGTTTTTGTTGTATAGTTTTATCGTTTCATGTTGCCATGTCACCAACAATAGCCTTGAGGATATGACTGAGCATTTGTTTGATTGCTTTGAGAAGTAGCTTAATCCCGTTGTAATGAGGATTGTGAATTTGGGTGACATGTTAACTGAGGCGTTTTATTGAACTTCAGATGGGACCACCCCACCATTATCTGGCATACAACAGCCAGGCAACTCATGTGGCTCACTGAGGTGCTTCGGGGGGGCACAATGCATCAAGGGGCCGAATGGAGGAGTTGAATGCCCAGCTTGTCCCGAGGGATACACTGGAGATGGTGTGAACTGTGATGATGTGGATGAGGTATTATCCGACTCATGGTTTTTCTAAATCTTTGGTGTTTTTGCCATCAATGGTCCTTTCCAGGCAGCACTGCCTTCAAGGTACAACCCCCACCCCCCTCCCCAAATCTTGGGTTAGAGTGAAGGTTAAAGTTGTGCCTTTCAGACACTGCTGCCTGGAAGGTGCCGTTGAGGGCAAAAAATACTATTGAGCGTTTCCCAAAAGCAGCATTGCCAATTGTGTGGCTTGAATTCTTAATTGGATCTGAGAGTGAAACGTCTGGTTAAATTGAAAAATCATATGAGGCCATTTCATATGGCTATTTTGAGAGCATTTGGTCGGTTTGGGGGTTTGAGTTATTTGTTACCTCACTGAACTCCTCAACAGGGTTTGCCAATATTGCAGAGTCCTGCAGGGTCCTACATGGAACTCACTGGAACAGCAAACTATTATTTATAATGAGCATTAAAATAATGGATTAGTAGTCAATTTGTAAAGTTGTGGTGGTGTGGCCATTAAAGAAAGTTGCTCTCAAAACCCCACTTACTAAGTTTTCAATAAAATTTGTATTCACCAATACAAGTTTCTGAATGACCTTAAGAACAAATTTAAGGAAATTTTTAGACAGATATTGGTGAATGAGGCCTATTGTTCTGTGGGGAATTGAAGTGCTAATCGAAGTATATTTGTCATGTTGCAACACCATGGACAAAATAATCAGAAAAGCCACTTTTCTTCTTTGTTTGCCTATAATGTAGCCTAAACAAGGGAGCTTTGCCCAAAAGTCCAATCTTGATGAACAAAATGGAAAACTAAATTGTTTATTGAGCGTTGCGTAATTTCCTCCCGTGAGCATGAAGGAGGCTTTTAAGGCTCCCTGGTCTGGTTTCCATGACTCAATTGTGTTATCTACCTCAAGTCACGCGTCCAGACAGAGCCCACGTTTAATGACCAAGAGTCACACAGTGTGTTCCACAACCAGTGGTCAGTCAGGGCATTACTAATCTATAACAACAGTGGATAATGAGGTACACTTTACAACACAACTCTTTAGCTATAGTAACTTCTTTCCAAAACCACCAATGCAAGCAGTTATTTTGACAGTTTTTAACTCTCTGTATCCATATACTGTAATGTTTTGTTGCCTATATCTACACTAATGTATTAAATAAGTGGTTATTTCATATGATTTTTACAGATGATGTACAGGTTGTGAAATACAAAAGAAATATACAAAAATGTTGTGTATGAGTTTGCACTCATTTTGCCATGTTTGTTTTGATGTGCCACAGTGCCAGTTCAACCCATGCTACCCTGGGGTCCGCTGCATCAATACAGCGCCAGGCTACCGCTGTGAGAGCTGCCCGCGGGGCTACACTGGGCCTGAGATCAGCGGCGTGGGCATTGCTTATGCACAAGCCAACAGGCAGGTGAGTCATCCCAGCGACACACAAGTAACCACTTGTCTTCAAGCAGAACCATGTAAAGGTCAAACTTTTAGTAGGAAAAGTTGTTGTTTTTTTTTAAAAAAAAAAAAAAAAAAAAAAGGAGAAGTGAAAAAACTAACATCGTCATCTCGGAACTGTACTTACTGTAGACAAGGTCCAAATATGTAGTACGATATATCAATGCAGATTATATACAGTAAATTCACTCTTAAATCAAAACAAGTGCAGCAATAAAATCAAACATCAAAATCTGCATAGCTGCATAGAACAGGTAGTATAATATGAAATATAAATTCAGATCATTAACAAAAATTTTTTACCTTTATATATATGTATAAAATGTTAGCCTGGCCATTATCTTCCTAAGCAGTTCTGCTGGATTCTCATCTCCCTTCAGTGCTCCTCCATCTTGGTTTCCGATCTGTGCCATTGAGTTTGATTTCTCAGGATCCAGCAAGCAATTGTTTCTCAATATCTGAAAGTCCAGACCTTCTGTATGAAGTATAGCGTAGAATTTTATTGAATCTGATTTTTACCGGCTAGCTTTACGTTATTCTATTACAGATAGGTGAATGCATATGATTTCAATTTTGAGTGTTGTTAAACAGTGATGTAGCAAAAACTGCAATGTATTTATCCCATAGGTGTGCAATGACATAGATGAATGTCAGAATGGCAACAATGGAGGCTGCAAACCAAATTCCCACTGTCACAACACTATGGTAGGAAATTATCTTAAAATGTTCTGTGATATATTTTTTACCACTTTTTTATTTCATGCATTGAAATATTTTCTATATTTGTGAGTAGATAGAGTGAACCAAAGCAGTCAGTCCATTAAAAGCAGCCATCACCCTTACATTCTCTGAGACACACACACACACACACACACACACACACACACACACACACACACACGTGCATACATAAACATACACACATACTCACATGTTGTCTCTGACAGGGCTCGTTCCGCTGTGGGAACTGTAAGACTGGCTACAGCGGGGATCAGGTGAGGGGTTGCTCACCCACCTCTCTTGGCCCGGGCAATGGTGCTGGCACAGGCACTGGCACAGGGGACCGCTTGTGTAGTAACGGCCAGCCCAACCCTTGTGACGAGAACGCTGAGTGCGTTGTCGAGTTTGACGGAAGCATCACCTGCCAGGTGAGATCGCTACTCTCCAGCACCAGCACTCAACACACAGGCTTAAAATGCTGAGACCACACAGTGGTATATAGGTTATTCCGAGACTTCACAGTGTACAGATTAGGTGTATGGATTATGCCAAGACCTCACAGTGTATAGATTATTCTGTGAACTGGTGAAATATTAGTTCCAATAACGTCAATACAAGTGTATGATTGATAGTAGCCAAATGTGTTTGTTAGAATGATGAGTGAAAGACATTTTCTAAAATTACTGTAACTAGGTGTCTGTTTATGAGTTCACAAGGACCAAAACCAGTGGAAGGTATTTTCTGTGGTAACATCCAAAAACCCTAATTATATAAAGCAAAACAATCCTGAGGTTGGTGCATGCGCCTTGGTTAATTTTCAGCACTTGCCTCCTTCTTAGGTCTGGTCTATCATCATCATGGTCAGGACTGTCACATTAACAGATAAAGAGTTTCATTTATTTAAGATCAATACATAGAATGATTTCAGTGGTGTTTCTTAAGCAAGAAAAGAGGATTTGAGGAATTTGCTGGAAAAATCCTTGGTGGAATGGCAAAAATCTCCTCTGAGATGCTTCACTGTCTCATAAAAATACTACAGAGGACAGATGAAGATTTATTAGAACTGTCCTTGCCAGTGGCTGCAGTGCCAAGTAGCATACAGACCAAAAGGAGATGTAAGTTTCTGGTTAACCAAATAATCAAAACATTGGATTTTTTTTTTTTACCTTTTGAGAATGTTGTTGGTGCAGTTGGAATATGGCTTATGTTTGCATTGATGTGTTCTTTCAAAATGTTGTTTTTCAAGTTTTAAGTACTGTACACAGAGTCACTTATACATCAACAAAAACAGACTTCATATCCTTGGAGATGCTAACATCCAATATTTACTGTAGGCCCCATGCAGCATTTGAATCTACCGAATGTGGAAAATTGGTTTCACTCAGTAGCGAAATGTATCAATTTTTTTTCTCCTAGTGCAAAATCGGATGGGCTGGCAACGGCTATTCTTGTGGCAAGGACACTGACATTGATGCCTACCCTGATAGAGGCCTTCAGTGTCAAGATGCTAACTGCAAGAAGGTGATCCACAATGAAAATCAGAAACCTTCAGAGTATTATTGCCATTATTCTTTGTCTAGCAGTGTTTTTTTATTTTAATTTGTGGTGACTACATTGTTCTCTTGTTTCAGGACAACTGTGTATTTGTCCCCAATTCTGGCCAAGAGGATGCCGACAGAGACGGGAAGGGGGATGCGTGTGATGATGACGCTGACAATGATGGAATAATCAATGTTGACGTACGTACAGGCTGCCAAAATCTATGACACCCTGTCCTAGATTATGTTAACTACCAATAGTTTATGCAGTTGGGTAAAATGTTTTATTATTATAATCTCTGTTCATGGGAACTCACTATATAGGATAACTGCTGGTTGAGACCAAACCCAGACCAGAAAAACAGTGATAAGGATCTTCATGGAGACGCGTGTGACAACTGCCGCCTAATTGAGAATCCTGACCAGCGTGACACAGACAACGACGGCCTTGGGGATGCATGTGACGATGATATGGATGGAGATGGTAAAAAAAACATTATTGCAAATTTATACTCTTCCTCTGCTTTAATTTCCATTCATTTCATCCATCGTTCCAAAATGGTGTAATACCCTTCCCAAGACTATTAGAATAACAGGCACTCTCTCTACTTTCAAGAATCTCTTGAAGACCCAGCTCTTCCAAGAGTACCTCTTGTCTTAGTCCTTTCAACTACTTGCAACTGATCATGCACTTAAGAAATCACACTCTAGCACTTCCCTATGCACTCCCAGTAGGTATTTACTTGTACTGAGTTTTACTTTGATAATTATTTGTCTTTTTTTTAAGTCGCTTTGGATAAAAGCGTCTGCTAAATACATAAATGTAATGTAATTTTTCATTCCTGCTAGAGTGAAACTTGCACAGTAGCTCTGTTATCCTAAGAGCCAAACTGTGTGGTCAAAAGTGCTTTTCCTCCTCCTTTTTGGCTCTTTCTCCGGCAGATTTTCTCGCACTTAGATCATTTGCTTATAGGGAAAAACAGGAGCCTAAGTCCCGCTTGCAGGGCCTGTTTCAAATCACCAATTAAAATATGCAATTTGACATGAATCCTCGCCCAACTTCTAATGAGCATCCACAAAAACTTAATGAGAGTGTTGAGCTCTCGAATAATCGGGAACACACTGAGTCCAGTCTGGTTATTCTTGCCTGTCTCGAGACATGGCACAGGTAGTGCACTTTTAAACTCTTACGAGTGGTTCGAGTCACATGTGGCGAAATGGGTGCTGGCGAGACTTGACATTAACAGTCTGTTTGCAAGTGGCAGCCCTCCAAACCTTTGACTAGATCGTTCAAGGGGCTTGGTCATGTCTCTTCGAGCAAGAAACCACATTTCCACTGTGGACCCAGGGCCAAGAGCTGATGACCAGTGGAAACTATTCCCCCCCCCCACTCCCCCAACCCCTCACTTCCTTGCGCTTGCACAGCAGCAGTTGCAGTGCCACCTCGCATCTTCGGCACGTGCGCTCACAACACGGGGCTGGAACACAAAGGCTCATTGTGCTCCACATGTAGTTGGAGAAAAAAAAGGGGGGGGGGGGGGCATGCATGTTTATTTCCAAACCTTTGATTCCTCAGAAGTAACAGAGCATTTCAGGGCAACACAAACCACAGTCTCCAGTCTCTTCAACTGAATTTCCCCAACTGTGTTAATGATCATTAAGCTTATTTAGTCTGTTATTTTTAAGCTGTTCATTTGTTGACTTTCACTAATTTGGATACAGTGCAGTAAGCATTTTAGAAGATTGAGTAACTTTAGCTCCAAATGAACTGAGCTTCAAAGCATCTTGTCTGACTGATCTGTTGCCCTGGCTACTGTACTGTAGGTCTGAAGAACATCCTGGATAATTGCCCAAGGGTGCCTAACGTCGACCAGTCGGACAAAGACAACGACGGCGTCGGTGATGCTTGTGACAGCTGCCCCGATGTACCCAACCCTAACCAGGTACAGTGTACTGAGCTGGAATGCAGTTTACGATACATCTGACATGTGGTGAAGAATACAGGACAGCACTGAAATCATGCTCAAGCCAGAGCTGTGCCATCTTTTATACTTATGGGTGTTCTTTGTGAAATTACAGTCTGACGTCGATGATGATCTTGTGGGAGACTCTTGTGATACAAATATCGACAGGTATGGATTCTTGCACTCAATGTTATCACACATTGTTCACGTTACAAATGAGCATCCAAAAATCATTCGAGTTTAGTTTCAGACACTGAATGTTTCCTCTGCTCCAGTGATGGCGATGGCCACCAAAACAACCAAGACAACTGCCCAGACGTCATAAACAGCTCTCAGCTGGACACAGATAAGGACGGCATTGGGGACGAGTGCGACGATGATGATGACAACGACGGTGTTCTTGATGTCACAGACAACTGCAGGCTTGTGCCAAATCCCGATCAGAAGAACACAAATGGTAGCGATAATGTCTTTCATCAATCAGAAATGCCATCCGTGTTGAAAGTCAATAAACGTTTTTAGTCATTTCTTTAATTTTGTGCTGAACAGGTAGCCCATATGGTGACGCTTGCTTTGGCGACCTTGACAGTGACAAGGTGATCGACCGTATCGACAGCTGCCCAGAGAATGCCGAGGTCACTATGACGGACTTCCGGGCGTACCAGACAGTTGTGCTGGATCCAGAGGGTGATGCTCAGATCGACCCCAACTGGGTCGTCCTCAACCAGGTCTGGAAAGCCTCATAAAAAGAAGGTGACACACACTGAAAGTACATGTAGTTCCATCACTAACATTTTTTTGTGAATCTCTATATCAATTCATTTCAGGGTATGGAGATTGTTCAAACAATGAACAGCGACCCCGGACTTGCTGTAGGTATGTTTGCTCTTATACATTTCAGGTTAAAAATATTCAAAAGTTTGCATAATATTAATAAAAATATAATACATGAATAATACATATGGAGCAATTTCAGGGTCCATTTCCCAAAGGCATAGTTGCTAACCAGTTAGCAACTTAGGTAGTTGGCAATGGAAAATTGCTTTGCAACCATGCTTTTAAGAAAATGGACCCCAGAAATGATTTTCAACAGATGTTCATGAAACAATGGACTTTTCTTGCCAGGATACACTGCCTTCAACGGCGTTGATTTTGAGGGAACCTTCCACGTGAACACAGTGACTGACGATGACTACGCTGGCTTCATCTTCGGCTACCAGGACTCCTCAAGCTTCTATGTGGTGATGTGGAAGCAGACAGAGCAGACCTACTGGCAGGCTGTGCCCTTCAGAGCGGTGGCTGAGCCTGGCATCCAGCTTAAGGTCCGTCCACTCACTGACCACTTCAGCTGCTAGTTACTGGTTCAGACATTACTTTGTACTGAATGGAATATCAGACCTCTCTCCTACTGTACATATTAGTACTGGTTTGTTTAGCATATCTTTATGTCTTTAAGTTTGAGATAGATAGATAGATAGATAGATAGATAGATAGATAGATAGATAGATAGATAACTAGATAGATTGATTGATTCTTTATTGTCCCATAGGGATAATCTTTTCACATATCAGTCAGCAGCATGTAACATTGAACATTTAACATACCCACAACAGACAACAACATAGACATTACTCCTCACCCCCTCACCATATCCCATATATAAAGCCCACAACACTAAGGATTAAGGATGAGTGTGGTATATATTTAAAGCATCTATGAACGTGAGTTTGTTAAATTAATTTCAGTGTTTTCAATGTTCTGAAGTTGCCAAGGCACAAGAAGCCCCTACTTTTATTGCTACAGTAGTGAATGTGGGTTGCCCTTTAAAAATTCATTGGTCGGTGGCAGCCAAACTGTTTTTCTGTGTTCCCAAACTCTGAAATGTGCCATTCAAGTGGACTATGGGCACTCATATCCTCTCCACAATATTCATATAATGTCACTGATAAGCCTGATGTTATCATACAGTCTGGTCTCGTGATCATGAATTGAAAACGTATTAAGAATTGTGTGAAATGACACTTTTTATCAATATGGCAAACATTTGGCAACAAATGTTTCAAGGCAAATCTATTGTAATTTGGGTTTATGTTACAACGTTACTTGCGGTGTTGTGTGCCTAGGCGGTGAAATCCAAGACGGGTCCTGGCGAGTACTTGAGGAACTCTCTGTGGCACACCGGCGACACCTCGGACCAGGTGCGCCTTCTGTGGAAGGACCCGCGCAACGTGGGCTGGAAGGACAAGGTCTCCTACCGCTGGGCCCTGCAGCACCGGCCTCAAGTTGGCTACATTAGGTAAGCCTCAAGCTCGCTCCTGAGCCTACTGTAGGCTACAGTGCACCCTGCTGGCCTTATGTGGACCAACAGCCACATACAGGCATTAGCGAAGCCCTAACAAGAGCGCAGGTCTCAGACTTCAAAGCAATAGGGTCACTGATGGAGTACAAAATCCAGATGTTTGTTCTGGATTACCACCAGAATTAAATCATCTGGACCCTAAAAGTGATACAGATTTGAAAAAAAAACATGGGATTTTCAAATCCAGATCATTTAAAGTGATTTACAAAGATAGGATTAACATTCAAGCTACAACACAATTTAAAAATAAGGGAAAACCTTGCTAAGAGTGTCATTTGCTAAGAGGAAAATAGTACATTCCGGGCAGTTACTTTACTACCTTCCTCACTTCCAGTCTTGGTCTCATCCAAGTTATTTTTGTACAGCTCCCAACTAGTGATCCCATCAAAAAAAAGAAAGAAAAAAACCCCTAGGTATAAAAATGTATGTAATAGGCTGTTTGTGTGAGTGTGAGTGTGAGTGTGTTGAGTGGGGGGTAAGGTGCAAGGCTACATACAAACGCAGAGATCATTTCTCCATGCACAGGGTGCGTTTCTACGAAGGCCCATCACTGGTGGCTGACTCTGGGGTGGTGATTGACACCAGCATGAGAGGTGGTCGACTTGGAGTGTTCTGTTTCTCCCAGGAAAACATCATCTGGTCTAATCTCATGTATCGTTGCAATGGTAAGTGACAGGCTAGAACAAAGACCTCTCTGTAAGGTCCCAGTTGGCAATTGCATCTGCTGATGGAACAATGACTCATAATAACTGCTGAATTATTACTAGCCAGTGCCAATGTGCATATTTCCATCAGTCAACTCAAGAGAATAGCATGTGCGATAGCAATAGCGTGTGTATTAACAGTGGGAGTTCTAATTTGTTTCCACATAGTATGCTGAAGACCACATGTTAGCATAGTCGTCACACAGTCTAATGCTTATTTGATCACCAGGACTAAGCATTTAGCTAATTTAGTGTCCCTCAACAGAGCACTACTTGCAAGCTGCAGCGGATAAGCACTTAAAAAACCCAAGGGGCATTGCTCACTGCTGGAACAAATTACTGTCTCAAGATTTTAGTCATAAGTTGCTTGACAGATTATATTTTATTTAAAAAACAGACTTTTTGCCCTTTGAGCACACTGTATGTCATGAGAACTATTAAAGACATTTTCTCTCCATCTCTTGTTCCCTTTCACAGACACCATTCCAGCAGACTTCCAGGAATACAACACACAGATCTTGGGCAACACAAGCCAATAATCACAGAGGAGACTAATGACAGAACAACAAGATCGGAAAAAAACACAGAGGTCATTATGAAGGGAGAAGGGAAAGAACTAACACGAACGCTGTATTCTCATCATTAGAACTCAGTTCCAGAAAGTCTTGGAGAGAGAGAGAGAGAGAGAGAGAGAGAGAGAGAGAGCGTAATAGAAAACATTACTTTATTACTAAGCTTTGACTATTGGATTGCATTAAGTTAACATAAGTATACTTGTACGGTAACATTATTGTAACATTATTCTCCATGATACACCTGAGAGCATTATTTTGGCAGCATTGTTTACCAGCAGTTGAGCAGTTGTTTCTTTTTTTTGTCCGACTTATCAGCACACGATTCCTTAAGATCTTTTTTTTTTTTTTTAAATAAATATATAAATAAATTATTTCAAAGAATGTTTTCCTAATACACAGGTTGTTACAGAGATTTGAACTCAAGGGTGGGTGGGTACGGTACATTTAAATATCAAAACAGACACACACGCACACACACACAAAAGGACACATCAGATTTATATTTAGATTTTGTATTTAATAATTACAAAGACCACCGAAAAAACTGAGAGTTCAACACGGGACAGAATAGAGTTTGTACTTTATGAAGTAAGGCTCATTCATGGCAGTACAGATGGTCTCAGCCACACCGTCCAGCACCTCAATTTTCACTCATATGCTGGTAATTCACTACCAATATTATTTATACATGAAATAGGCAACTGAAGAAAAATAAAAACACAACCTAAATTATGAATACAAGTCACTTTTTGAAAAATTCCATTCATATAGTTTGTAGGTTAGTCTCTTTGTTGTTGGGTAACAATTAAGATGACTTCATCATCCTTTTTAGTGCCCTTTAAAAAAGAAAACGTCTGGGGTCTTATTTCCCAATAGCATAGTTGCTAACCAGTTAGCAACTTAGTTGGTTGGCAATAAGAAATTGCATTGCAACTAACATAGTTGCTAACTTAGTTAGCAACTCTGCTTTTGGGAAACAGACTCCTGATTCATTAAGATGCACTTACAGTACCACAAACATACTGCTTGTGAATGTGCAGTATCAGCACCCCTAGTGGTCATCTTTAAAGCACAACCCTAGAGAGGGACTTTCAGTGGCCCTTTCTAGCTTTGACACACTGATAAGAACTCAGCAAATAATAATTAGTGTTACTTACAAACATAAAGGCAGGCACCAATTCTCACTGGCTACGGAAATGAACGGCGAGCCGTTTAACTGTGTCACAATTAGATGTACTTATATCTAATTAGTAGTTTTTAGATTGTGGGTTAAATTGAAGTTAGAGGAAGGGAATATACAGTTTTACAATATAAAAAAGCTGCCATCCCTTACACTCAAAGACACAGCCATCATCAAGATATGAAATGATGTTTTGTCTAATGAAGATTAGGACTCCGGGTAAACTATTTCACTGATAATTTTAAAGCCCAACTACTCCTTATAACAAGCAAACAAGTTGTTAGGTCATACCCACTACAAATGAAAAAAAAAAAAAAACACCTACAGTGACTATTGAAAGGAACTGACCTTGTATACTTTTGTTAGCTTTAAACATGTGATCTTCAAAAGCTTAAGTTCCGTTTCAGAGAATTGCACGTCATTACAAGAAAAAAAAAAAATTTCACTTCAACGTCTCACCTCTCACATACTTTCGACTATAGCCAATTCGTTTGTCAGAGTAAACAAAGAAATAAAACCACAGGATGAAACCTTTCATACACAAAACATTTCCAGTTTCTGTTACATGTTTAGGACTGTGACTGATGATGTACTAGCGTAAGCATGTTAACCACTGATGTTAATTCACAGACTCATGCTACTTCTGCTTTAGTGCAGCTGAACACAAAGCATAATTAATACACACTACTGTACTGTTAATTTTAAAATGCCAGTATAAAAGACGGAAAAAAGTGCATTATTGTTACTATCATTATGTACATATATTAACAACTACGATGGAGAATGTAATTACAACTGGTGGTTGTGGATTTGAGAAACTGACTTTACAAAATTCTATTACTGTGTTAGTATTTAAAGGTTAGTACGAATTTTGTAACAATAGCTCACTATCTATCCTATGATGTGATCATCAAAACACCGACAATTAGAATTAGAAAACTGAACGTAAAAAAAGCATACCTCTATAGCTTGTTAAAACAGTTTGTTATCAAAAACACTCTATAGTTTTGAACTAAAGAGTAGCCTAGAGCATAAAAGACAACTATACCAAAACATGAGCTGGTGAGAAGCACTTTTGATTGCATTCCAAAACTGATTGTTAAATAACAGAAAACCTCTTTGTAATGGCTGTACAATGTCTGCATCTGTATCTCAAACCCAGTTTGAGACGTGCTGTTTCTAAGGAACTTTCCTCGTTGTGTGACTTAGCAATGCTCTGCATTGGCCTGGACATGACACCATTAAAATCCCTTAGGTTTCAGCTTTGGCACCATCCTTTCCCACTAAGAGTGACATCTTGAATGCACGCAGAGGGCTGCATACAGTTATTTGGCCTTTAGAGTTTAGAAGTCACCGTGTGTCGATGTTGATGGTATACTATATTTTTTTCACCCATGACAAAAAATGTCATATTTGGACAATAACAGCTATTCTAACAAACTTCCTGGACTTTCCTCGATACCCTTCAGACTAAATCCTCTCTAGACTCTGTTTCAAAAACCTCATATCCTGAGATTAAGCCTTCACATGATCCATGCATCTTTCCTGATCCAATAACTACTAAATAATAATAATAATAATAATAATAAAAATAATAATAAACAAAACAAACACACTAAAACTAAAGAAAACAAAAAGACAAATTGGCCCCGGCATTTACATAAATCTTAGGTAAATGTGTGACATATTTGGAAAGCAAAACCTGTGTAATTAAAAAAAACCTATTTGCCTATTTGTGTTCTACTGAGTCTCACAGATGAATAGTGATCAGTAAACACTGAACAGAGACAAGCATTTTGATCCGAGCCAATAAAGTAGTAGAAAACGTAAAAATAGCTTGTTGAATTGCATAGAATGCTTTGTCTACCAATGTAACAAGCAAGACACTTACAGGTGCTTTAAGAGCCTGAGCAAAAATGTTTGATTTGAATCCGGGATTCTGTTCCCTATATATTAAAAAGAAAAAAACATTTATTTACATTTTCTGACTGAAAACTGGTGGTGGTGTTTTTTTTTTTTTTTGTAACCCCAGTAAATTCAACAGTAACAAAAACTCCATGCTTCATATGAAAAAACAAACAAACAAACAAACAGATAAACAGGTCAAAGGGAATGTAAAGACATTGATAGCTTTCCTTTGACACACACACAGACACACAAACAAAATGATGACGAAATCACCAAAACACAAGGCCGTAAACATAATGGATAAAAACATAAACCTACTGAGGTGATGTGTGTTTGAGGATGTGTGTTTCTGTTTCTGTGTATGTGTGTGTGTGTGTGTGTGTGTGTGTGAGTTGTCACCATCCATAGGTGACAGGAGGGGGTGGGCAGTAGGGTTTGGAGTGGGGGGGCTGGCTGGCTGGTTTTTAGGCCTCAAACCTCCTTGGGCAGAAGACGGGGGCCACCAGGGTCCCCAGGTAGAGCAGGAGGCAAACCCAGCAGGAGGAGATCTTGATCCAGAACACAGACCAGCTGCCGTCCAACAGCTGCTCAATCTTATACGTGTCGTAACTGTGGGACACAAGAGCAACACAAACTCAATAAATAAACAAACAAACAAACAAACAAACACACACACAAGAGGTGGGTAACCCTGCTGCTTCAAAAATAACATTACGTGTTTCAATCATTCACTCCAACAGAAGTACTCTAGTTGCCCTTCAGCAAGGGAAATCGGCTAAGAAGTGAAATAAATTGAAATCAGTACTCAGCAAGACCCAATATACTAAAATGCTGGGTAAAAGTAAAAACACATTCTTTCTGAAGTTGAAACTATCCATGGCAAAACAAATTACTCAGTCCAGTGTGTGTGTGCTAACCCTAGATACTCTCCAAGGAAGAGTAAAGCACGTCAGGGTATAATGACGGTGCCCTTGGTTTTGAGCTATGCAGTGTTGGGGGTCATTCAGGACTCACTGGAACCAGTTAGTGACGGTCATCATGACATAGAGCGAGCCCAGGAAAAAGACAAAGTGGAAATAGGCGTAGCTGTAGATGGTGCCGTCCTGCTCGTCGTAGCTGACATCCTGACCGCCGCCCGTTTTCTTCTCCTCCTCATCGCCGTCGTCTGAAACGCACAACATCAGCTCACTTAATCACAACTACCACATACTGTACAGAGGAGAGGAACGCAGGGACAGAACACTTGGCCTGATTCACCTATGCTTCTTATGAAGACATATGGTCTTACAACCAACGTCTTTACATGGGAAGAACTAATTCCAGAACATTCTTAGAAAGGCATTGTAATATGAATTAAGCCCACTGTTGCTAGGGAGGCCTACAACCACCAGGTGTCACCAGACACTCTTGAGGAGTTCACATGAGGTTCAGTGCAAGCAGTGATTTATTTAGCCTATTTGTAGCTACGATACAATTTAAAGAGCAGTAATTACATGATGTAGATAACTATCTGATTATATCAATTGCTTCTCTGTAGAAGCCAATAAAAATGATCACATTATGATTTACAGTGGCCATTATTGTATTTTGAATAGACCAATCATTCTGGGCTTGTTTACTGTTGACAGAAATCTATTTACCTGTGTCATCTCCCCAACAGAAACAACAACGAGCTCTCTGTCAGGGAAAGAAAAAAACAAAACAAAACATAAATGAGTATAACATGTCAGGTCCAACATCCCAATGACTCTAACCGTGGGTAAACAACATGAGGTAGCAGCTGTATAAAAACATAATTAATGGCCATGTTGTTTTTCAGTAATAAAGTGCTCTGGGAAGGGGCAAGCTGCGCAGGGTGAGTGCAGTCACAGAGGAGTTCAATTACCTCAGTCTCTTGAACAGAGTTCCTGTACACCCGCAGAGCTGTGCTGCTCCTCCTAGTGGTGGAAGTCAAGCTGCTCGGAGAGAGAGGTAGAGAGAGTGAGGGAGAGAGAGGTAGAGAGAGTGAGGGAGCGAGAGGAGAGAAGAGAGAGAAAGAGAGGGGGTTGAATAAAGAGGTCAAAAAACAGCTAAAGGATGAACATTGAGGCTAAATGCATTCTGCAGACAACGGAATGGACCACAGCCAAACTCTAAACTGCATATCGGAACGTTGGCGAGGAGAGGAGAGGAGAGGAGAGGAGAGGAGAGGAGAGGAGAGGAGAGGAGAGGAGAGGAGAGGAGGAGAGGAGAGGAGAGGAGAGGAGAGGAGAGGAGAGGAGAGGAGAGGAGAGGAGAGGAGAGGAGAGGAGAGGAGAGGAGAGGAGAGGAGAGGAGAGGAGAGGAGAGGAGAGGAGAGGAGAGGACAAATCAGTGGGTGGGAGGAAAAGCTTACAATAATGTGCCTCATATCAGGGAACACTGATAACTCCAGCGTGTGCGCGCACACACACATACATACACACAGATAACAAAACACTCCTTAAGTGTCTGCTGACTGACCATGAGAACAACCACACACAACCGCTATGAAATCCACATTACAAGTTAAGGCCATGCATCGACTGCACCATCATGCACTTAATAAAACGGATGGCTTGGGAAAATTAAACAAACAAAATAATGCTGACAGATGCCATATCATCAATTATATCGGCGAATGTACAGTATGCTTAATCCAAAACCGATGGTCTTCATCAGCACCTGAATCCAGTCCAAATCAGGATTCATACACGTCAAACACTATACAGACTCCATGCAGGCTTCTTTTGGGGAACAGTTACTGTGGTTTCCTGGTCTACAGTGTGAGGGCAACAAATAGCCATCATAATAGTCGTCATCATCAGAGAGTGATATCAATACACTGTGTGTCAAGTGTCTGACTGATATTAATACAGTGTGTAATGGGGGCGCCGTGGCTCAGTGGCTAGAGCGTCAGACCATCTCTCTCTCTCCCACTTGTTTCCTGTCATCTCTACACTGTCCTATCTGATTAAAGGCAAAAAGCCCAAAAAATATCTTTAAAAAAAATTAAAATAAAAATACAGTGTGTAATCAAAGGTAGGACTAAGAAAGCCTCGATACTGTACAGTTCAAATAGTAGGAGTACATTTTGGTCTGGTCGCCATGTTCTATCCCTCTCCACCATAGAAATTCTTGACTATTTTAGCTCCTCGCTTCACTGCTTCATAATCTTGGGTGACGCTACGCCCATTTTCTGCTACCGCATCCATGAGACATTAAAAGCATGGAGTCAATAATTACCATCCCTAATGCTGCGTTGAGCTGGGCAAAATAGCAGGGGAAAACTGGCACACCCTTGCACTGTGGTTACCATTAAAGCATTTTTCACATATACACACACACACACACACACACACACACACACACACACACTGTACACACGCCCACACACACACACGCAAGCACTATATATACACATATATACAGTGATTTGGAGTTTCAGAGGTATCTCTTCAGAACCAAACAAAATGGTTCACATTATCCAGCGCACACACATTCTCCTCACATCCTCCATTCTCTTTTATTTATTTATTTATTTATTTATTCATTTATTTGGGATAAACCGCTGTCTGGGAAACCTTCCCTGAGAAAGCCTCAGCCCCTTCCCGGCATTTAACTTCCATCAGCTCGCCCCCCTTTCTCGTGCGAGATTCATCAGTAGCCTAGAACAAGAGCAGCGCTGCGTGCCAGGAGCCTTTGGCCGCCGCACCAACTTTCAAAATGGTGGCTCCGTCCGTCTGTCTGTCTGTCCGTGATGCTCCATTCCCACAGTGTTGGAGTGCACAGAACAGATCTGGGTAAATAGCGGAGCAAAGTTACCGAAATAAACCGCCGGCGGGCCGGCCGGCTAGGGGAGAGCCTAGGATGACACGTCGGCTCCTAATGTGAAACACATGTGAGTGTGTACACACACACACACACACACACACACACCCTTCCATGCTGTGGGAGCCAAGGAGTGGAGGCTTTAATCTTCCTCTCCCTCTCCTCCTCCTCTTCCTCCTCCTTCTGTTGCTCTGCTCCATCATGGCAACACTACCTGCTTTTATGTTGAAAATAACACCCCACACAGTCTCTGGATAAATTGCGTGTTTAGGGTTCTGATGGGAAAAACATGACCTGCCAGCCAAGATTAAACAGCAAATTGAATATGACTTAGTTTAGTCGTTTAGAAAAAGACAAAGGACTCCCAAGTTGAAGATGAAGATGTAGAAAGAGCACATTCTCTCTCTTTCCCTTTGTGTGGTGTTTGTGTGTGTGTGTGTTTGACAATGGATGAGACACCAGCTCCCCCAACCCCCCCCCCCCCCCACACACACACACACACACACACAAATACTCCCAAGTGTCTGTTGGTAGTCTGTGAAAACAACCACATAATAGCTATGAAGCCAACACTACTGGTTAAGTCCATGCATTGCCAGCACTGGTAGGCCTTCTTGCCTGTGTGTATGCTAGTACTTAAATACAACTTAAATAACTGAATAAGTTTTGACATGTCACATGAGAAAAAGAGGCGACGACGGTAGAGAGTACAGAAGTGAAGACAAGACTGGACTAGACAAGTTGTGTAAAGGCCTGGAAGGGAGATGAGAGGAAAAGCTTAAGCAAACAGGTGTTGATGGTGACCTTTGACCTGGTTGTCTGGCAACAGACACGTACCATGAGTAGAGGACGCAGCAGAAGAGGATGGCGGTGCCCACTCCAGTGGCTATCCTCCTGCCGCTCTCATCGCCCGAGATGAAGGGGAACACGCACACAGTGACGTTCTGGCCGCTTGCGTCCGGTGCCACTGCAACACACACACACACACACGCTCAGGTTTAATGAGAGGGAAGAGGCTTGCCTGAATGTGGGAGCAATTAAATCAAGCTGTGGGTGCCACTGCTGAGCCCAGTTAATGAGGGCTTCACTTGGGGCTTGGCTCTGTTAAACGCAAGAGCAAGCATTTCACACAAACATGCGCACACACACACACACACACTTGCTCTCCTGCACACACACACATTTATGACACGTGCACTCATCGGCAAAGGCATACTGACACACAAACATGTTTTTACACACACACACTATTCACTCACTTTCTTTGGGCTTGCTGTTGAGGGCTGAGAAGGTGAGGTACATGACATACACACTTATCACTCCGGGCTGCAAAAGGCCGGACATGGGCTGGTCTGCAGAGAGAGAGAGAGAGAGAGAGAGAGAGAGAGAGAGAGAGAGAGAGAGAGAGAGAGAGAGAGAGAGAGAGAGAGAGAGAGAGAGAGAGAGAGAGAGAGAGAGAGAGAGAGAGAGAGAGAGAGAGAGAGAGAGAGAGAGAGAGAGAGAGAGAGAGAGCAAAGCAAGGCCGTTTTATTTGTACAAAGCATTTTATATACAAAGTCAACTCAATGTGCTTTACAGCATCAGACCACCATAAAGTAGCAAAGAATAATGAATAAAAACCATGAGAGACAATAAAAACAAATCTATAAAAACAAAAAGTCATAAAACACAGTGAGCTACCGGTTAAATAAATAAAAAAATAAATATAGGCATACATGTCTTTGATCTAAGTAGGAGAAAGCGAGCCATATATTTTTGTCTGCAGGATTCATTTAAGACTGGCAGTAGGCTCGTTGGAGCTTATTTTACAGCCGCTGGCAGCTAACATGACGGCTGAAATGCATAGTAGCTAAATGCTGCTTCGCCATGCTTGCTTCTAACAGTGGGGTCTATTTACAATATTCCTCTCATGATCTTGGAGTTCTGTAAGGTATGTGATAATAAAGCATGCCTGCTAGGTAATGTTAGCCATGGTTAACAGTGATTCTAGAAGGGAATGTACTGTAATACCGCTTGAGGGCTTTTATACTTGCAGTGGTTTGCATAAACACACAGACACAACCAAACACACACACACACACACACAAACAGACCATAAACCCACAAAAGAACTTGATGACACAAAATGTAGTAGCCTACTAACCCTTTAATAGAAATGGGGCCACATAGTTGTATGGCTTTGCTTTAATCCATTTCACGCTACTCTGTCCACTCACTGTGGCCACTAAACTCTCATCTGTGTTCAGAGCCTGTGTGGTTTAGAACACAGACGTCAAGAGTGTTTCAACACTCTGCTAGTGTGCAAGGGGACAGCAACGGAAACACACACACACACACACACACACACACACACACACACACACACACACACACACAGAAACCTGTTTCACACTGGGTGCTTTGCATGTGGGTAATTCTCTGTGTGTGTGTACACACCAAAACCACTGCACACTCGGTGTGGAAACAGGTCTGCTATTGTAAGTTCTGCACCATCTAAAAGCGCAGGGCTGACGGAGTGGAAGACTCACAGGTCTGAATGCAGGGTGAGATTGCCAGCAGTGACACGAGGATGCAGAGGGAGGCGTTGACGCCCAGGAAGATCTTGTTGAGGAAGCAGGCCTCGGCATGCGTGTAGAAGTGCGCCATGAAGACCAGCGCGCCCACAGCTATGGTGAAGAGCGTCAGAGTGACCAGGGCCAGCGCTGCGTACCACAGCTTGTTGTACTTCACCCCCGATGTCCTGAGAAGGAGAGGAGGCGATGCAACAATGGGAGAGAGGAGAGAAACTATTAACAACCACAATTACCCACAACTTAAAGGAAATAATCGGAGTGAATCAACACGTAGCCCTACTGTTTTATAGTGTCAAGCGCTATTGATGGCCACCTCAATCACTGAATTTCATGCAACGCAGACTGAGATAACGAAATGGCAGCTAACGGAAACAGAATGGGGCATCTCGAAATGAAAGCAAATCGATTAGGTTTCGTTTTTGACATGCCTCATTCAGTTAGTGTTAGCTGGCGTTTCGCAAACTTGGTCTACGATGCACGAAATTCGCTCACTGAGGTGGCTTTCAATACCGCTTAAGTGTATAAAACAGCAGGGCTACGTGTTGATTCACTCCAGATAATTCTTTTAACAACCACAGAAAACAAAATGTTGTCTTAGTCTTTCAGGAGGTTTTTCTTTTTTTGAAGTGACATTTCACCCAATAAATCTCAAAAATGATGCCAGACCACATTGCCTTGATAACTATCCCTGCTGTTACTACACACAAAATTTATTTGTGCCGTCTGTCTCAGTTTATAACAATCACTGCTAGAGGAATGTTAAAAGAACTTTGAGAAACTGAGTTTTTTAAAGGGTTACATACTTAAAAGAAATATGTAATTTCTGAAGAGAATTAGGTATGAATTTCCAAACAATTATGCTGTTGAGAGGGATACTGGAAGAACAAGCACATTCCAATCGGGACAATGTTAACAAGCCAACTGTTTATGCTACAGAAGAATCCCTAAATCCTTAAAGAACTAGTCAAGTCAAGTGTTTCTATTGTCATTTCAATCATATACTGTACACTCTATACAGTGAGTTAAAATGCTCTTTCTTCATAGATCAAGTGGTGTTACATTTAAACTCTATAATAAGACATTCAAGACAAGGCTACATCTTTAGTGCATGCATGAGGTAAACATGAAGTGCAGTGAATACTTCAGGTAGTGCATTATAAGACAGACAAGGGACAGGACAGAGAACGCAAGACAGGGAATAAGTAGACTTGTACTACAGCAGTAGCTGTAATAATCTAAGTGGAGCTAGTTAGGTAGAGAAGGTAACTCAACTCAACTAAATCAACTCATAACAGTAGAGTCTTTGAGGGTTGAGGGATTAGGGTTTTAGCCTAGGGCCCTGGCCACCCTGAGACGAGATTGGGTCAGAAGGCAAATAAGCTAGTGTTCCAAAGGGTTGGTGGACTCAATCAACTATGTACTGTACGTGCATTGCTATTATAAGCAATGTATAACTGTATGGTGTCCAAACAAGACCCGCCCTATTACCCAAGGTCTATGAGGTCATCATTCCGAGCCCAAACAACAGGGCTACAGTTTGAAGCATTCTGGACTATTGCTTTAACACTGCCAGTAAAAACAGCACAGGCCTAAATGCAAACTGTGTGCACCGTGCAACTTCATATGGGAGTACTTCTGCAAACTAATGGATGACTGGAAACAAACAGGGAGAGAGGAAGTTCAACTATTGTGCTAGATCTCCTGCGCCGTCTGGCTAAAACCGCACAAACAATGACATCATCACACACACAACCAATGGTGTTCTCTTGATTTTATGTGGATGCTGCAGGTCACTGACCCAGAAAGAAGATAATTCAATACTCTAACACACACACATAAGGACTTCATCGAATCGGTCCAAAGGTGGAAATACGCATCAAGCTCCAAACATCCTTTAAAAAAAATGACTGCCATGTAAACACACACAAACAACACATGTAAACACAGACAAAGACTCGGTCTGAGGGGGGAAAAAAAACCCTTATTGAATCAGCACTTGAATTATCCGGTTGACTGACCCGTGGTTTAATCACGAGGGGTCGGTCACCAATTAGGCAGATGTATGGGCATGTTCTATTGAAGCAGTAGCATGGGGTGAGTGAAGGCATTCTCTGCGGATGAATACGTGTGTGTGTGTGTGTGTGTGTGTTGGTGTTTATGACTGTGCGTTGGCTCATGCTACGCCGCTAAAGCGAGCCCGACTGTCCACGGCCTCCAGTTGGCTCTGTGCCAACATCTGTGTCACTTCAACTGGGCCATCTGGTCTGGACGTGTGCGTGCGCATGTACCCTCACCCAGTCTCCTGTTTGTTCTCTTTCTCTCCCCCAAACACACACACACTCTTGCAAAGGCACTTCCACACACAAAGGGCATACAGTTGTTGGCCCAGTCATGCACAAAGCCACATACAATAGCCAGGAACTCATCCTGTAGCTAGCACACACGCACACACACACACACACACACACACACACACACACACACACACACACACACACACACACACACTTGCATTTTGGCTGACCTTATCCTAACCCTGCACACAAACACACACACACAAACACATGCACATGCAGTCTCCCTGCTAAACACAATACACTAATATACAGTACAACAGGAAAGCTTCACAACTGCCTTTCCTTCCATGCTGAGACTTTTTTTCTCTTTATATTACTATTATTACTTGCTCATCTTGAAGTTCCTCCCCCATTGTTTTGCTGCTCTGCTCTACTTCCATCCCTCATAGCCCTGGGGGTTGTCGTGCTGGTGTGCGAATGTGTGTGTGTGTTTAGGGGGTGGGGACAGCTCTATGGACACATTTAGCCCTACACCATGTGTATCCTGTCTGAGCGTTGAGTGAACGCTATGCTCCACTCCCCAATCCACCCCACCCACACACACACACACACACACACACACACACACACACACACACACTCTCTCTCCCTACCCGCTAGCTACTTTAGTCTGCATGCTTCCACCTCCTCCAGAGAGTGTGAAATTACCCCTGGCATAGTGTAATCTCTGCCCTGAAGCACAGCTAAATACACTAGTTAGTAAATCCATATTGTTATTACACAGTGTTATATTTTGTCTATTGCTACATGATCATAGGTACGACAGTGCAAATGACACAGTGCGACAGTTAAAAGAAAGTGTATGGAAATATATCTATTTACAGGTTGGCATCCCGACTTTGGGAGGTAACTTGAAATGGAAACTAGACAGCCATGTGGTTTGTCATTTTCAGTTCTTTGAGAGGAGAGTTTTTTGCTTTTTAATTACCCAACTCTGCTCTTTTGAGAATGCAATCACTACAGGTTGGCACTGAGCGTATGGGGCAATCTGGCTGTTAGACACACAGAGAAGTAAGGCCAACTATTTGAAAGCGTACGGAAATATATTTACAGGTTGGCATCCCAAATTTGGGAGGTAACTTGAAATGGAAACTAGACAGCCATGTGGTTTGTTGTTTTCAGTTCTTTAACAGGACAGCGTTTTTTTTTTTTTTTAATTCCAATCACACGGCCGTTTTGAGAATGCCATCACGAGAACTAACAGGTTGGCACTGAGCACATGGGGCAATCTGGCTGTTACAGACACACATAGAGAAGTGAAGCCAACTATTTCCCCTTTGCTACTCTAAGCAGCTGGCCTGTGTGACAAGTCACCGGGGACAGCTATGCCGGGCCCCACTGCAGGGCAGTGTTTCGCTCATTCAATCGTCTGGAGCTGGGAAGCACCAAATCAGTGCTAAACTCATTTTGCTTGATGTTCATGCGGATCAAATGGGTCACCGAGGGAAGAAGGGACCAAGCGGAGGCAGACATACAACACCCACTGACGGTCCAGGAAAAAAAAAAAAAATAAATAAGTGTTTGACTACGCTGGAACGTTTGGACAGGGTCTAAATTTAGGACAGTGGGACGAGTGCTCTGAAGTCATAATCTGTTTACAGTTTATCTTTCCCACCCATCTAACATCCTGTTGGCTTTCATCTCGTTAGATGTTACAAATGCGCCTTATTCCATCATTAGCCCTTGAAGGTAATGGCTTGTGATTTTATTTCCAGCGTATCAGTAGCATTAGGCCCTAGGCTGGACTAAAGTAGTCCCCACAGCCTGTCTCCTTGGTGTTTATACTAAGGACCACCCTGGCTGATGTACAGTGGAAATTATGAGGCATTAATAGTACAGTACGGCTTCCATTCCCAAACTTAATGGATTCCAGTTGTGTAAACCGCTTGGCTTTGCCATTTCACAACAGTCGCTGGGAAGAGAGTTCAAATGAAATGGCGGCACGCTGCACCTCTGCTGTCCGCAGTACCTGCGTCTGATATATTTGCCGTGACTGAATTGGTATTTTATGAACGGATTTGCAAAAGCTGTTGACAGCAGACAGCAGATGGAACCTCGGGTCTGGATGAAAGAAAGGCTTGAACTGTGTGCTTTGTTTTCCTGTGTGCTGTTGGAGGGGGGGGGGGGGGGGGGGGGGTGGGGTGTAATGGAGCGGAGGCCCAAGCGTGGGTCGTTACCAGTTTTGGTTCCAGCGATGGGCGAACTCCACCAGGAGCATGAGCTGGATGAGGAGGAAGAGGACGCCTCCGACAGCCCCCACGTAGCGCCACGCTGCAGAGGGAAAGGGAGGAGGAAAGATACAGAGAGATAAAAAGAAGAAGGAGAGAGAGAGAGAGTGAGAGGCAGACAGAGAGAGTCTCTCCAAATTGCATGTAGAAGTCCAATCTTGAACACTCAAGGAACTCAGCCAGACTGCTCTGTAGCCAGAATTCCAAAATGGAATTTTGTGGTAAAGATTGCTGCAATTTTATACTAGGCTAGATCTGGATTCCTAGGACAGCAGTTACCAAGAGATTGTATCAAGCATACAGAATCATCATGACTACATTTAATGTTACTCTTAGACGAAAATAGTAAATAAGTTTAGTTAACTTAATTTTCTAACATGAACAATCCTGGAAGAACTATACACATACCCCTCTTACATGGTTATAAAGCCATTCAGTTAATTGGCAGTGCATGAGAATAGCTTACAGGTGGGTAGCTTGTTCATATTTATGCAGGAAAGACATACAGAACAATAATTTATGCACGCTGGACTGACCGAGAGAAGCTTATTTTTTATCACAAGTACAATTGATTATAATTCTTTTAATGGAGGACTATTGAGAAAATTGTAAGTTGCACGGATTCATCATTTACCATGTTTCAACCTAATTAATTGTCAATCATTAGCAACCAGCAAGGCAGTGATTTGTCACTGAATCTTATTGTGAAATATTGTGACTTCAGTGTGAATACGCCAGTAGCCCAGGAATTATCCGCCCCCAAACATCGCCATGCTTAATAGAGTTAAGGCACGAATGTATGACAGCATTCTATAACAAACTAGATTAAAGGAAATGGAGCTCTGAATGTATTCTCATTTGTCATACGTCTCATCCTACTGGCAGTCACACAACCTTTTATGGTACTTTTTTGTCACAACCTTTCTTTTGTACTTGATGTATTTTTTTTGTATTGTACATTGCTTTAGATAACGGCATCTGCAAAGAGACAATCTCTGTACAGCTTGTTTTCTGTTTTAATATTGAAGCACTTCGCAAACAACTTTTCACAAACACTTTCTGATCTTCATGCTGCATTGTTTTGGCTGGTTGCTAATGTAAACCTTATGAGACACTGGACAATGAAATGAATCATGTCATGGAATGTTCCCAATTAAATTAAGCCATAAATCTTTTTCGCCACAAAAAGCAGACAAATGTAAAAAGCCACAGGCTTCTCTGTAGGGGTCAGGGATAAAAAACAAAACAAAAATTAGCTAATTGATTTGATTTCAAAATGTTTATACACTCCCAAAAAAACGATTGAAAGCAGAATACAACACAATCGAACTGAAAAATTTGTTAATAATCAAAAATAACAAAACAACATCTATGACATTTTTGGAAGTCAGGGGGAAGATACAGAACCACTAGGCTGGCCAACAGTCTGTACCCCCCAGGCTTTAAGACTGCTGAATGAACACTAAAGCGGCTCCGCACACCGCTTCCGACACAGTGCGGAGCACTCTGCCTTCAAAATTCCATTCCATTGTTTTCAATGCAACCCCGCACACCAGCGCCGATGTCTTCCGTACTGGCAAATGAACTATTACCAACCATCACCTTTCCGCACTCTTTAGCCTACAGTAGATGCAGTGCATTACATTTTTGCCCTAGTCATATCTTATCGTATCATAACACACTGGCTTCTCTCATCTAGTTTAGTAGCTAGCTGGTAGGTAAGACACACACTCAAGCGCGCTCGTACACACTCACACACACACACGCGCACACACACACACACAGGACTACGGCCAACCAGATGAAGGTTCCGCCTTTCTTTAATTCTGATTTGTTTAGACCACGATGTGGGTGCCTAGGCAGAGCCCAAATTGACTTTCGGAGTTGCATCTTTCCCTGAAAGGCTGGTCGCACCGGTGCGACCTCCGTTTTTTTTTAGTCGCACTACTGAAAAATTAAGTCGCATGTGCGACCAAATTGGTCGCACTCTAGAGCCCTGTGAATTGAGAATTGATAAGTGCAAAATATAGAGTTAGATAGAATACAAGGGGAAAAAAGATGTTCTTGCATCCAGGGCACTTGATATCATGAGCAAGTGAATGTGGCTCTCACCACGGAGTGAATCTGAGAGTTTCATTTAGGGAGATTTATGGAACGTTTCAACTTTCAACTACACTTTAATCTGAAATGACAAAAACATGGACAACTAGTGATCATGGTAAAGAGAACCTAAATTAGGCCAGCAGCATATATACATTACCTGTGAATTCGGCTTGCATAAATCGACTCAAATGCATGGATTCATGCGCACAAGCATGTACAATAAAAGATAGGATAGGCAGATCATCTTTGCCATCATTACATTAGGTTAATAAAGTCATTGTTTGAAATCAAAGTAGATGTGTTGTGTTTGCTTTGTGCTTGTTGCCATCCAAAAAATGTGAAAATGTGGGCCTATAATTTATGAATACATTCTAATGAAAATTAAAACCATATCTGATCACAGTCAATCACAGTCAATCACAGTCAAAAATCCAAATCCCATCACGGAAGGCCCATACTGTCAAAATCTTTACTGTTTTACCAAATTCAGATTGAATATAACTTATACAGTTTATACTGTCCATCCCTACTCCACCACCATGACAGCAGTTGGAGAGCCTGACAGAGATTGTACAAACGACAAAACGACAAACCACCATCCACACTGGAGGGCCATACAGGCAAGGACCAGGCCAAATCCCCCGGGTCCAATTCCCCTCTCTCCCCCTGAGGGAGGGATCAGAGCTACAGCAATGTCAAACGTTCCCTGAGGAGTTTGTGAGCCCTTGAAGAAGACGACTTCAAAAGCATGGGTCTCTCTCTAAAGCACAGGGCAGTTACCGCCACCGCACACATTTTCGTTTGTTTAACACAAGCGCGGGCTCCAAGGTCAAAGAGACCTTTGCCGTGGAACATTGCAGTGTGTTATTTCTTTGCATTTTCAGAGCGAGAGTGGTTAGGTTAGGTCTGACGGAGAGCGCAAAGGAATGCACAGTGGATGTAGTTTATCATTAGAGGCTGGAAAAAGATAGACACTTGGGGAGGATTGGGAGGTTCATTTTTTAGCTCATGAAAGTTAGAGGGAGGAAAAATAGAACACAGATCCGAGAAATAACGTACGGTACCTTCAAGAAAGGTTTCCTCATTTGGTAGGAAGAATCCTCCAGCGCAGCAGGCCACCAACGCCACAAATTTGAAGAACCAGAACCTGAATAATGTGTGACACAGAAAGCCAAAAAAAAAAAAAAAGGCCGTCAGATGATTTCCACAGAGCCTATGATTCACCGATTCATTATCCTTATGGTGCTTGTTTCTGTGGGCCTGGAACAGCAAAATAAGCCTTCTTGTTACTGCTACTCATACTGCAAGCTTAGTCATTAATGAGAAGTCTACACAGACATAAAGTATTTCTGATGCAAATGGCATAGACTTTCATGTTGACAAGCGTGGCAGGCGTAGGCATCTTTTGTGTGTCGCTCACGCTGTGCTAAAAAAAAAAACACCCATACACATCTTTCTGCTTAATGATACCTCACAAACCCTTATTAATTACTTTTGAAACCAATTATGATCTTTAACAGAACAGAGAAACAGAGAGAGCTAAGCCATTTGGTGAATGAGGGAAGGACTTGAGTTCATTCTGCAGAAACTTCCCCTGGACACATCTTGGGAATTAATACATCTATTCATTGGTGAGCAGTGTGGGAGGACAGTGAGGAACACGGGGGAGACAGCAGGGGGGAAGGGGTGTGTGTGTGTGTGTGTGTGCTGACAGCGGCGGGGGTGTACACTGACAGCTACAGTAAACGCTGTTCAAGGGTTGGCCAGTTTGAAAGGCTGCAGCAAGGAAATGAGTATGTATTGGGATGAGAAAGAAGGAAGAGAGAGAGCTAGACGTACCCATTGTGAATAGCTGCCCGGCACCCACTGCTGGTCTTCACCCGTATGGTGAAAATGCAGAAGAAGAAGAAGAAACAGGACATGCCGAAGCAGACCTTGTAGACGGCTGAGTAGCCCACCAGGTGCTTGCAAATGCTCTTCTCGCTGTTGTCGCTCAGCTGGTCCAGCTTCTCACACATGTTACTGTAGAATGGGATCTGGGGGTAGCAGGACAGAGCAGAAATTCATTTCAAGCTGTGCACTGTCAAAAGTACTTAGCTGTCTGAATATCAACCACCATAACTCCAACCCCTGATGTAGAATTCTACAGTGCAATTCATACATTCAGTCAATTCATACCATTTCCCATCAATCCATTTCTGTTTGGAAAACCAGGCAGTACAAAATTAGGCATTAATAGATGTTTGTACAAATAATTTGAGGTAATATTTGTTTTCCGTCTTGGTTAGACTGTTTGCAGAGAGAGAGAGAGAGAGAGAGAGAATATATATCTGACTAAGACACTAGTAGGCCTACACACACAGCACTGTATGTGAACTCAGATGACTCACTGCACTCGCACACCAGGGCCATCCAAAGCTATTCCTGGATGATTTCAACATAAAGTAAATTCATCTCCCCAATGTTAAGCTGTCCGGACAAGGACAGCCAAAGCTTTTACTCTTTTCCACAGCATGGGTATTACTGTCAACCCATGTCCAATATTTAATATCTTCTTTTTGCAAGGAGCAAACAGAATTGGCAGAGGGAGCTCTTAACTTCAGCTGTGTAGGATTATTCATTTGGAAAACCCCATGATGTATATTTGGCCTAGTAAGTAACATTGAGGACATGTAATGGTAGCCTAGGGTAAAAGAAATATGTTTAACCTGAAGCAGTGCTTGAGCATCTAAAAAAGAAAAAGCAAACATAGGCACGCCTTTAAAAGAACGATTAAAAGGTGAAAGTTTGGCCTACACGTTGTCGTGCGACAGCTTAAAATCCTCTTCTAACAACCATCTAAAAGCTTTTTAGAAGAGGGTTTTCTTTTTGACACTGAAAACACAAAGCATAGGAACTACTTAATGCAACGTTCTGTGTTGCTAACTCCTGCTTTTTGAACACATGTGCAGGACATAGTACTTTGGATTTGGGTCCCTTAAAAAAAAAGAAGGGAGGGGGGGTGCAAGGGGGTGCTCTTTGTTACTTGACTGGTCTCTTGTTCCCATGTGAAATTCTAAACAGCAGGGGAGTCAACACTGCCTCTGAGGACAATAGCAGAGGCACGACCAGCCTGTAAACCAGGGCACACATGACCGTCCTCACGCCACACAATGCTTCTCCCAGAGCACCAGGCAACATTCCATTGTGCTGCCAGTCTCCAAGGAAAAGAAGTGCAGTCTAGGAACTACTGCTACTGTCAGGGGGTGGAGGAGCGTAGCTACAAAGACTTTTCCCTTCTTCAATTAAAGTTGTAGTTCAGCCTGCCATACCATTAGATCTTTTTTGGCGGGGGTAGTTTGAGGGCCCCTAGTTTTTACAGTCTTTCCTTAACAATACTTTGTGGTGTTGTTATCCCTCAATAGCTGGAGTTGAGGTATGGAAAACAACATGTCCAAAGAGGAAAGCGCTAAAGGGCTTGTTTACTTTCAAGGGATTACTGCGCAAGTATTTATTAGACTACAAAAGTGTGCAGGAGCGGATTAAACAAAAAATTTCTAGAGGTGTTCTCTCCTGCGGTTTTACGCACTTCCATTAGGACATTTTACTACGCAAAATATAAAACACAGAGTTCTCTCCTGCTCTTCCCCAACTTTTTTTTTTTAAGTTGTCATGGTGAGCGCATGTGTTTGTATGTAATGAGGGCGAGTCAAAGCAGGGACATGCTGAAACTTGGTTGAGCAGACAGCAGGCAGACAGTTAGCCATCTTTTATTTAGGATATTTCTATATTTTTGTATGTGTTTGTGTGTTTGTGTGTGTGTGTGGGGGGGGGAAGGGGCGACTTACGTTCAGCATCTGCTGCTCCACAGTGGGTGACATCATGATGATGCAGATGACGGTCACCAGCATGAAGTAGAGGGCGTACATGAAGCGCGTGCCAGTGGACTGCTTTATCTTTGGGCAGCAGCCGCAACACAGCGAGCAAGCCGCTGAGCCACAGCAGCACGCCAGCTGCAAAAAGAAGTGGGATTAAGGAGGGACGGAATGTAAATAAAACATCTGAACGAACACACACACACATAGCAGCACAATGCTTGACTGTTGCATTTCCTTCCCAACCCCCCCCCCCTCCCTTTCTTTAAGTTACCAAAGAGTTCTAAATTGTTAAACCTTGTGGGAACAGATATAATGCTAATAATCAAACTCTAGTCAATTCAAACTGTCTATGCACATGTGAGGCACAGAGGGCCGGTTCTTTCTTGCCATTTGCCTATAAAACATAACAAACCGTATGCACTATAAAACCACGTCAAATGAAGGGCATGATGAGTAGTTGTATTCTCCACAATCCCATATTATATGTAATTAATGCTCTAGTGTTCTCTAATTGCTGTCAAGACGGCAGACGGAAGAAGAGTATATAGTTTAGGCTATAGAGACTAAATATAAAGCACCTTTAGTCTTTAAAGTCTTTTATCCAACATATAGGCCTAAACCGTTTTTGTTATGGAGCCCGCATTCATATGCCCACTTCACCAGCATCATAACACTGAGAGGCCCGGTGCAGTTGGAACTCATGAGCTCACAACCACAGATGTTTTAAACAAACCCCAAGCTGCTCCCATTGGTCCAGGACCTGCTCTAGCCATTCCACAGAGCAATTCCTATTGGCTGGTGCCAGTGGAGCAGCAGGATTGTTTCCATGGCCGCCTGCCTGTCAGCAGCAGTAGAGGAGCAGTGTGGAGGGCGCATCCAGAGAGATTACTGGCATTAAGGCTGTATCAATTCTACAAGGCACAGCTGATGTGGGGCTTGAGACAGGCGCATCTGGAAACGTCTTTATCGGTTCATCTGCTGCTGTCTGCGTGAAATATTTCAGTGGCTGATAAAAATCTAGACGATGACGAAATGGAGCTACAAACAACATGTGTTAATCCAGCATAAAAGGGATACTGGAGGGTGTGACACAGAATAGCCTCGTCTTGGCCCAAATTTTAACTAGTGAGTTTGGAGATTACTTTTTCATTTCTCTCTACAATTTACTATTTGGGACATAGACCAAACTGTAAATAGCTTGCCAACACACACACAACCAAAAAAAGACTGGAGGCTAGAGACCACTAAGCGAATGGTGCACACCTCAATGCAGGCACTCCCTCCCTCAGTGGTGGGAAGAACCAACGTGGGTGGGTGTTGTGGGGGGGGGGACTGTGGTTAGCTTGGCCATTGATTATCCACCAGCACATTCTGAGGAAAGGGCCCTCCTTCATGTTGGTCTGTGAAGTATGGGGGGGATCTAAAGACAGACCCTCAGGCTACGCCCCAACCCCCAACACTGACCTCTTCCATGCTGTGTGAGGGATACCCCTTTACACACACACACACACACACACACACACACACACACACACGGTGCCCCTTTGGCCCCTCGAATACTTCCCTTTTCATGTCCCCCAGCTGCTGGTTGAGTCTTTGGGTGAAAGGCGATAGGGCCTTGCTGCCTCACACACAAAGGCCATCTAGCTCCAAGACAATGACCGGGACGCTGTAACCCCATCCATGGGAGTGACAGAGAGTGTAGAGTGAGACTTCCCCGTTCTGTCCCGCTTGATTGATTCCTGCTGCCAGGATCAGCAAAGCACTCAGTCTACCTGGGTCTAACTTGTCTTTTGTGGAGCATTATGGCGCATCTTTCAAAATGAAAACCGGCGTGACTGCATAGTCGAGCACTGGGAGCAAGACTAGCTAGATAGCTTGTGTATACACACAGTACTGACACACAGCACTCTTGGCAGGAAATGTATGACTCACCAAGTCAGTTGGAAAAACAACAACACACTACAAAAACACTGCCAAATGCTTATGGTCTCATGTTAAACTACGAAACAATAGATTAATTGGAATATCTTTGGTTCAAGAAACTGTTTAGGACAAAACAAATTTCTCTTTCATTTTCTCAATGATTTTTTCCAATGTATAATGAATGTTTACAACAAGGTTCGCCATATTGAGCTGCCAACAATGGCATTTCTTTCAATGGAACACATTTAATTTTGGAACATCAAAATGGAAAATTTGATCCACTTTTAGCAGCTCTTGTTACAAAGTCTGAGGAAGTGAATGATTTCCCCTGCAACTATGAAACTCTGCATCTATAACATCAAGGACAGTTGTAGGACAAAAAAATACGCTTTACAATAACCCCACAGTTCCAGTTTTATCAATGAATCTTTTGTTGTACCGCTGCTGTGTTAGCAGGGTGATAGTACAAGCGAGACAAAAATGTATTACTTCACTGTTTCAAGTGTACACTGAAGTCGCCTTTTGTCTCGAGTAAATAGAGGCCATGGCTACGCTAGCCATCTGAATGCCATAGGCTGGTGAATATCTGCTGTAGAATGAAATGCGTTTCACACTTAGTATTCAGGGTGCGAATACTCTCGGTATAGCCTAGGTGTGAGAAAATCAGGGTCATCATTCCCATCAGTGAAAACACAGCCCCTTCTACAAGTTGACACAGACCCACAGGCCACATATAGGCCTATAGGTTGACAAACAACTCCAAATCTCACAAAGTCTATAGAACTGTGAAGCAGTTGGTCTCAGTGCAAAATATTGAGATGGTTAAGATTCTTTGTCCTCTACACTCGGTCATGAAAATGAGGCTAGTCCTCTGGAAAACATGACATCATAATTGGAGTAGTTGTTGAAGGGGGAAAGGGGGGGGGGGCGTTTGAGCTTTCCATCCCTCTAGTATCAGATACATTGAATTGAATATTCAATTTAGCAAGAGCTTGCCTTCCCTTTCCCTCATAAAAAAAAAATCCACATTACAGTATGCATTGTGACAGCTTAAACACAAAGACCTCAAAGCGCAGCCTATTTCAAGGCATTTCATCATGTGTTTGCTGGGAGCCACCTCCTTGGGAACTGATAATGCAAGTGCATGTGAGTCACTGCAATTCAATAGCACCCTGAACACATGCCCGCATATTCATGTGGATTTTAGTGCCAAGGAGATACCGTACATCTGATTTCTCACCATCACCACAAAGGTATGTACCCGAAACCTGATGAAAATAACAGAAAAAAATAACACTTGCCAAAGAAACCAAGGCCTGTTTTCGTCTGTGTAGTTTATTTACACTGAATGAGAGGAAATGTTCAGTGGGTAGGGATATCCCTGTCAGAAATTCCCCATGTCAGCAACCCCATGGCGGTTTGTGTGTGTCAGACATGCCGTATCCCCCAAGATGCCTGCCAACAACTAACTCTTGACAGGTCCGCACTAATGAGACAGAAATCCAGACACTGAATCCCTTTTGGCTGCTGGGATCTTACCCCTCCTTTTCCCCAGCACTAATCTTATACAAACAAACCGCCTCAAAGATTCTACAAGGAAATGAAAAGACCACCCGCGGACCACATACAATAAAAAAGCTCAGCCTGTAAATGAGGTCCACTTCAGGCAGAAATTAGCATATGGAGACTGTAACAAGGACAATATTGAGGAAAGGACCCGCCTTTCTACCATCTTCACCGATAAATCGATAAGGGACGAGTCGTCTGCTGATTTTTTGAAAATTAAGGTCATCTAATAAGCCTTATCTCACATTGGGCACCTAATAACTGCTATTAGCCCAGTGTTGCTTTCAGTTTTGATCCATGCTTTCTTTAACATTTCCATCATCTACAAAATATTGTTAATAGACTCGTTAATAGACGGTTCAGTAGGTCATGATAGTTAAAGTTAGTTACAATGTATTCAGCAATGGCAACAACGTAGCACCTGGTATTCAGGATGTCGACAAAAGCAAACTTTCAAAAAAAATAAATAAATCAGGAGGCAAACTATGATTGACTCCAGATAAACAATGCTCCGACTGGTTGTACTTTGTACGAATATGTTGGTTTCATTTTATTGGGTTGGTGGAGGCATCTTGCATAGGCTAATGCCCTTTAGAAATGAACAAGAAATGTCCTACATTACAGCTCTGTTTGCCCAGTCAGGCACTTGACCATATTGAAGGGTATGCGCAAACCAACTCGCCAAAATGTTTGCTTTGTAGGACTCAGCGAATAACCAATACGAAAGTAGACGTTCAGTGTTTAACATTACGTTAATTGTATCATTGTTCCAATGTTTATCGCACTCAAAACAACTCGACGACATCGAAATCATCCCTGACCACGTTTGCAGATGCTTTCAACCCACCAGAAAGATAACGATAATTTTAACTTATCGTTTCAACCGAACGTTAGCGACTTTTTCAAGGCAAGTAAATTGGTTCCTCTAACAATGAGAACATCTAGGCACTGGTTCAGCTTCACATTCAATCCCGATGCTAACGTCTCCCTTGTATGTCACGTTATAACGAGAAGTTTGATCTAACACGGCGTGACTGAAAAGACGACAAACTACTCACCTGAGAAAGACAGCATTGGTTACACATTTTAGCTGTTCAGTTTGCAAATCCAGTCCAAGACTGTTGTTATATCCTTTTAAGTTGATGTATCGCTCATTAAATTCGATGAAATTCCGAGTGGTATCGCTCCTATGACTTCCACCTATCCCCACCAGCTCGACTAGCGTGCGTCTGGTGAGCGTCCAGGCAGACAAAAGGCAGTGATGCATGCACGGCTTAACGTGAAGACGAGCGACGCTGTATGGAAATTTTGGCAAGAGCAAAATTTTCGTCTATTAGATTGCAAGTAAACAGCACCTGATGATAGGCATGACACAACCTTTGATATCGAAGTAAGCCTTTAAGTGACATCCAAATGAATTTTCAACTATTAGCTACTTCCGTTGACGTCATGCCGATTGGCTGGGACCGAACCCACAAACCAAAACGATTTTTGAGGATTGAACACTTGCTACAATTTCCATACATTATGATAAATTAAGTTGAATATTTTTAATTTCATTAATTTAATTCATTTATTTGTTAAACTGGCAGTGATTTTTTTTTGGTGAGGTTAGCCAGTTGTCAAAACCATAAGTCTACAGCATCAGATTTCATTAACATGCAAAATTATACTCCACAACAAATGGTACAAATTAATCATAATTTAATTATGCAGAGCATTTACAAAACATCTACAAAAATAAAATAACCCCCCCCCCAAAAAAAAAACACAAAAAAAAAACAAACATATAAACAAAGAAACAAACGTCACCATTACTCCATTCCAGCAGACCAACACATTCCGTTTTACAGGCTCATTCATCAAACTTTTGTGTTGAGGCTCCTGAAATCCCGGCAAAACCAACCATAATCGTTGAAATGTCATGAGCCTCTGCCTCAAACAGTGGACTACCTGTTCCACTCTCTCATTCAAAAAACCAATTTCTTGGACACAGTCCCTGAAATGAAACAGTGAAGTCAGAGTAATTATGCAGGGTTCAAAACAATCATCCATGTAACGTTATGACCCAAATGCCTTGTCTGACAGACTTTCATGAAGAAAGGGCCCTTCACTTGCAGTCGTCTCCACAAAATAAAGATGCAACAGATACATGGGCATTAGTTTTAATGCACAGTGCATAATAATGACAACACAGCTATGTGATCTCAAAAAGTGATACAATTGGTAAACTAACCCTCAGATATGGCATCACGCTTTCGTTTAGTCCCAATAACAAGGTTCTCCTTCTCTTTTAGGGCTTCTGTTGAGCAATTTGGTCGAGGAAGCTGAGGTCCTGGGGTTGGTCCTGGCCTGTTGCTGAAATACCTCACCTTAAGAGCCTGCATGGATGGAGCGGTAACAGATGAGTGAGTTTTCAGGTCTACACATATGGATCATTCAGACGTGACGGCAGACAGACAGCAACACTCTGCGTTAACGCTCACAACAACCAGTCGCTGCTGTGCAATTTTTTATTTTTTTTTATTTTGAGCATTAACGCCGAGCATTGCCATCAGTTTGTCGTCATGTCTGAATGATCCGTTAGGCTTGGTTAAGCAGAAGAAATATGGGAGGTAATTCACCACCACTGATAAACACCTGTTCAACAGCCTGAGATGCTTTTCACATTATCCCACCAGAATTTTACAAGCTGGATTAGGGAGCTTGTGAGCAGGTTTCTTACTTGGTAGCATTAACAAAGAATGCTCAGCATCCTTGTATAGAGTCAAGTCAGGCCGGGGGGTGTGTGTGTGTGGGGGGGGGGGGTGTCTTATGAGGGATATCTGACCTGTGTTGCTGTGAGCCGGGTGGAGGGGTTAAAGGTGAATAATCCCTGCAGTAACTCCAGCAGGTCATCCCCAGCTGCGCTAAATATGTGCTCAAGAGGAGTTCCAGGAAATAACTTAAATGACACATAATCAGGCAAGCTGGTCATCCCCTGCAAAAGTAAAACATAAAACAATACAGATTAATGTATCATCATTAAGGCAGACATTACTGATCACTACATTGGTGAATTAACTTTGCATTATACATACAAGGAGGTCAAGCTGTGATATTTTACTAAGGCAATAAACTTAAAGTTATAGTATTTGGAAATCGTAACCACATGCTTGGAACCAGGTGTTAATAATCATTATCATCTCCTTACAAAATGACCACACAAGTCTCTTTCTCCATTGTTTACTCTCAAAAAACTCAAGAGGTGGATTTACTGAAAAATCCACAAATGAAAAAAAAATTACTGAGTCTGTAACACAAAGTCCACTTGCAGGGTATACAGTATGCAGGAATCCTATGGTTAAATTTAATATGTTCAACACCTTTTTTAACCGGGTCTATTTTATACACCCTAGGGGCTAAAAGGACCCCGAACGGGAATGACCCACATTCACATCTTACAAGGGACACACACGCATGAACTCAACATGACAAAAAAGGGAAACCTTGCAAGTGATCTGATATCCACAAGCAGTCAGCTGTTGTTCGAAGCCAGACACTAACAGCAGATTGTATTATTTTGTATTATTAACAACAAGTAAAGCTTTTGTCCAAGAATTTCTCAAGTACACTGCACCCTGAGAAGTAAACCATGTGTGAGTTTAGCCCTGGCTCCCCGTTTAAACCATAAATGAACTATGCATAGCCAAAAGCCAATATTCACGAGAGCTTCATAAGTATGTGTGCAACAAACCCTTCACATGGAGTCGAACATTCTAACCACTGAGCTGAAAAGCCCAGGCTTCCAACTCGGTGGTTAAAAGCATTCTTGAAGGCTAGGGTTGTGAGGATTTAACTAGCCCAGGCTAGTTCCCATCTGTTGTATGTGCACACTAAATAACTGGCTAATTCATTGTACTGAACTCCAATAAAAAAAAAAAAGCATTTCACATTTTTTAAGATTTAAAGGGAATCTGACATACTTATTACAACTCTGCAGACAACCTGGCTTGTGTAAAGCTGAAAATGAACCTTAGTGAGTAATTGGTGTTGTCAAACAGAAGCCCAAAAACAATCTGATATTTTCAGAATACCAGTGATATGCCTTTATTTGATCTTTTTTATTTAGAATTTTGAGTTTACCAAAGAGGATAAACAGTCTTCATGTTTAGCTTACAAACCACGATAAACAAACACTTACTGGCCATGTCTCTTCTGTTGGTGTTCCCAAAGCTTCAAATATTTTTGTCAGTTGATCTAGGTCTGAGTCCCCAGCCAAAAATGGCAACTGAGGGCAAAACATTGAGACAATGTGCATAAAAATGAACAATCAAAAGTTAATACATAGTATGTATTAAGTAGATGTTATCCAACTCAGAAACCTGAGGTCACGTAAGCTGCTATGATCTTACCCTGAGAAGCAGCTCGGCAAGTATACAGCCCACTGCCCACATATCCACCCCAACACCATACATCCTGGCACCAAACAGAAGCTCAGGAGCACGGTACCACCTGAACAAATAGAGAAAAGTGACACAAACTTAAAACTTCAGCAGCATCAAAAATATCTCAAAGGAGTGTCGTTTTTACATCAGTTGAAAGATAAGATTTTCATGTTATGTGCTATCAATTTTATTCTAAGGCCTCTGATTCCCACAAATGTGATCTAAAAGAACTTTGAAGAATAGACCCACCACTTCTCCAAGTCACATAAATGTGTATAATTAATTCAAGTACACATTAGGGGAAATAAACATTACAATACAGGAGAAAAAGCTGAGCAGCAAAGTTAGTGTATGGATGAACAGACAAAATATATAATACCGTGTAACAACTTGATGTGTGTAGACTCTGTTTGGACTTCCAAAAGCTTTGGCCAAACCAAAATCAGCTAGTTTCAGGACTCCATTTTCATCGAGCAACAAGTTATTCGGCTTTAAATCCTATTTTAAATAAATAAAAAAACAATACAACAGATTATATTGGTAGTAAAATGATCCCAAGGCAAATATTATGTCAGCTTTAAGGGGTTTCATAGAAGGACAGTCCCCAATTCAACTGAGGCATATGCATATAAACTTGACTGACTGGCACACAGGAATTGCAATAATCTGTATATGTTATGAGCTATCTGCAATGCCTGCTGGAAATAACAGAGATAAGCTACTTCCCTCTACAGTTTTCCTGAATACAAAAGACCTCAGTTTGGATGTCTTATCAAGTTTAACAGTGTGATTGTAAGTAGCTCTGAGTCTGTTTGTTTCAACAACACCAAACCCCAGCACTCACACCCCTTATCAAGGAGATGAAAACACAAAGATGTTTGACTTCATGCGCCAAACTGCTTTCCATGGAAGAGCAACATGTAACATTTTTCACAAGGATAAATAGCTTAGAACTCATTCTGTGTTAATAAACATTGTTGAATTCTGAAAGCACTGATTAAGGCTGAAGTAAACACAAATAGGAGAGACCAATCAAAATCTACTAAAACACACAGTAATACTGAAAACACCTGATCATCAGCATAAAACTGACAACGACCCTGTATACAATGATCTCAATATGGTATGAGTGTATGGTTCTACTGAATAAAATTACAGCAAAAAAAGAAAACAAATCTCAATTTTGAATGTAATTTTTTTTAATGATCGTGATCTATGTGGGGGTTTACGTGAGGACAGGTTCACACTCAACAATATTGTAACATTTTCATGACAGATATTCAAAGTCAAATTACTTTTGATTGTAAGATCAAAAAATTGATCTTACAATCACTTTCAATGCCTGGACAATGGAACTTTAAAATGTTATGGCATTTTAATGGCTAAAATGATTATGGTAGTATCTTAAGACATTCCCTTACCCTATGTAAGATCCAGTGCCGGTGCATGTATTCCAATCCCTGAAGTGTCATCAGTGTGTAAGCTTTAATGTTGGCTGGCGTTAACACAAGGCTAGTGTCTTTTATAATCACCTGTGAATAAAAAAACAAATAAAACAGTGAACTTTCAATACTGTGTGCTATTGTTGGAAGCAGGCTCTATTTGTTGCAGTTGTCTTTTTGTTTGTCCTGTTTTGCTTCGTTTTATCCATGTTATTAAATGCGTAGCATTATATTTGTGTTACCTTTGCAGAACAATAAACAAACTCCGGGGGGAAAAACCCACTAAAACCATAAAACCAACAGCTGTCTAAATAGATTGTGCACAGCAACAGACATGACACAATGCCTAAATAGATGATCTCATTTAATAGGATGCTGTTCAGAAATAAACAAGACATTTAAAAACAAATCACCTCATCTTAATAACATCTGAAAACCTATAATGAGGGCCATTATGACCGTGTGTTCCGACCACATAACCACAAGTGATTAATAATAATGGCTTGATCAAGCGATAAGTGGCGCATTACTCCTACTAATGTTTCCAGCTCTAACATATACCACAGAATAGATTGTCAGTAATACAATACATGGTACTGAAAATATTTGACGTAGTTCAATATGGTTATAAGGCACATTTCTAATAGCCTCATGCTTGATATGGATAGAGATTAAAAAAAGAATTAAAGAAACGTTCATCATGTACGTGATGGGAGACAAGCTGCACTAATAAAAATGACTGGTGTAATTGGCTGCAGTTGTGTCCAACACATACGAAGATCATGATATATGACTGTTGGTACAGCCTTGAGGAAGTGACGGGAAAACACAAGAAAAGTAGCCAGTCTGACCTATCTAGCCCTAGCGCAGGGGTTCACACTCAACTAACATTATGCCGCTTTTCCATTCAGCCCAATGCCTACTTAGCCTGGTATCTACTTGGCCTGGTATCTACACTACCCCGCTCCTGGCTTTCATTTCCACTGAAAACATAAACCCGACTTGGCCCGAATGACGTTGGTGGGTTGGGCGGAGTTATGTCTGCGGAGACTATGTCAGTGTTTAGTTGTGAAGGATGTCAGTGAATTAATGCCGACAGCTAACCCATTGGGGCAGAATTTCAAACTGTTTTAAACATCGTAATATGCTCCAAATATCACCCCCAAAGCTGTGCAACATCATTGAACACCTTACAACACAGAACTGAAGAGTGTATGACTTCAATTGACTAAAATAGTGGTTAAAGCAGTTTGCTTGTCAAAGCAGCAACATACCTGTTAACACTCTGGCTCCAGCTAATCCAAGTCAATTCTGCTATAACTACTCCTTCAGTGCAGAGACGAAAGCTTGTGTTTTGAAGACATGAAAAATATTCCAAAATCTTCCTTTTTTGTGTTCAAACATTACTGACCATGTTACAATAGCCTGTCATGAGCATTACAATAGCTGTAATGCCAGCACAATGACGTCTCTTCAAATGTGTTCTTACGTTGCCAGATCTTGCTATATGCATCTAGAGAAATTATAGATTTATTCTACAGTGAAATTAATTTATATTTGTTAATAGAAGTGCATTTCCAATGAAAACAGGGACAGTGAATGCAGTAAAAATGCTTTACTATTAGTTTCACATTTGAATAAATCTGTAATTATTGCATGGTGCTTGCACAATAAATCAGATACTCAGATATGGCAACCCAGCAACTTATCGTGAACAGACAGACAAGATATCGATAGCTTTGTTGTACATGCTTATTATGGGTATTGTAAGGCTCATGTGTCATGACAGGCTATTGTAACATCATGGTTAATGTTTGAACACAAAGAGGAAGACTCTGGAATATAATTCATGTCTGCCAAACAAGTTCTTCAAGGGAGTGAAGTAGCAGAAGCCAGGATAAACAAACAGGTAACGTTATGTGGCTGCTTTAACAAGCACTGTTTCAACCACTTTTATAGTCACTTGAAGTCATCTACACTACCATTCTATGTTGTAAGATGTTAGCTTTTGGGGTGAAATTTGAAGCATGTAACGATGCTAAAAACACAGTTTAAAATTCTGCCCCAATGCTCGCTCAGCAGAGTGGCGTGGCCGCGTGTAGCCTATGACCAATCAGCAGCCAGTAGCCACAAGTAGCCCTACTCAGCCCTGCTCGTACCTGCTCAAAGCAGGGACCGAAAATGGGCCCGGGTCTGGGCTACAATGGCCGGTGGAAACGGTCAGTAAAGCGGGTAGAGTAGAGTAGAGTAGGGCTAAGTAGGCACTAAAACCGGCAGTGGAAAAGGGCTAAATCACTCATCAAGTGGGTAGAGCTGAGTAGGTACTAAAAGGGTGCAGTGGAAAAGGGCTAAAAGCTTTGATAGGTGTTTGATTTGGCTAATTTAGGGTCCAAACATTGAACTGAGGGCTCCCTCAGTCCAATTCTCATTTGTAATCATTGATTAAAATTTTATCATCTCTACTGTTTACATTTACTGCAATAAATGAATGCCTATTAGATGCCTCATTTGAGATTCATGCTTTTCAACAGTTTTACAGGGATTTCATTGCAGGCCGCCAGAAGTGTTTCCACGGGCTGTATTTAGAGAGCCTATGACCAGTGTGTGCGAGAACCAGGCTAGTATTTAAAATCTCTTACCTCCAGATCTGTTTCCATGTAGTCAAACACCAAGCTGATGTTAGACTTGTGTCCAAATGCATCTAAAAGCTGTGGAAATTACATCTTATGAACTGCAACAGAACACTGACCAGAACACACACAGACCCAAACACACAGACATCTGACCAAGCAAATTAGACTAAATAGCACAAAACCCACTCAACAATAATTCTACATTGAATGGGAGTATTTTTAAATAAAGGTCACATATAAGTGTTTAAGGATATTCTTAACTTTCCGGATGAGCTTTACATATCTGTATGAAATCTTACATACACCTATAATGTTTGGGTGACTCAATTCTTGTAACAGCTTAATCTCCCGAAGGGCTGTCCGGTTAATGCCTGAAAAAAAAAAAAAAAGAAATTAGAAGAATTAGACAGGGCATCCCCACAAGCCACATACTGCAACAACCCCCAGTATATGCCCCAAGCCACAAGCAAGTTAGTGTGAGTAACGTATGTTCATGTAGCACTTGAAAGTTACAGTGACAACCATATGTTTACATAACGTTACATGTTTCTATTTCAGGTCAGTCAATGTTCAATGTGTCTTCAGAATCTAATAACGTTAATGTATACAAGTCATGGGTTTACATAACGTTACCATCTTTTGCTTCTGTTCTGTGCCCAACTTTGATCTAGGAGGACAAAAAATTAACAAAACTCAAATGATCAGAAACTGTTGATGATAGTATTTGAATATGCTATACAATTAGATAATTTACCACATTAAGTCAACAAATTATTATCTAAGATTTACCTCTAAGACCATATAACGTTATCTATATAATCTAGGGATGTCCACAACCTTAACGTTACCTTTTTGATGGCCACTATGGCGTTTGTTGTTTTATCTCTAGCTTTGTAGACCGTGGCAAACTAAAGCAGAAAATAAAACATCCACAAAAATTGATGGTTAAAGACACACTGTGGATGTGAAGTTAAACAACATTCCTTCATGGCAACTTTAGCAGGGCTTTCAAATTTTCAAGTCGGCTTGGACCAAGTGTGTTTGTGATGGGCACTCTTGACCCTTTACTACGCATGTGATGATAAATGCGATAACTTTCAGCAAGAGTAATTAGCCAAACTGATTAAAGGCAGTTAACGTTAACTCCTATCTTTAACGTTATCTCAACTTAATTGCTCATTGGTCTGAGAGAGTATTTAGCCTGCTATCGGATAGCTAAACTAACATTACATCCTAAAAAGTCTAATGTGCATCAAATATTTTGTTATCTAAGCTGGCTAACGCTACAGCCTGCAGTCGCTACATTTCTTGATAGTAGAGACGCCTGACAAAGTATCTTTGATGAAACCCTGACTTGATGTTTGTAGGGCAACGCTACGGAAAGAGACGGAAAGGAATCGAGTGGTTTGGAAATATGTGCAACCGTGTCAAGTAGTACCTGTCCTTCTCCAAGAAAAGCCAGCTTTTCATAACGCTTAGATCTTGATTTCACGTCCATTGCCATGTTTGTATTTTAAACTACCTTGCCTGAAACTAACTTCCTAGTTGTTAAAAGGTCATAGTCAATAACTTCCGGTTCAATAGTAACTTTTTTTTCTTTAATAACAACACCACCATCTAGTGGCAGGCTTTAAGACTCGGAGTTGTGACCTGGGTGGGCCACTGGACTCAACTATTATTACTAGGTCCTATAGGCCTAATTGGTAATAATAACCTTATGAAAAGTATGTGTTAGGCTTTAAACATGGGTGGCCAAACTAAGGCCTCTTAAGCTGCCACCATGGAATCTATATATGTGTAATGTGGCCCATTATTACATTAATCTAATTTTAGACAAGGACTAGGCTATATCATTAAAGTCTCTGCAATGCCCCAGTGATTTTGAACAACATTGCTATGGATACCCAAAGCCCAAAATTAAAAAAAAGATAGGCCTAATTTGCTCATAAAGATCTAAGAGTGACATAGGCCCATTTGTCATGTTCACACACAAATCACATTTGTTCTATGGTTTAAAAAACATGTATTTGATTCAGGTCTTACAACGAGATGATATGATAGATTAGCCATAGATATTAAAAATTCCATAGAGTAGGGCTATGAAATGAGAATCACTTTAAGTTATATATGGCCTCTTTCTACAACTCAGAGTGGGAAGCCTGTCTGTTTTACTGTCATACCATTTCATTGACTCACATGGGTCTACAGTATGAAGTCGCAGCAGCACCCTCTTTCTTACTCATACCAGATATCTGTGATGTAAGGAAAATGTGTCATATGAAATTGGTGTATTCTAATACCAATTAGCCTTGTAGCCTATTCAAGTGCCACAAATACTTTCATATGTGCCACAAATATGCCTACTTTCATTGGTTGTTGCAATGTCATTGAACTCTTTGTAACTTACAGCAACTGACGACACAAATTAACCTCAGTTCATGAGAAAGATTGGTCTTACACGCTACTTATGATCTTACCACTTACAGTTCGATCTGTAGGTTATTTGAGCTTGTTAGTGAAGCAGTTCATGTTATGTTCAGTGCGCTGTAGTATTTTTTAAATTAATTATTTTTTCATAACAGAGGTGAAATTAAAATGTAAATGATGGATGATGTGAAATGAGGTGGTAGTCTGGATAAGTGATAGAAGTATTAGGAGGAGTCTGGAGACATTCATTTCCCAAAACATCATCAAGCACACCCACACACTGTTATTTTGCATGTTGTTTGTTAAAACAAAACTAACATTTGCATGCCTGTCCTTCTCTTTAACATTTGCCCTACTAGCATGCATTTGTAGAAAACATCAGCAGAGAAAAAGTCATTACTTTCCTCTAAAATAGTTTTCATTTCAAGTTGTCAGTGGCTTGGCAGTAAGGATTTTTGCTTCATGCTGGATCTATCTGTTTGAATCCTCTCCTTTCCTGTTTTGCTGAGCCTTGTTTTTGTGCTGTCATCTAACCGTCTGTTTGGCCCAAGGGCCGGCTGACTATTTATCTAACCGCTGGCTCTTATAAACCATCGGAGATGTTTTCCATCAAACATGCTTTGTGTGAATGACACAGAGCGCCTTTGCTCAATAACATCTTTGACCATCTGTGAATTTGCTCACTTTGTATTTATTATGGTGCCACTTCCTCTAAGTGTAAATCAGATTTACCATCACTGAAAATGGTGTGCTGGTCATTCAGATATATAAGGCAACCTGAAATACTTAGGCTATTAATAAAATGAGAACTTTAGAGCGTGAATTTAAACCCTTTACTCAGATTTACTGATTTTGATTTGGATGGGTTATGGGATTTGTGTTTTTTTCCCCCTGTATTGAATAACTTTTGACCAAGTTGTACTTGGCTTCATTGTCTAATACTAATACTAATACTTTCAGCAATTTACAAGTTTGAACTGTGCACTGACATCTGCAAATTTGCTAAACGCAAAGAAGGTACATAGCCTTTTAGAGACCTCCTGCAGTCATGGGCAATGCAATCCAGATCATCCAGATACCTAAAATTTTGAGGCTTTGCAAGAAGTGAGCTCAAATACCTTTTCCATTTCATCTGGTATGAATAATTGCAATGAATTCAACAATCAAGATTTCATGCATGTCATGTCAACAAATGAAGCCAAAACCCAAAACCGTATTTCCCTCCACACCTCTCAGTGCCTTTACTTGTTTACTGTACACTTTGTAACACCTTCAAATGTTTCCCACTTCAACAGGAAGTGGTTGGCTCAGCTTCTTTTCTTATAAAACGCCCACTTCCTGTGACTTTGATAAACACACTTGTGGTTTCGCTAACTAACCCCATCCGATAAATTTTTCTTAACTGTTGCTGAACCGGCACTGTGCCGTCCAAGCACAAATCAAGAAGTTCCCAACAGTCAGAACAACCCAGACAAAACAGTACCCCTTTTACTCAATGTATCCATGTGCAAGTAAGCCACGTTAATTCCTGTACACCTTGTGAGCCATCTCTCTTCCTTGTGTAGAATAAAGGAAACAGGGAAGACGTGTTTTCATTTAAGCTTTATCACAAGGGGGAATGGGAACTGTCTTTTTAACCTCTGCTTTTGATCATACTTTTTAGATAAATGTACCTAGAAATTCATCAATACAAAGTCATGATCCACCTCTTCCATTTCTGAGTTTCAAATGAGTGTACCTGTGCCCTCTCCACTGAACTGTAAAAGTGTAGAACAAAAATCCCCAGAACCTTTATGCTACATCAAACCGGAAACCACAGCCGAGAAAGGGGAAACACTCAAAGTGCTCTCCAGGTCTATCAGTCATTTCTATGACATGCTAAAATTTTCACTTTGTTTTCTATTATACCAGTGCAGACAAACATGCATCCATCAAAATATGAGAGGAGAAACACACTGACATCCTGTTGAATGTAGTCCATGCATTCGTTCTGCTAAAGCCTTGGCTCAGGACACAGGCTGGGATGATGATGAGAGGAATACTAGTGGAACATGTTCACCATGATTATTTAGGCCTACTGTCCAAAAGCAGTCTACATCCAGTTGGTATTTTTAGGCTATAATATGAAATTTTCTTTTTTCATTTTCAGGTTGACAAGTGCTTCAGGTACATTGAGTTCCTTAAGGGTTGTATCTTATTGTGGTTGCACAGTGGCAGCATGTCTGGTTGTGTGTGGTATTTCAAATGAAGAGAAAAAAAAAGCTCAGGCAATAAATATGGATCAGATATGGATATGGATATGGATCTTTTATCAGAAAGAAAGGCAACAACTCTGACCAGCATAAACTCAACAACCCTCTGTCTGGTATTAAAAGTGGGCCTTGAAGGTGTCAATAAATAGCCGAAAAGAAGGCTTACTGTATATATTTAGCTTTGAACATTTTTTGGAAAACTGTACAGCTGTTCAAAAGAAGCCTCTCTTGCAGGAGTGACTGTGTTCTCCGTCATCATGAGTGAAAACTGACTATATATATTTCATTTTTCATTCTCTTGGAACAGAGATGATTCATCTCTCAACCTAGGCTTTGACGGTGAGGGGGTGTAGCTCCGTGGCATTTGGTGAGTAAGACTGTGAAGACTAAAATATGAAAAAATATGACACGTCAAACTGCCACTGCGTACAGCCTAGATGGTTAACTGATTCCCACATTGCTGGCTACACACAGAAAATATCGACAAGATCTTTAACTCACTGAGCCATTTTGATGCTGAATGAGACTATGTAGGCTTGTAAGCATGTACTTGTGTATCAATATTTAACACAGCCATAAGGATTATATTTAGAAGATGCATTGGTTTCAGATGACAAAAACATGTTTTGTTGCACACTACTTTCAATGCATTTACATGCTCCAGCAAATACAATGAGAGGGAGCAGAGAATTCAAAGCCATTGTGCTCAAAGTCTCAAATCAGGGTTATGTACTTTGCTGGGAGGTTTTGTTTCTCAAGACTGGGGCTTTGTGTCTCTTATTTTGATCATCCAGCCAGGAATACTAATCTCACCCACTCAATCATCTGTATCATCAAAAGAAACCATGATCCAAAAATAAGGTTTTAGTTAAAGAGAGCTTTCATTACAATCCCTGTTTATTTTCGCTTTGGTACTTCCCTTTTCGTTTACATGCATCATCAGTAATATGCCTAATACTTGTTGTCTTGTTTTGTTTATTCTTACCAGATGTTGTGGAGAGAAACATAAGAAGTTTCATTTTAATGGCCTTGATTTCACTGGGATGGTACAAACTTTCACAAATGGGTGAAACATGAGTGCTATAAGAACACACTGTGTTAAAATTTTGTGAATCATGGATTGTTCAATAAATCTTTCTGTACTTACCAACTGCCATTTACCAATGAATTTATGTTGTAATTAATGTTTTGACAAAACAGTTCAAAACCATTTCCCTATATTACTGAATTGATTAAACTTAATTAATTAAACTTATCAGAAAAATATCTATAGCCTGTAGTATCTAGTACTGGCAAACATTTTGCATGACTATCCCCTGCCTGTGCTATTTATTACCTTCTTAATCCAAATTTATAGGCTACAGACTTAAAACACAGTTAGATTGAACAGTTATTAAAGTAAATTTGAGAACACAGTAATTGAGGAGTTCATAATTTCAGTATTCACACTTGCCCTTTGCACACATCTTATATTTTTCAGCACATGTTCAGCTCTAATGTAAAGTAAAGCTGAAATAAAGTCGACTGGTATCAGTTACAGTACGTAACCTGACTCCGCCAGATGGACTTGCTCCCGCAATTCCATCTGGGAACCATCCGTTGAAGTAGTTTTGGTTCGTTAGTTTTGTTTTTGTTAGTTTAGTTTGGATGATTGGATAAGGCATCTGTCTATCACCACCTATGTTGGTGATAGACGGGCCAAATCAACCAATCAGACCAACGAAGCATATGACGTACTAACATACGTACATGTTCTTTAGACCCGCTTCTCGTTGCGCCACACCTCAACCCGCCTCAAAGTGGTTCGTTTGTTTGGCAACCTGCTCCAAATTCTCGTCAATGGAGAGTAGCCAGCTGAGCTGCGAGTGAAGACCTGAAGCTCGCGAGATCAGTTTGGTCTCACAAGGCTATCAGTTAAGCAGCCAATGTTCGAATCTCCAACCCTACGTTGTGGGTCTGTGTTGTTTTGGATAAAAGAGTCTGTGTGTGTCCATGGGGTTGACCAGAAAGACTTTATTGACCAGCAGCCTAGTGTTTGCCTGGGGATTCAGATGCACCACTGGAAAATTTGAATTTGTTCTTCAGGTCTGTCAACATGTAGCCATGAGCAATTGGATCTCACTAGCTATGTCTCTAAACCCCAAGCATTAGTCACATCAGGCTTACAGCCATGTAGAAAGTCTCTGGGTGGGCTTAACTCGATGATGAAGTAACACCATTGTTGTACGTTTTTGGTAGACAACAAAGATTGTTGCACTATCCAATTGTGTGCAGACAGAGGCATATAATATGCATTTACATACTGGAGGTCTGTTGCTCGACTCTTACACTTAGATGTGGGTTGGTTGGATACCAAAATGGTTTTCCTTGTGTTCCACAATTTTCTTTGCAACTCAGAATTGCCATCCATTGTCTATGAGAGATGACAGACCTGTTCTTATGCGATTAACTTTTGAACCATCATTTTTGAATGAATGCAAACAGCGTGTTCCTGTCAGTAACAACCTTGCTTCCTCCAGTAAACCTCTGTTTGGCATTTACTTTCTTTGCTCTGGCTATGCAACAAGAGAGACTGTAAAACTAGTTCAGCAACATGGCTGCCCCCTTAACAGAGGTTAGTCTATCGGCCTCCAGGCATAAATGGCTGCCAAATCAAGCCAGAATTCATTATTGAGATAACACACGATGATCAAGATTGCAGAGTGGGACGGAGCTGGCTCAAACTCAATCATGTCTCTGTTTGGATACCATCCTCTCTGGGTAGAGGGTCAACAGCACACATTCTTGGTCCTGTAAAACCTGCTTGTGTCTGTGATATCGCACAGTTCTTGGCAACTGTCTGCTGATGCTGCTCAGGTGGCGCTTTGCCAGTGGTGCGAACAATGAGATAAGCTTTGATAAAATGTGATGTCCTCACTGTGTTTTGGAAATAATGTCAAAGAAACATTTTGCCATGAAAGCCAGTGGAAGGAACTGTGGAAACAGATCCAGTCTCAATTCTTAAGCTGTAGTTGTCATATTATACACTTGAGAATTTGTGCCTCTTCTCTGTGGCATAGTCTATTTACAATGTAGCACCTTAAGATTTTGTGTTGTGTCAATTGCAATTCTAAGAAAAAAGGGTGACTCGTTCTCTCTGCACCCATATCAGTTAAACTGGACATCCTGAAAATGAGATATTTCAGCAAATGGCTGAGTTAATAGTAAGCTGAACACAATGCATGGTATGTCTTGATTAAGATGATTGAGTTTACTTTGAATTCCACAATTTTTAGCTGATATGCCTAATGACCTGCAAGATATGCATGTTCCATTCTATAAAGGTAAAGAATTCATGAAAACACTTACAAGAAAAAAAAGGTACTAACAATCTCTCAGCAGAGCAAGAAGAATCAAGTTCCACTAGGGGGAGATAAACCATTCTCACTCTCACTGTTTAATTCAAATTCAATTCACGTATAGTAAACCTAACACACTGATGGAAATATGGACGCAAAATGCAGAAGCATATCCAATGAACAAATGTAGCCTAATTTACTTTTATTTCCCATTGCACATGTGTTGTGCTGACAAGAAAACTGCCCAAAGAGCATCTTTACAATTATGGTCAAATGTAATTATCTTCAAATTCTAAAAATGTTCATGAATACTTTGAAGCTGTAAGACTGTTACTGATTTAATATTTCATTATTAATATAAAATGAATAGTTTAAACATGATGATTTGGAAGTGTTGGCACAGAATTGTATCATGTGGGATAAATTGGACTACATCTAGCCTTGGTCTCCACGATGCAGACTATTGTAATTAATTGCCATGATGAAATAGCCTAATAGTCTACCGAAACACTGGTGGTTCCTCCAAGGAGAATTTGAAGTTGTGTAGGCTTTTGCATGGTGCGCCTCTGCTGACAGGTAGAGGCGACATTGAGCGCAGTGCCTGTGCTTGAGGCAGCGTCCAGTGCATGTTACTGTGAGATCATTATCAAAAACTGCTGCGGGACTGGCGAGAGAAGGAGTGTAAAGGACTTAGGAGAGAATATCCCGAACTCTGACTGACCAAATCGAGGAGGAAAGCTGATTAGAGAAAACACTTTTGCAACATCTTTACGTCTATTGACTATTCGAAAGCTTTACGGTGGGACTTTGGATACTAGGTTAAAGGATCTACTAACACCGTTTCTCTCCGGGTCTGTTTTCACTGCAGTGAGGCAGTTTCATCCACCCCCAAGTCTATGATTTGAGAGGGAAGCTATGCAGGTCCCTGACCAGCAACACGGCAGGGCTTTTTGCGCCCTGGATTGACAAATTGCATAGTTCATCAGTGAGCGATTGCGCATTTTGTTCTACGCAGTGGACGTTGGCACGTTTAATTATCGTAAACTTGTTAATTTGATCATTTCACGGTTTCTAAATTTTGTCTATTTTGGGCACTCCGTTGACGCCATTTTACTGTTTTAACACCGTTTTGAAGCTGCGTCCAGTTTGACAGATTGCAGAAGGCTATGTCATTTCAAGTGGAAATGATATAATAGCTTCCTGACTGGATGGATTTTAAATGAAACATTGAAACCACCATCCGAACGCCTTGCTTGAACACAACGATCGGACATGGGTAAGTTTTCTTTCATATAGCCTACTATATGCTCTTTATTTCACAAGCGTAGCCTACACATACACACTATTCTTTTAAGAACCGAAAGACTACGTAAGGCAAATCACCTAAGGAAGTGTATTGCAGCGACATGAAATGTATTGATAGGCTAAGATTGAACTGGTGCCATACTGAAGAACTGTAGCCTATTCTGTCTAAAAACGCTCGTAGACCACTGACTGGAATGGCTCATTAAATACCAGGATTTTGCAAAACAAATTGTAAAATCTGTGCAACTGCTATCCCCATGTTCCCAAAAAAGGTTCAGTACGTGTTAAAAATTGCATGCAAAAGCCGGGCATAATTTGCAAGTGGCCTAATTGCCCTTCTGAGGAGGCAACTGCATTTTAGACTAAATTGCATTTCTGCTGTGTGTTTTTAGACTGGTCTAATTCTTTGCATTATGAACTAAGACATCATTAGAGTTTTTCAAAGGTTTCTGTCAAGTTTGGTCGAACAAATAAGGTTTCCAACTAAGTTTCCCGCTATTTTAATTAACCAGGCATGCTGACATCAGGGTAGGATGTGTGCGCAGTCCGGTGCTCACTTGTCAAGACATACAATGCATTTTATCCAGCACATTTTTGCTAGAAAGTTCTTGTGTAAGATAAAGATTTTCTTCAGCATGCGATTTTCCCTTTGAACAGCGTCCACTTCTCCATGCTGTCAGTGTAGTTCTGTTCTGCTGCCTAGGTTGATGGCCCATGCCCCTCAGGTAGTCTACTCAAACATGGCATGTCATGGTCTTTCCAACTATGAGAGATCCAGATGCTTTGAGTTGTTAATGCAGATAGAATGGATTTTTTTTTCATCTGAAAGATCAGTAGGCCTATATCCAAGCCTTTTCCTTTGGAAAATAACTTCTAAGTTTACTTTTGTTAAGAAAGTTTGCTGGGGTTGTCTTGAGTAGACTTGTATAGTCATCCAGAGAAGAGGTTGCATGCAGGAAGCTGGTTACCATGTATGTTGTCGCAGGCATGTTGGAGAGGAAGCATTGCTTCTGTAGGTGTTACCTCAGTTGGGACCACCACAATGGCAGATGACGTGACCTTCAAGGCACAAATGAAACTCTCACAGCCTTTTTTTTTTTTTTTTTTGACAACCCAGCCTGCTTTATTCTCAACCACTGCACCTACTGTAAGCATCACAAACTCACTGCAGAAAAGATTTGTGCTGTGACTGTGGAGGAAAGAAGAAGAAGAAGAAAAAAAACACTTGCGTGGAGTCATTAAATGTTAGTACACCACAAGCAACTTTCTGGGGGCTTTGCATGTCTTGCATATGATGAACTGGTGAGGTTTTTCACTAATGCCTTTATAAATGATAAAGTTTGCAAATATCCTGCAAGAACTGACACATTTTGTGTTCAAGTTGTCAGTCCATTGCTCCTCATCCTGTTTATTTAATCAGATACACAATTCTGTCTGAATATGATCTTTAAGTCACTGTTGTACTCAAAACTGCAGCATCAGAAAATATGATTTTCAAGAATTGCTCCCTTAGCAGATATTTGTGCATTTGTAAAGTAGCTGAGCACTAAAGATGATCATCCTAGGATTATATCCTTGAGGATGTCAGTGTTTAGTTGTGAAGTAGCCTACAAAGTCATAGCCAAACCTGATATGGTAATGCTAAGTTAAATTGATAATACCGGTAGTCTTCTCTAGTTTTATTTTTTATTTTTGTCTGAACCAGAGTTTAATGAATGTTCACAGTATGATGTCTTCACATGACATTGTGGCTAAACTAGCTGGGCACAAACTCAGCTTCCCACACTTAAATTAAATGTCAAGGTAATCCCCCCTCAAAGACCTTGAATATTACATATGTGAGATAATTGGCCCTCACATAGACTAATGGTGTCCACCCAAAATTTTAGCTTGCATTACCACACCTCCTCCTCCCAAGTGCACCACTCACCAGGTGTTCCAGGTTGGAGAGCTGCTTCACAGTCACACCTCTACCACTGCTGAGGGCTTTTCTTACAGTTCTGCAGGCTAGTAGTGACAACCAAGTCACTTCTCCACCAAGTTCATTTGTTTATGTGTTTTTTCCCCACTTACTGCTAGCATTCATGCTGAAAGTCATATACTGGAGCAACCCAGTTTTTATATGAGTTTTCACATGGGTGTTGTGTGTTAGTGAACAGACCTTAAGAAGATTTGCTAATTGGCTATTTTTAACATTGGAAGAACATAGGAGAAATGTTTTTAACATACACCTCATATAAAATAATTCATTGTTGGGCACAGTACAACAAAAAGGAAGGAAAACTTGGAGCTTAAACATAGCAATTAGCACAGAAAAACTTGGCTATTTGTTTTCACAAAGAACTTCTCATTAACACAGCCTCGGCTGTTGCTTTACTTCACAAAACCCAGCTCATTCCTCTCAGACTCTAAAAAGGGTTGGGCCCAATAGTTTTTGAGCGGTTGTCGACAATTGTTTTTTTTCTCTTGGACCTGGACATGGCTAGTTTCAGTGGATGTCAGCCAAACCATGACAGGAGACGAGGGAAAGCAAAGAGATATCCAAGGACAAATCTAATTGTTGGCAGCCATTTCTAGCTGGATATCTGAACAAGAACACCTTTTGGCAGTGTATAGCTGAAGGAAACTCTTTCTTTCTTTCTTTCTTTCTTTCTTTCTTTCTTTCTTTCTGCCTTTCTTTTTGTCTGTCTGTCTTTTTGTCTTTCTTTTTAATTTCCTCTTAATGCTCAGTATATTGCTTTTATATTAAACCATAAGCATAGAAATAGTATTGCGTAATTCTGAGAGAGCACAACAAAAGTTGTGAAAGCATGTTAATTGTTTGGTAGGCAGCGGGAATACTTTGTTTTGGAGAATTTGTTAACCACAACACTAAGCACAGATCCCTGGAAAACATGTTGAAATACTGGATTATGGGACTCCTTTGCAGTCTGTTTTGAAGTCCATGCAGTAAAAAGCAAAATAATAATACTTGAATAAAACTCAGTCTATCTCTGTTTTTATTCCATCTCTTATTTGTTTGCCATTTTTGTTGCACTGCCACTGTGGGCTTACCCATGCAGCCTGAAATGGCATTTTTGGATATCATTTCTTCACAATTGTGCACATAGCAATTGAGGTCAGACTTGAGCAAATGTGGCCAAAGTGATGAATTGACTCGCTCGTGGAGGACTTCCAAGCATTTGTGTGTCTCCTACCCGAGAGCTGTCAAGCCTGCCACTCCAGAGAGGCCGATTACTGGTGCAGGGGGACAAAATCACTTCCCCCTCCACCCAGGGGGTACGATGTGACTGCATCAAGCTCATTATTCTGGCCATAGCCTTGTTGTCGAAAGTTCTCGTGTGAATGGTTTTGAATGTGTCGGTTGGCCTTTATCCGACAAGCATTACTGTGCTTTCAGTGTGGGCGTTTTTTTTCTCTCTCTCTCTTCTGAAGAGATGAATTATATGTAACAAGACAACCACAAATTATACTATGCTGGGCAGTGGAAAACAGTTTTCCATTGAGCTCTTTTCTCTGCTGCCTTCTATAAACAGGATATTAACTTACATGACAGTGTTGTCATGCTATGTTCATTTTTGTGGCATAGGCGGCAAATACATTTTAATGATCTACATGAAGTGAATTGGACATCAAAAACTGTAAACTGCTACTACTACTATAACTATCATAAAAACTTTTATCATAACAGAGACTCACAACAAATATATAGATTATACAACTGCTATACATGCATACATTACTTCATACACAGCACTACTACCTTATGGAATGTTACTATGCAATGTTACTATGTAATGCATTAGTGCACAACAGTATACAGTATGTCCCATTATATTACACATAAATACATGGCAATATTTCATGCGGTGCCAGACTGTGCTGTGATAGGTTGGATGGTGTTGCTTGCCTAAATCTCTCGGTGTCTGCTGGCAGCCAGTGAATGTGTGACTGTTTGGCTGAGCTATTTGTGAGTCGACCTGAGGCCTCTTGCTTCATGGCCTTAAAAGGGCTCCGTGACAGCACGAAATCCTTTCGCACGTGCTGTGTGTGTGATGCTCTTGCCCCAGATAAAGCGTTAGCTTGCCATTGCCAGCCTTACTGCCAGCCCAGGCAACCCAAATGCCTTTGTTTCTCACCCCAAAAAAGACGATAACTGTACGTAGGTGAAAACCACATTTAAAGAGGCTGGCAGTCAGTAGTTTTGCAGTTGCCAATTGCTTCAGAAACACAAAGACAGCAAAAAGAAAGAAAGAAAGAAAGAAAGAAAGAAAGTGAATTAAAGTGCGAGAAAGAGACAGGGTTGATGGTGGTGGGGGGGGGGGGTCTAGCCATATGCCAGCAACAGCAATACCGTTTACAGTAAGTGGGTTGACTGATTGACTGATTGAATGGCATCAGGGAGGGAGAGAGTAGTCTCTGGGAACTCTCAGTCAATACACATCAATGCTGACATAACATGGTTGGCACTCGCCAGAGAGTAAGGAGGTTCCCCTCCCCAACAGGAAACTGTTGCCACTCATGGAGACCCATGGACATTTTTCCCAACTGTTCTGCTTTTTTTTTGCTGCAGTGTGTGTGTGTGTGTGTGTGTGTGTGTGTGTGTGTGTGTGTGTGTGTGTGTGTGTGTGTGAAAGTTTGTGTTTTTAACCCCCTCAAGGGTTCTGCTTATTGTTATCGCAAAGAATGTTATACAGGCATTAAAGAGAATTCCGAAGAAGTATTAGACTAGATCGAGTGTCTTGGTAGAGGCAGACGTGCACATCTTCTTAAAAATGCCAAGCCTGAATCCAGTTTTGAGCCCCAAAAGACTGTGATGGCATCCATTATTTATGGCTGGTTTTACTGTGCCGGCGATCAAAGAAAATACCTCGCTTTATGTTGGACAGACCTTTTTAATCAATCCATTATGTTATCTTATCACATTTTACTGTGCTGATAATGACATGTCAAATCAGACACTGAGAATGTTCCCCTAGCATGCCTGCTTGCCAGCAATGAACTTGTTAAATGATCATTTTATGAGCAGGTAGCAAAAGACTCAGCGTTCGTGTTGTGTTTGGCATGGATTAGAGTTGGTTGCCTGCAGATCCTTCCCTGAAGTGTTAGGGAATGATTTTTATGTTTGTTTTTCAGTGTGATGCATTATGAAATGGCTGTGTTCTTTGGTGGTAGCTTGGAACGCTGCAGAGTTGTAGAACCTTGAAGGACTTTTTTGAAGGCCTGAACCCTTACTCTTGTACTGTATGTGTAAAAAAAAAAAAAAAAAATCATCAGCTGGGAAGAGTCCTCTCTATGTAGACTCGCTGAACTGCTCTCTCTCTGGTGGAGTGGTGAAAGCAAGGATGTTTGCTTATTAGATGATTATAGCCAATGACATCCTGAACGCTAATGAGGCCGTACCACATCCTCCCCTTTCACATTCCCTGTCTGCTCTGGCCTGATCTTTGACATATTTGAGTGGTAGTTCACATTGGAACGTGCCTGTGTTAGTTGTAAGGTACACTGCTGCGAAAATATTGCTGTTGGATTTACTGATACACATCCTGCATAGAGCACACAGGAGGAAAATTGTAATACTTGTGGACCCAAGTCCGCCTCTCGATTTCCAGAGCTCCGCTTAAGCTTTATTTAGACAAACCCTCTGGCATTTTTTATCAAAACCATATGAACTAATGCGCAAAAGCCCTCAGCACACAATGTACCACATAAAATTCACCACAGATTGGCCTGGCCAAGGTTTTTCTTTAAAAAAAAATAAAATAAAAAATTGACTCGTCAGTTTTTCAGATGAAATACTCAGATGGTGTCCATGTGAAATTTGAAGTCAGTGGCCAACAAGCAACAACAAGCATTCACAAGCGCAAACTATCTCCCACATCATCTACCACTCGCTCTCAGGCCTGTTCATGCATGTGCGCTACACTCTTTTTGACGCACACTATCACAACATTTCATCGTTACACAGAGTGTGTACAACCAGGGTTCGATGACCTTAAAGTGTCTGAAAATGGAGACCGTAAATTTTCATTGAGGACTGCAGATTTCCCCCCTCTCTGGGGAAAAAGAGAAAGAGGCTGACAGGGAGGGAGGGAGGGAGGGAGAGAGAGAGAGAGAGAGAGAGAGAGAGAGAGAGAGAGAGAGAGAGAGAGAGAGATATGGTAGTGCTCAGTCCTCCTGTCTCTTGATGCAGAACAGCTCAGTCTGGAAGTGTTGCCATCCAGTGTAATTGGGCTTTTCCACAAAAGCAGCAGAAGCAGCGTCAGCGGCAGTCCAAGTTGGAGACCTGCATGCTGTCTAGGAGGAGGGACAGCTCTGACAGGGGCCCTCTTGTTTTCACATGTTCACACCACGAGCGTGGTTACTCAACTCGCCATTAGAGTCTCAATTAACGAAGAGTAGGAAGTCCACATATATATATGTGTGTGTGTGTGGTGTGGACTGTGATGTGGCAGCTTGTGGTGGGCTTTAAGACTTCAATTGAGAAAACGTCCAGATAGTGCATGAAAAGGCATGCATTGGGATTGTGTGTGTATGTGTGTGTTTTTTGTCTGCCAGTGATTTTAAGCTTTAAACTTCAAGCAAGACTGTAATGAATGTCTCACTGCAATGAAAAGATTTGTGCACCAAAGAAGAAAAAAACAAGGATTATGTGTCTGAGGGACTCGTGCAGAATAACTGATGTTCATTGGTATTGTGTGCCGTGCTAATTGCTAAGCCATTTATTTTTCTCCTCTGTCTGGTCCTTTTGGTTTTGAATGGAAAGCGTTTGACTGTGGATAATAATGTGTGTGGACTTTTTTTTATGCTCATTTTGACATGACAGGAGGTTTCTCATTCTCATTTTGTGTTTTGTTTGTACTTTTTTCACAGTTTCATCTTGGAAAATCTGTACCCTTGTGAGATTCATCAGATTCAGAGAGCAATAACACCAAGGGACTCCGCCCATCCCCACTGTTGGAGTTGGAGAGGGTAGCCAGCAGGTAAGCAGGTGGCACACCTGTTTTGCACCTGAGCTCACTCCTCCTCCTGGTGCACTCCCGATTCCAGAAAACACACACAAAAACACACATCGGGGGTCAGCAATGGAGCAGAGGGAACTGTCCCGGGCATCCCGACCGAAGGCGGGCAGCGAGGCCGACTTCTTCTCGTCAGCAAGCACCATCAACAGGGCGACGCTGGCGGAGATCACTGGCACCACTAGCTTGCTCCCCTGTCAGGCCAAGCCAGGCCTCCTGCTCCCCGGAGAGCGAGGTGGAGGTGGGGGGGCAGCAGAGCACGAGGAGGACGAGGACTTGGGGCTGGGCCGGGATGTGGATGCCAGCTCCAACGCTGACAGCGAGAAGTGGACGCAGCCGGAAGGCATGGAGGAGCAGGAGTTCTCCATCAAGGAGGCCAGCTTCTCTGAGGGCAGCCTTAAGCTGAAGATCCAGACCACCAAGCGCGCCAAGAAGCCCCCCAAGAACCTGGAAAACTATATCTGCCCGCCAGAGATCCGTATCACCATCAAGCAGCCTGGGGAGTCGAAGACAGCCAAGCATGGAAAGAGTAGCAAGGCAACCAAGGAGGAAGATAAAGTCCCCCCCAAAAAGAAGGTGAGAAGGTTTTTATTTACTTGTTGAGCAACACTTTGACAAGCTGCAATGGGGCAACAATGTGAATCAGCTGTCAACCACACAAGACGATCCATCTTTTGACGAGCTTTGAGATGCAGATGAAGATGTAGCGTAGCGTTGCAGGGTTCATGTCAATAAATCCTTCAGTCAGCCTATGAAATATGCAGTTGGTGGTCAGATGGCATTTGAGTTTTGCTCTCTCTGACAGCGTGCTAGAAATACACCAGGCAGAGCTTGGAAGTGCTGACACTAATTGAAAAAATGGATAGAGCGAGATAGCTAATCTACAGTGTAGACAGATTCAGTCGATAGATACGTGGTCTTTTTTTTGTGTGTTTGATAAACAACTTACATAGGCACCAAGAAAAGAAACATTCCTTATTCTCTGTGCAGTTTTCCTGATCTTTATCTTTCCTCATTGTTTTTCAAGGCTTCATCATGACTCAAGGGTTTTTTCATGTACGGAAGGGGAAAAAAAAAGGGCTAAATTTGATTTGGAGTGGTGCCAAGCTGATAGAAATTCTGGGCAATTGCTGTTTTTGCTCCAGCTGTTCCCGCCATTCTGTGCAGCGGGTTGTGTGAAGCAGCCTTTTTCTGCCATTAACCTTCCATGGCACCCGGCACCATAAATGAATAGGCACACGCTTACCGAATCCTTGGTTTCCTTGAGATGGCGGCTTTTTGACTCTGAGTGTAATTATCTTGGTGAATACTGAATACCCCCCCCACCCCCTCCCCCTCTACTGTAAGCGTGATTAAAAATCACAGATATAAATGAAAAATCAGAGAGGCATTAAGCTGGATCTGTCTCTCAAGGCTGAAAAAAAGGGAACTTTGCTCTCAAATGTTTTGTGGCATCATTTTCATCTTTCTTCTGTGTGTTGGTTGGCTAGTACATCCATGCCTTATTTAAGGTTATGTCCTAGCATGGTTGGTCTACCATAATAACTTCTGGAACGCGCACAGTCCATGTCTTCCCCGGCGACATGTTAATAAAAAAAAATAAAAAAAAGCTAATGGCTTTCACTCTGTTTCAATTTGTTTCTTAAAAGTCACTTTAGTGAGCATGAGTGTGTTGAAAGTCAGCATACACTTAATGTATTTTTCCAAAACAGAGTTGTGCGTTTCTCATTTTATGTTTTGGCACCAAAAAAAGAGAGATGGCAAGAAAAAGTAGTGTGGAGGTTTTTGGGAGAGAATAAAAGGAAAAGCTTTTGATACCACAGCCTGACCCTATAATTTCATGTAATTAGGGAGAGTATGCTTGCTTACTGAATCGAAGGGGAAGCTGCCAGTCTCAGCATCTTTTAGCGAGAGCAGCAGAGCTTAAATTGATTCCGTTCAACCTCGTAACATTCAGGAATTTTGTTGTTCATCTCCGCGGAATACATATCCCCATATAACATGGACCCATCAAAGCACAAATCTTGTAAGATGAGTTCATGTTTCTAATGCTGGATTGCTCTTTCAGAGCACATTGTCCTTTTGAGTGTGCATAGCAAGTATACATTTTGAAACGAATGGATTTCACCAAAGACAAGGCTACCTGTCTACACAGATTTATAAACTATTTATAAAGCCTGTGGTTATATTCTAGTGTTTTTAACATATATGTAACATACATTTATAACATGTGTTATAAATGAGTGCATGTAAATGTGACATTCATTTAGTAAAAAATAGTGTTTTATATTTAGGAGTCCTAAGTGTATGCAGGAAGAGAGACATTTTTGTGAATATACATAGGCTCCGTGGATTTCCTTTTGTGGAAATCATTTTAGGTATTTGGATGTCATGCCTTCAGCAACAGACTGGCTTTGAGTGATCTTCTGCATGAGGAATGGGGGCAGGGACAGAACAGAGAGAGAAAGAGAGAGAGAGAGAGAGAGACAGAGACAGAGAGAGAGAGAGGGAGAGTAGACAGAAGAGACAGTGGGAGGGAACAAGGGACAGAGAGGGAGAAAGGCGGGAAGTCTGAAGTGCAGCTGTCTCTTTTTGGCATCTCCAAATTGCCCAAAAGACAGAAGGTCAGAAAGGGCATTAGGAGGGCTAGAGGAGGTGGCCTCCCAGCAGCCCAGCAGACGGCTGGCCTTATCTGAGCCCAACAGCACAACAGCAGCCATCCTCAAGACTGGAGAAATGTCAAGCCCCCTCCTGATTTCAGGGACACACACATACTGTATATATACACACAGACACACACACAGCCTTCTTTTCCCTCTTTAATTCCCTCGCCACACATACACTCACACACACACACACAGACACACACACACACACTCAGCAGCAGCAGCAGCACATGTGTAACACAGTGAAGCACACTGTAATGTGAAATGTTGATGCTTTCACATCACAGCATGTACATTAGCAATTGCTCATTAGCCTTTCCAAAAGAGGGAGCGAGAGAGAGAGAGAGAGAGAGAGAGAGAGAGAGAGAGAGTGGTGACACAGCTCAGTAGATTAGATGGAAGTGGGACTCATTCCGCCTCTGCAGTCAGAAGGGCTTAGTGGCGAAGCCCACCGCCTCTCCTGTGCACTCAGTTACTAGCCGGCCGGGGTCAAAGGTCAGCCTGTAATTGAAACCGGTCAGGGCTCGCCGAGAAAAGGGCTTACATCAACCGGCCGGACTGTGACAGCTGGTGTCTGGGCTCCCCATTTGTGGTATCAGCCCCCTTTTTTTCTCCCTCCCTCTCTCCTCTCTCCTCCTCCTCCTCCTCCTCGACCACCTCCTTCTCCTAGTAATGAAATCACATCTCAGCCAAGGCACTTAGGAAAAGAAAAAAGAAAAGAAGAAAAAAAAACGACACAAGGCACTCTGATGTATTAGCTTGATCTCTTTACATCACTTACAAATGTCCTCACCGCTCTTGTCAGTAGTTACACTCACGCTGCAAATTAGTTTGCGGTTAGCAGTCCTTGGGGGAATAAGTCGATGAATGTGATGTGGTGGAAATGTTGTCGACACAGTCATGCCCTGTAGCTGTGGTCTGAAATAGATGCTGGCAAATTATTTCTTTTTTCTCGCACTCTCTCTCTCTCTCTCTCTCTCTCTCTCTCTCTCTTTATTCTGTGGCACAAGAACTCGAGAAGAGATTGGATCTGTATTCCTGTGGTTTAAATAATGCACAGCTTGGAGCATACTTTTTTTTTTTTCATTCATTTCCATGACATTTGTATTCAACAGCCTTGACAATGGATAGCTCCAAGCATGTCTTCCAAGAATAATTATCAATTTTGTATTATTAAGCAAAGATCTGCAAGAGGATTATCATAATTTGGTGGATTGCTGAATTTTAGCCTTCATCATTGAGTCTCATCCGTGTATTCATTAAAATTTGATGCCAGCTTCTGAGAAGAGGAAACACTGGTCCTTAGCATACAAAGTGAGTGCTATTTCCCCAGCGGCGAGAGCGTAGGTGCAAGTGCATGGTGATGACTGAGGTAGATAGAGAAGCGAATCAATACTTGAAGCTGCACTTTGAACAGCTGATGTCAAAGATCCCTGGCCCTGATACTGCAGTGTTTGACGACAGACCCCCCCCTCATCCCCCCCACCTCCCTCATCCCCAGTCAGCTCCACTGGAGCGCACACACACACACACACACACACACACACACACACACACACACCACACACATGTTCACTGGTGCAGATTTGTCAGGGGATGGGCTTGCATGCTCTGGCTCAGTACTCCTGAGGCATCCACCACACACACACACATATTCTCTCTCTCTCACACACACACACACACACACACACACACACACACACACACACACACACACACACACACACCATAAGATCTATTTCTATCTCTTGCCTCTGCTGTCACCTAACAGGCCTGTCATTTTTTTTCACTCGCTCGCTTGCGGTGGTAGTGGAGGTGGAGGTGCTGGAGCTGATGGAGGTGTGTGTGTGTGTGTCTGTCAATGTGTGTGTGTGTGTGTCTGTCGGTGGTTCGGTTTCAGCTCCTGGGCTTGAAGTCACTGGAGAGGAACAGGTTAAATAAATGAGAGACTTGTGTTTGGGTTAAATGCTGCTTTTGTGCTGTAATGATCGGGGAGTCTGGCATGGAGCAGATGGGTTACCTCCATGTCTCATTGTGTCTGAGTCTCTCGTTTTTTCATTTTGGCTGAACTAATATGCCAGATGGTGGCAGCAAGGAAAGGCCAACAAGTGAGGCTGGGCATATGGGGAGCCTGTTTAAAACGGACCCCCACCGGGATGGGGGATGGGCAAGGGATGTATGATACAATACCAGGTAATTAAGAAAAGGACTTGACTTCACCGGTGAGCCTTTGTCTACGGGTGCAATATTTGCTGAAAACCTGCCATTTCCTATCAAAAAAAAGAAAAGAAAAGAAAAGAAACATTCTCAAATCAGGTTGATTTTTTATATGTGGTGGGGAACATGCTCGCAAGGTGCGCGAGGCTTGAAATGGCTGTATTGAAGTGGTGTGCACCTGTGATTCCTTTTTTTGATTGATTCATCGGAAACATTACTGCGGTCTCTTTCAGGGTGTTTTCTGCCAGCACACTGGGTATTTGAATTTCAAACAGGGCAAAATTATACGGACACGTAGGTGCGCAATGGATTTTTTTTTTTTTCTCGCGCCGTGTTATTTCCCTTCATACGGCAGCTACCACTTCTCAATTTCACGTTTGAATTTATTCTTTTGAAGAATTCATACGCATGATGCCAGGGTGCATATTGATTTGGTTTCCATCCAAGTGAAGCCGGGAGTAGTTGCCAACATATACTGAATGAAAAGGAAGTCCAATTTAGGTGTAGCAGTCCGGATTCCACATTGCATTAGTTGCATTGTGGTCCATTAGCACACTGTCGAGATAGCAAAGCTAGCAAAGTGTTTTTTTTTTTTTTTTTTTTTCGTTTTTCTTCCTTTGTGTGTTTGGTTGCTGGTAAACAGAGGAGTACTAGACCACAGTGTGTATAATGGGCTGATTGGGGTGTGTGTGTGTGTGTGTGTGTGTGTGAGTGAGAGTAACTAGACTAGACTGTTTACCACGGGGCTGGATGAGGAGGGATGGTGGTGGTTCAAAGGAACACGTAAATTGTGTGTGTGTGTGTGTGTTGCGTCTTGCTGAACCCAAGGTTAAGCCTGCTGTGGTGTTCACCCACACACTGTTCCGGACTGACTCTCTCTCTCTTTCTTATTCTCTCTCGCTCTCTCTCTTTAACTCTTGCTCTCTCATTCTTGTTCTGACTTTTACTCTCTGTCTGTCTATCTGTCTTTCAGTCTGTCTATCTTTCTCCTAAGAATTCATATGTTTGAGTAACTCTTGTCCCAACTCCCCAACCCCCCCATGATGATTTTCTTTCCCTCGTTCCAGTCAAACCTCCACAACCAAAAGGCTGTCTGTCATTTCAGCATTTCACTCCACCAAATGTTCCTTCAGCCTGCACTGACTAATGATATCTGCACATTTCCTATATATATATATATTTAAAAGATGTGTGCTGTTTTCTGTTTTCCTCCCCCCCTCCTGTCCTTTTCCCTCTTTCCGGCTGCTCAATGAAGCCATCAGTGGCAGTAATTAATGCTGGAGCGATGCAGAGACGGCCCCACTCCATTGAGCATTGTAAGGTGTCTAATAGGCATGCTATATTTTTCGCCTCTATATTGGAGCGGCTGCCGTTGACGGCTGTCGAGGATTGTTTATTTCCCGAACATGTCCAATGCGCTGGAGGTGCCAGATCGCGGTGTAAATCCATTTAAGGACCTGTGTAGGGTGATAAGGGCCTAAAGCGGGTGTTTTGGGGTGGGGGGGTGGGGGGTTGAGGGGAGGCCTTGAAGTGTGTCCAGCCCCACGCCCACCCACCCATCTACCTCACCCCAACACCCCCCCGAGACGTTGGACTTTTGATGTCCTAACGGCATTGGGCCGACAGTTATCTGTCACTCCCACAACCCCTCTTTCATATCAGGAGGCCCCTGGAAGCCATGTTTAATGTCCGGGCGTAATCCCTCCGGAGCATGTCTAGTGTATTCAGCAGAAAATTAACCCTGACATGGTTGCCAAGATGATAGGTGACTTCCACAACCTCTCTTGGCGAGGAATATTTATAACGGGCTGTTTGTCTGACGGGGATGGACGGCGCGGCGGTTGGATGACCGGTAGGAAACTGTGGCGGGTCAAGGGGGTCATAGTGAGTAACCCTGTTGCCTGGCCCTGGGGCCAACGCATGGAATACTGAGGTGTCTGTTGAGGTCATTTACATAGCACAGCTATGTCAATATTGAGCAACGCCAAAAACTGCCAACATTGATTTTCTCTCTCTCTCTCTCTCTCTCTCTCTCTCTCTCTCTCTCTCTCTCTCTCTCTCTCTCTCTTTCTCTCTGTCAGTGTTAAATTCTAGGAACATGAAGTGCTTATTGTAAATTCACAGGCATGAATTTTTAAAAGTAATGTAGAAAAGGGCGGTAAATGCCTTTTTTTTTTTTTTTTACAGATGGGAGATAAGATACCTATTAATTTAGGTCCTTCCCTAAAATGGAGCCGCCTTTTTTTCCCTTTTTACCTTCCTCTGACTAGTGTTTTTATCCAGGATGTGCCAGGTCCCCAAATGAAGCCATCTACGTTTGGTCTCAGGCTTACTGGCCGGCTGCAAGCTGTGACTGGCTTTGTTTTGTGAGCCACTGAGCTGGAAGGGGTGTGTGTGGGTGTGTGTGTGTGTGTGTGTGTGTGTGTGTGTGTGTGTGTGTGTGTGTGTGTGTGTGTTGTGTTGCGCTGTCTCTTTCTGGGAGGTGTGTGTGTGTGTGTGTGTGTGTGTGTGTGTGTGTGTGTGCGTGCGTGTGTGTGTGTGGTTAGGAGAGAAGGGGGGAGGTGAGTGTGTGAGGGATTTCAGAGGGTTGGGGGCTATGTGTAGAGGTTACGTCTGTGATTTACTACCACCGAAACACCAGCTGTCCCTCTGTGTCTGTCTCCATGTACCCCAGCCACCAATCCACCCATCCAGGCCCCCCCCCCCCCACACACACACACACACACACACACACACACACTGCCTGTGATTCTCACAGAGGGAGAGACACCACACTTCACAAGGTGATGGCTGCCACTAGCCCCTTCAATTACCCCAGTTCATTTTCACTCTCTGTTTCATTCGATTCAAGCAACTCACCCGGGAGTATCATTTAAAAAAGAATAAAAAAAAACAGTCATTTTACAAATCCACATATCTCTGATGCTGTCTTCTCTGTTTATGTGGATGTACTAGGAGGAGGAGGAGGAGGAGGTGGAGGAGGACACATTGCTAGAGGCCTTGCGGTTTGAATTAAACATTCCCAAAAGGTGGTTGGGCTACCAGAATGCTATTTGTATCCTCAACTCCACAGCCTTCCTCTCTGTCCTGAGTTAATTGCGGATCCATGTTTTGACCTTCTGTGAACTACAATGCTGCTAGTGAGAATTGCACTAGGGGTTTGTGGGGGTGGGTGTGGGTGTGTCTGGCTCTGTCTCTCTCTCTCTCTCTCTCTCTCTCTCGTGTGTGTGTGTGTGTGTGGCTGTTTGTGTGTGTGTGTGTGTGTGTGTGTGTGTGTGTGTGTGTGTGTGTGTGTGTGTGTGTGTGTGTATGTGTGTGCAAGACAGGGTCAGAGTTTAGACAACTGGAATCCCCTCCCCTGATGAGAACCCTTTGGAGGATGGCTGCTGCTGTTTTTAGCTCACGGCTGTTTATCATGTTCTCATTAATGAATGAAGTATAATTTGCAGTGTTGCAGGAAACAATGTCATGCAGTCATGTCTATTAATGAATCTACAATACCACATTAATAAACGGGGAAAATATTTGAGCTATCATGACAACATAGTCATCATGAGCTAGTAAATAAAGCTGCCTCACTGCTGCCTTTGCAAGATTATTAGACATGATTATATTTACAATTATATTTAGTGCTGTATTACTCAGAGACATACTAGAGTCTGATTTGTTCACAGAATTTTGCTTCACCTATGATTTTTGGATTCATAAAAAAGATATCCAGTAGTGTATTCAGAGGTCCCCTCTCAACCTCAAGAACCGTGGTCTCACAGAATGTTCTAGTCATTTTTCCTGCTCCCCCATAAATCAAGCTCTTCTCTTTTATTGGTCACACAACTGGGTTGTTAAGTTCAGTGGCCATTCTTCATATCGCAGCAGCTTGAATGGTAACCTGCCCGGCCTGCGTTACTGAGAAAAGAGGGACAGGTTTCTTTGTGCTTCTTGTTGCTCCTCATATGGTGCTAATATGGAAAGGTCAGTGTATTGAAGCGTCATCATGACCCTTAATGGGAAATAGTGGTTGTGGTCATCCCTCGAGAGCCGTCCAGAGAGCGGTGGGGGGGGGATTGGCATTTGCATGCGATCGCTTCCATGCCTCCATACTTCCATTGGAAAACCACTGACATGGGAAAGCTGCCTGCGCTGCAGCTTGACTGTTCACTTAATCTCTGATATATGACATGTCTTTGGAAAAGCCATGTGTGAGAGAGAGAAATATCAAATGTTCCTCATGAATTTATCTATTAATTAAGAGACGGAGGCAGAAGTGAAGTAGTTCCTTGTCCTTTTTATTTTATTTTATTTTATTTTATTTAGTTTTATAGCCCTGTGTTGCTCAGGTGGTGGCAGTAAGACCGGTGGTGGCAGTAAGCTTGTGGTCAATGGTGCACTTCAGACTCCGAGAGCCGCCCAGCGACATAAATGTCCTGCCTGCTCCTTTGTGTCCCTGGCAACTTAAGTCCCTCCTCATCTGTCCAGATCCCGTCTTGAACCCTGTAATCTCTCGATGTCAGACAGCTTATCAGCCTTTCCAAATTGGACTTTGCTCCGGGGACCTTTGGCTGAGTGGCGCGTGGAGCGGCTATTACACTGGAATTGGGAATAGTGGGATTAGAATCTGCTCAAAGCCCGGGAAGAAAAAAAAAGTGAGTGTGTAAGGGAGGGAGAGAGAGAGGGGTGAAAAAAATCCCACCCATGACAGCCAAATGGAGTATAAAAGCTACCAGAGTAGCCAGTGTTGGTCACCCGCCAAAAAAATTCTTCGAGGGTACTGTGAAAGATCATGTGACATGTCATCAAAAAGAAGCAGGCGGCGGGCGGGCGCTCCTGTGGAATGGTGACCACTCTATGACGGATCGGCCAAAGAATTCCTGCCTCAAATGTCCGAAGCATTCCCGACCCCTGGCTCTGCTCTGTCACCAGAGCTTTCAGCTGAGCTACAAATGTGTGTGCATGCCTCCTGGCTCAGCACGCTCGACCTCAAGATAGAATATGAAAAACAAAACCACCCCGGCATCCCAGGTCCTATCACAAATGTGACCTTCTGTTGCTAATGGCAAGCTGTCATGGTTGCTACCATGGTAATCACCATCTAACTTACAGTTTGTAGGTGCTGGAGTAACACAAGATGACTTCATAGCAACAAAGTGAGGGAGCTGCAAATGTTGTAAAATTACTGCTAGTTGCCAGCCAATGAAGGAGATAATATTCAAAGTAGAATGCATGTCCTGTAGACTTTAATGTTTTAAGTTAAAACAAAAAACAGATGTCTGAATATTCCATTTCGTTCCCAAATTACTTCCACTACGTTATGATCACATATGGAATGTTATATAAGATGGGGAAAACCTGTGGGAATATCTAGTCCAAGTGTCTTGAAACAGCCTATGCAATATAATATCATTATGCTTGTTCTGAAGTTAAGCAACCCAGCGTGTTGGTGTTCATCACACTGAGCTGGGCAGTTGGGTTAAAAGAACCACCACCAGCTTACTTGAATCAAGGTGTCAGGGTAAATTTATTAATAGGATTTTATCCCATTAAGCTGAGAATCTGGGAGAGCCATTAGGAGTGAGCGGTGCAGAGAGCACCAGACAGACAAACTCTATTGAGACATTGTCTGCTTTCTTTCTCTGGCTTGGAGTAGATGATGATGGTGCCTCTCTCTCTCTCTCTCTCTCTCTCTCTCTCTCTCTCTCTCTCTCTCTCTCTCTCTCTCTCTCTCTTTCTCTCTCTCGCTCTCCCATTGTCGCTGCATTGCATTTAATTGATTCCCTAGTAAGCCGCTAACCTCGGCAGGTTGTGTAACTGTTCTTCCTGCCTGCGGTGGTGCCTGGAGGGTTTGGGCTATTAGTAACCACACTCTCCCCCTTAGAGGGGGTTCTGGGTTGGTGCGGGCGGGCGGGCGGGCGGGAGGGCGGTCGGGCGCAGCCAGAGAGCCCAGTGATTGGTGAGAGTTTGCAGTGTCCCTGACGGTTAGCTCTATTCATGTCACTGAAACCTCATCTCATAATTGGCTCTCATAACAGACAACACAGAATGGCTTTTTTCTTTCCCTCCCCTGTATTTAGTTAAGGAGCTATTGAGATGTTGGTAGAGTTTATGTAGATATGACATGTTATGTAAACTTTGCTTTTTTTTGGTTATTGTTGTTTTTTTCTTTTACATTAGTTATTTTCACCTTTTTTCCGCCTTGGACCCTTATTTCAAGAATGAATGTTGTTTTGTACAAATGTTGTTGTTGATACTAGACACACCTCTTGTTGCTAGCCAACTGGGAGCTTTGGCTGGGCGGGTGAGTTCGCTGTTCGCTTGTTTTGTTTTGTAACGAGGGCACCCAACAATCCGCGGGACACATTGGAAATATAATGAATAAATGAGTGGCCATGGTTTCGGCTGGATATCTGGTCTCACCAGGTCGATGGTGGTGCCAGGGGGGGGGGCCATGTGGCATATTGACTTTCACTAGATCTCACTTCAAGCGCAATTGAGTTTGTCAGTGAAATGTGATCTGCGCCATCAGCTGTCTGCCGGAGATGGTCCTGCCACTGCTGCCGAGATGTCAGCGGAGCGGCCCCAGATACCTTTCCACTAAGGCTTCTTCTCTCCCTGAATGCCCATTGAAAAGCACGTAATTAATTGTGGCGGACACAAAGGATGGCAGCGACAGTGAGTCCAGTTCTGGGACGACCCGTTTGGAGATCTGTTACTGAAATGAAAAGTGTAGGTCAAACGAGGTAGCCGGGGGTTTAAATAGAAGCAGGGCCAGAGCCCCAGCGGGAACTTTATTCTTTGTTTATAATCTCTTGACATTTTGTTCTGCTTGAGACCAAGACAATCATCTCGGGCACTCACTCCCCAGAATGAATGTGTCTAAGCAAACTCAGTTGGAGAGACAAGCATATCTCTCTCTCTTTTTTTTTTTTTTTTTTTTTTAAGAGTAAATAATTACCACGTTATTTGTGGTGAGCAGACTGCTAGACTTTTAATTTATGAGTATTGTTGAAAAATCAGTGACACAATTGTTCCTACAGTTAACATTATCTTTAATCAGGCTGGGCCATGGCACACAATACATCTAAGTTGTACATTCTTGAGGAATGAGTCATTTTGGTCCAGAGGCCTAGAAGGGAAAACAGTTCTAAATTGAAACTGGGATCGAGAAGAAGGGGTGTTTGTGTGTGTGTGTGTGTGTGTGTGTGGTGTAAAAGACAGACAGAGAGGGAGTGGAGGGGTTGTGTTTGTGTAGAACATTGTGTTGGACTGATACTTTGGCTAACTTTGCAGAGTATTCAGTGACATTCTAATTGTAAGGATAAAAGCGGCACCAGCGAACCAGTGCAGCACCCCCCAAAGCTCTCACAGTGCCATGAAAGAGGTCTTTATTTTCAATGCCTGTCCTCTCCAAATAAGGGTTGTAAGGCCCGAAGGCCCCTGTTTTTCCACCATAATCACACTCGGCATTGAAGATGCTCTGGTCTCCCAAGCACTTGTTGGTTGCTTTGTGTGAATGCTCACAGTCCTTTGGCATTGTAAGAAAATGAACAGACGTTTCTTCATGCTTTCTGCTTTTGGATGTTGTTGTTGTTCTTATTATTTTGTAAGTCAGTGCAAGTAACAGAAAGTCCAAGTCCCCCCCCACATGCACACACACACACACACACACACACACACACACACACACACACACACACACACACACACACACACACACACAGCCAGTGCATGGACTATAGCCTAACATTTGGAGATTGGGGTCCATGGGAGGTTTGATGGAGCAGAGGTACAGTAAATAGTTCTATACAGTGTGGCCGGAGCAGCAAGCAGCTGTGCCTTTGGCGCAACTCCTGCTGCTTCTGCCCTGTGGGAGCGCAAGATGGACCGTTACCCTGGGAGGTTTTTTTTTTTTTTTTTTGCCAGCGAATGGTTCAGTCTGTCCTTGCAAATCCCCCCGAATCTCTGGCGGGATTAGGGACACTAAACCCTTTTCCCTTCTCCTCTTTTCAGTGCACTGCACACTGTGTCTCAGACTCTGTGGAATGCTACTTTAACATGACCTTTCACCCACACAGTCGTGAATTCTGGGAGGGGGGCAGGGTAAGAATTGGGGGCTGGATTGTAACGGTGGAGAGGCGAGGGGGAGGTGGACATTTGTGCATGTGTGAGTGTGTGTGTGCATGTGTGTGTGTTGCGGGGTGTGTGTGTGTTGGGGGGGGGGGTAGTTTTAGGGTTTGGCTGGCAGTCATTTGTGGTCATGTGCTCAGGTGAAAACAAATACTGTTTCAGTCAAACCCAGAAATGGAGAGGTCCAGTTTTCCCAAGCTTGACTGCCTCAAAAACGCAATTTTCCTTAAACAGTATGCTGTAAGTATGTGTTTAGAAATAGAATAGTAGTAGTAGTAGTAGTAGTAGTAGTAGTAGTAGTAGTAGTAGAGATTTATGTGAGCAACAATTTCAATCATTCCCAAATCAGATAGGACTTTAGTGAGTTAACCCATGGCTACTTGCTGTGTGGATGTTTTGACACTCACTGTCAACAGCCCCATGTATATTAGACTGCTCTCCGCCTCTCCGCTCTGCTCTGGGTGGTATGTGGACAGGTACGTGGAAAATGATAAATGATGAAGGGAAGGAGATCCTGGTGTAGGACAAAACCCCTAATGAACTGAAACCGACCATATCAGAGGCCCTTTTTTCAGGGACTGCCGGTTTTAAGTGACCAACTCTTCAGCTCCAGTCAACACCAGAGACCATGTCGGCTAAAAAAAAGTGTCATGTCTCTATGTGCAGAAAAAAACTAGGGTGTGTTGGATACTGGCAAATGTGATTAAAGAAAAAAATTGTATCGAGGCTTTTGATTTTAATCTCTGGTCTCTGTGTGGCTCTTGCAAGGTCAGATGCCTTGTCTGTCATTTCCATGGGCCATGGAAAGAATTGTAGAGAGATCAGACATGGGTGTACTGTAGACTCTGAGTCATCGTTTGAAAGTGCTTGGCCAGTGACAAAGCAGAGTCTGTATTGATCTCCCTGTGTGTCTGTGAAGGTGAGGAGGTCTCTGTCTTGGTTTTTGTTTGCCCTTAGTCGTCATTGTTCCTGTTAACGCGGAAGAGCCCTTAGACTCCTGGGGAACTCGGAGGGGGCCTTCTTTCATGGTTTATGGCAGGTTAACAGCTTCATATTTAAGCCATGATTTAAGCGGTGATTGGTTTTGTATTGAGTGCGTTGCCTGCTCCCTCTCTCAATCGTTCTGAAGGCCTTGCGTTGGAGGAAGGGGGGAGGGGGGGATGCTCAGGTGCTCCTGTACAGCTCAGCCCTTTTTTAGGGAGAGATCGATATCGAGTGGAAAAACAGCTGCCGGGGAGCCAAGTGTCCCCACCACCACCACCACTACCACCATTACCACATCTCCTCCCTACACCATACACAAAGAAGCCATTGTTCAGTCACTCAAGGATTGGAGCTCAGCAATCCTTTTTTATTGGTTTAAGCTATTGTGCCCTAGTTCTTCTCTTTCGTCCTGTTTTGCTTGGACGGAGCAGCCATCAAAATGTTTTCTCGCTGTGATATTGAAGACGTCATTATACCGGAGATGGTTTGCGCAGCCTTGTGCCCCCACTGAGTTTGATGATTTTACTATTGGTGCTCATGCTATTCAGACATAAAAATATCTGTCTGCATGGGCCTCTGGGTCAAGAAGCAGATTCTGCAGATGCAGATTCTATTCTGGAATCTCTGTATCAAGTCCTCTTAACCCTTAACTTTCAAAACATTTCCGAATGAAAAAAGAATGGCAAAGACAGACTTCATTTTCTTCAATGTTCCGTACAAGTGAAATGTGGATTTGCCTATTTGTTTTATCTCAGTGAAATCACTGTAAGGTGATCCTCCCATCATTGTGTGTGGCTTTGGTATTGCATAACTTAAGGTGCACAATGCCTTGAGAAACTTAATTGACATCTGTTAACTACCCTAGCTGCAATGCAGTTTTATTTAAAATAGCATGAAATCAAAGCACGTATTTTTGGGTTAATTTAATTAACCTCTTCTTCAGTAGGCTACTATTCATGTGAGTTTTGGAGCTTTTATATTGAGATTAGACCAATGTTGCAAAACAATCTCAATTCCATTGAGACCAACAGAGAGAAAAACAAATCATCGTCTGTACACTGTTACTTTGTGATGTCTGTTCTGCAGTTATGTTCGGCATTAAGAGAGCCATTTTGCAGTCTCTGTTTCTCCTGACCTTGAGAAGCAAGCTGGTGTCATAACAGACGGGCTGTATGCCTGAGTGATCTGTGGTGAGTAACTACTATTGACTCACCGTGCATCATGGGCCAAATATATCGTGAAGTGGAGGTACAGTAACTAGCCACAAGTACTCCTTGGTGCAGGTTGTTGTGCTGGAGTGTTGCTGGATCCTGTGGTCTAGTCAAGTGGGTGGTTTTGTAAACCAAAGGTTTGAAATGTACTCTCTGCTTTCGGGCCAGCTAATTTTTTTTATTTTTTTTTAAACCAGAATCATTTTAATCTCTTGAAACAACGTATGGCCAAACAGTTTTGGTCCTCCAAACAGTGGAATGCTGGAAACACTGGAAGAATGTACTGTTCTCAATCACATGACCATACCTAGTGGGACTGTGAAGCTTTTCACTAAGCTACCCTGTGCTGACTACAAAGGAAGAAATATGCATTTGATTATTGGCGCACCGAGTAGTGAAAAACAACTATCACTCTCTTGAGATTCTTGCATTGATGTTTAGGAAAATACTAAGACTCAGGCATGCCTAATGCTGTACAAGCATGTGCCTCAATGTTGATTCTTTTCAGCGAAAGTGAAGGTTAGTTTCGGTGAAGACTTTAATGCTTCAGAAAATAGTAACATTTGTAGTAACAGGGCCAGTCCTCTAACACAAGCATTCCTCGTGAATCTGAACTAAGTGATCATAATCCCTTAGGAATTCTCCCTTTTTTTAATGGAGTGAAGGCAGTAAATTGCTTCCTGCAATACTTTAGCAATCACGTTGTGTTAATTACACAGGCAGTGGAGCTTGCGGTGATGAGCAAATTCCTCTCGAACTTTGTTGTGTTTTTTTCTCATCCTGAAATTTTCAGAGCCTGCAGCATTTCCACAAAACTGAAATAACACAGACTCTTTGAAACCTGGAATCATTTCCTTTCCTAAAATGGCACTTGGCCTTTTTTTTCACATTTGCCTTGAGGGCAGTGGCCCGTGGAGCAACACAAACGCTCAGTCAGTGGAGCCACTTACTGAGTCTCTTCCAGGCCTTCACTTTGTTGTTTTTGTTGTTATTTGTTTTGTTTTTTCCTCAACTCCCTCATTTTGCTCGATCCCCCCCCCCTCCCTAAATGTCTGGAAAACATTTAGTAGGCTGAATGACAGGGGTGGGAAAATGGCAAACCCTTGTAAATATCTTAATGGTATGTGGTAGATTAAGTTTCCACACACACAAATATGAAATGAATCAGAGCTAGATAATTAGTGCATCATTTTACGATTGCTAGACAAAGTATGTCCACATGGCTATGGATTATGGCTACTTCTCTTGTTATGATTTGTTGTGATTTAAGCTACTATTTCAGGAGCCTGGGTGTTGTAATCTTTCAGACATTGGGCGTGAAAGCTAATGAACTAGGAACAGTGATTATGAAAGACACCAATGATGTGGGTGCAAGCAGAGCACTATTTACAGCTGCAGAGATGGCCAGCTGCCCCTGGCTACAGTGTTTTTCCCCAAAGGGCAATAAAGTGGCACTATGGGAGGCCTCCTAATCAACCTAACGCTGGCTAGACATTGGTAAAAAAAAAAAAAACATAGCAGTTCTTGTTGTTTCTCTACACTATCTTTTCTGTTGTATCTTCCCCTGGATTTACAGTGTTGTGTGACCTGATGGACATGATGCTAAGACAGTGCCTTCTCTTTGAGATTATAGTTTGGGGCTGACTGAAACATGTCAATAGAGAATAGCTTTTTCATCATATACAAAATTCATTTTCTTCTTTGCGGTGTTGGGGTTAAAGCAGCTTATTTACTAATAAGCTACCTCACCAAAAAACACTCTAGTATTTTTTTTTGTGTGTGTGAAACCAGTCTAGTGACGTCAAACACCAGAGAAAGCATCAAGGTAAACATAAAGCATTTATTTACTCGCTCCATGTCAAATAGCAGACTGCATTATTCTGTGGCAGTTTGATGAAGTAGTAGTGGTCACAATCATCTGGCGATGGCCAGCGATTCCAATGAGATTTAAGTCTAATGTTATTATATTTGTATTTATGGTTGGGTGTAGAGGTCATCATTACATAAAACTGTCCTTAATAACGGATGCGTTATAATTCCTTGTGAACGTGCTCTTTTGACACCAAGGACATTACATTATAAAGTGTCATTGACCCGTACAGCTTGGAAACGTCTCAGTTTGTACAGATGGTTAATGGGTGGGGATTGTTGGGTGATGTCAGAGCCAATTAATGTGTTTTCAGCAGTTCTCTTGCACTGCCTCCTTGCCAGCACCTGCCAAGGTCAGACACACAGGCTCCTCGCACAAAAGGTGAAATCAATGGATTCAGCATAAAAGGTGTGATTATGGGGAAATTGATGCAATTTTGTGAACAAAGGCAATGTAGATTTTTTTTATCTGCTATGATTTTTTTTTTTTTTTTTTTTTTTGTAGTCCTTACCTTCCACATGACTGATGGCTGTGTTTAATTTCATTTGGCAACAATTGCAGTGAAAGTGCTGTTTAGAAAACGTAATTACAGTTATTTTAGGCTTTGTCTGTTGGTACACTCTCCCACTGAATCTATGGCATTTGATACATCTGCCAGTGTGTGTATGGTGTATGTGTGTGTGTGTGTGTGTGTGTGTGTGTGTGTGTGTGTGTGTGTGTGTGTGTGTGTGTGCATGTGGGATGATATTTGGTTTGATATTTGCAAAGCTGGTTTCGCAGTGGGCGACCATTTTTCCAGTACACTGTTGCATCAGTCACTGTAAGAATCCAGCAAATTTTATGCTTAGTGTTTTTGATTTTTTTTTTCTTCTTCTTCTTTTTTAGCGGGAGAGGGTCGGGGCGTTTCTTGTTTGTAGCCCTCCATTCAGCCGTCTGTTGTCCGATTGCGCGTTAAATGTAAGCGGCAGGGGTTTTCGAGGAGGAGGAGCCCCTCCGGAAAAAGGCACGCTGCCTGGCCCGAGACGAGCATGAGGCCAGACGCACACCTTGAGACGACATCCCACTTGGGCTCAGTGTTTTCTCCCAGAATGAATGGCGGTCTTTATATTCCCTAAAGAGCTTATGGGAAGGAGAGGGAGGGGAGGACTAAGTAGAGAGCAAGCAGGCAGGGGCGGGAGTGGGGTTGAAGGGAGGGTGGGAGTGCGGGTTGGGGGGGGGTTGAGAGGGAAAAGAGAGAGTTCCGTGTGAGTGGCTCTGGTGGGGATCAGGCTCAGAGCTCTTTATTTTCTTCCCCTTTTTCGCTGTCCCTCTTCTTCTTCTTCTTCTTCTTATTCTCTCATTCTTTTCGTTTTTGACCCCTCCCATCAGCACTTACCGCCACCACCACCACAATCATGTCCACCCAGCACCCTAACCCCCCACCCCCAAACACCTCCCCTCCCCAACACCACCACCACCACCCCAGAGTCCTCTCCTCTCTTCTCGTCCCCTTCGTTCTCCTCTTCCTCTTTGGTGCGCTCCTTCAAGTGCCCCTCGTTGGGAAGCAGACACAAAGGCGTGTTAGTATTCATTTTGTTTGTTTGCTCTGGACCTGTCAGTCGGCCACACAAAGGCTGGCCAGATCAGAGAAGGGCCCAGCGCTCAATGGAACCCGAGGGGGTCCCGGGGGGTTAGCTTTGCCAAGCGTGGTTCCCACAGGGGAGGGTGGTCCTCCACAGAGAAAGGGAAAGGGGAGGGAGAAAGAGAGAGAGAGAGAAGGAGAGAGAGACAGAAAGAAAAAAAAGAGAGAGTGAGAGAGAGCGGGAGAAAAGGGGGCTGAGTGGGTTTGGGGGAGGGGGTTAGGGTTGGGATTGGGGTGGTAGATTGGGGTGGGTGGGGGTTTGGTTGGGTGGGTGGAGGTGGCACTAGGGTAGAGGCACTAGGGGTTTCCTGGGGCAAAATAAAGGGTAGGGGTGATGTTTGTATCAAAGCCAAAGGGAACTGGGTGAGAATCATATCAATCACTTTAAGGTTTTTTGGAGGGAACTGTTATGAAAGAACTGCGTCGAGCTTCGTCTCTCCCTGTTCCTGTCGTTCTCTCTCTCACTCTCTTGCTCGCTCTCTCTCTGTTTCTCAGCCTCTCTCTCTCTCTCTCTCTCTCTCTCTCTCTCTCTCTCTCTCTTTCTCTAGTTCACTCTTGTCTGTCTCTCTCGTTCCTGCTCCCTTTCTGCTTGGCCTCCCCTCCTTTTGTGCTAGGCCTTTTCTGGACATCTGCCCAGGCCTATACACAGGCAAAAATGAAACACTCAGGCCACCGGGCCTCCTGCCAAAGAATGGGCTGCAGAAAACTATTTGAAGGGCAGTGTGTGTGTGTGTGTGTGTGTGTGTGTGTGTGTGTGTGTGTGTGTGTGTGTGTGTGTGTGTGTTCTCAGTCACACTCTGTGTGTGTGTCCCTCCCTCTCTCACACACTCACACGCTCTCTTTCTTTCTCTCTCTCTCTCTCTCTCTCTCTCTCTCT
>JAODXP020000019.1:16985750-17046923 GCA_027497455.2 Sardinella longiceps
GTTCAGCTCAGACACCAATCCTCTTTACTCTTCCCTCTCACCCCAAACCCTCAAAGCATGCGCTTGTGGCTGATGTTTAGCGCTGCCACTCTCAAGCTGCCTGTGTAAGGCATGACAGAGCGAGTATATAAACGGATTGACAACAAGGCAGGCGGACTGAAAACGGCGTCATTATCTTGATGACAGGAAAAAGGCAATACCTCAGTTACTGCTATCTAGGGATTGAGAGGATTAAGAAAACAGCAAGAACAAGGGGATCAAAGCTCTTAACAGAAACACAAGTGCGGCTCTTATTACACAACAGTTCTGTGAATGGAATAGAATGTCTGTCTTGCAATGACTAAGAGAAAACTATGACTATAAACTGTTACATAATTTAAAAAAAAAAACATTTTCCCTTTAAAAGGACTTTATCTCAAAAGATACTCCTATAACAAAGGAAGAGAATAAGCTCTTCCCTTGTTATATCTTTTGAGATAAAGTCCTTTTAAAGGGAAAACATGTTTTTTTATGTAAGAGTTTATATTTTTATGTACAACATCCTTAATTTATGTAACTTTTTTTGTTATACATAGCCACTTAGCCCCTGTAATGTCATTTTGGCTGTCCTGACATGAACGAAGAGGCTATACGTGTAATTAGAGATGGTGTATCCATTTCATGTAGATGACACCCTATCCTTCCCCACGTCGTCTTTGCCTCAGTGTTGTGTTACCCCTGGGCCAGCAGGACACTAGGAGCTGTCTCACCAAAAAAAAAAAAAAAAATCCAGCAAAGGTGCCTTCCAGTAGAGTAGCATCTCCAGACTCTTGTTACCAGACTGGCCCAACAGCGCTGTAATTTGACCAATTAGCACTAGGGTTATGAAGCATGCTCATCAGTGGACAGGAACCCTCTTGAAGGGGCCAGCAAAGGCCCTAGTGCAGGAAAATGTGCAACACCAGACAAGGCTAATAGGTTTTTTGTCTGATCCATTAGGAATGAAACAATACCCATTTTCACATGTCAAAGGCTCTGTTTTGGTAGAGGATGATCCATGATTCTGGAGTACAGTCATCCACCCTGCTTTTAATAGTAATTCTCTCTCTCTCTCTCTCTCTCTCTGGTGTTTGCAGAGTGGGATATGGTTATGATTAATGGTTTCATTAGATGGACCCTCTCGTGCCTAAACCATGGATTGCTGTGAGAAAGCATACGAGTGTGTGGCCCACCATAAATACAAAAAATATGGGCTCCGGCATGTCATGCCAAGGACACATTCTGTGTAATGCAAAACACTTGTTCTGCGTCACCAAATGCCATAAGAAGTCAGCGGACATGCATGATAGCGCTGTTGTGAGACATCACATATCATGAAGCCTGACTTAACCACAAAACACATCACTCTGCAGTCGGCGTCCTCTTGAAACAAACTCCGGAGGATTGACAGGAGGGCCACTGTGTGATCTGGCCGAGATCAGGTACATGCTGAGGATGGGGGGTGGGTGGGAGGGATGCTTGGCTCAGCGTAAGTCTGACGACAACCAGCTCCAAGTGGCTCTTTGCTTACCACATAAAATGGAGTCCATCAAAACATAGTATGGCTTTGAGAACTGTGAGAACAATAAAACCAAACATAGCCTATCCCATCTACCCCCCCCACCCCACCACCACCACCTTCCAAAGCCTCCCACCCACCCCCATCGAAAAAGAGAAAAAAAAAGAAAGAATTGGAAACAGAGAGACTCTGCTGCATGCCAAACCAGGCTTATTATCATTTGAGTGACTCTGCCTGTGGTTCTGCTGCCCGTTTATCTGCAAATGCTGAGGCCAACGCTACGCCCGCTGAATCTGGGATTCGAGAAGATTTGAACCCACCAGGATTTGGGGCTGGTGAGCCAACTGCCCAGTAGCCGCTGCCAAAAAGGCAGACTCTGTTCTCAGCAGATAAGCAGCGCTCATTAAAGGCAGACATCACTCATTTATGACTGCAGAGATTTTTTATTAGGCTGCTTAGTGACTGCACCACAGCAACATAATATTTAGTGTTTGAGAAGACCTCACCCGTTTCATTCACAGTAGCACTCTCCCAGCCAAAATGTGTACTATTTATGTCTCTGAAATGGGAGGCTGGGTGGGTGGGTGATGCTGTTCACAGCTGTAGCCTTTCTCCCCTGCCATTGTATTTACTGCAGAGTCTGATTTAGAAGTGGGCTAACATTTGCGTGTTGACTTCTGAGGATATTTGTATTTTTCTGACCGAGTTACAGATTTACAGGATTGTATTTGTTTTGGCAGTCTAGGAGAAATAAAAAAAAGGGAATGCTTGTTGTTTTCTTGTTCACAGCACTGTAATTCATCTTTCAGACTAATCCATTTGGTCGTGTGTGTTTGTATAATGGCACAGACATACTCAGTGCAAGGGTTATGCAATCACTGGGATATTGTTTTGGAGACTGTCGGGAATATAATGCCATTTAGCCAAATTAAAGAGTGACTAGGAGACTTGGCACACTGCTTTTGAGACTGTATCCTTTGAGCTCAGGAAGACTGCAAATTCCACAGGGGATTACAGGATTAAGGATCCGAAAGGTGATGCACTTTCTCACAGAAGGGGTAAAATTCAAAGACCATGCCTGGCAGTGGGAGTATCTCCCTTGATGCATCTCTTGACTGTATTTCTTTTCAATTAAAAGCCACTGATTGAATGATATCAGAGAGGATTAGGCTGGAGGATGACTCCAACAGACCCCCCTATCTCGCTCCTCCCCTTTGTATAGATATTTCTTTTGCTCTCTTTCTCTTTCTTGCGGTTTCTCCCTCTTTCACTACCTCTCTCTTTTGCCATTTCTCTCTCTCTCTCTCTCTCTCTCTCTCTCTCTCTCTCTCTCTCTCTCTCTCTCTCTCCCCTCCCTCTATCAACGTATCTATTTCTTCTAAAAGCTCATTTGGCATGACAAATATTTAAATATTCATATTCTATGAAAACAACACACAGGAAAAAATGTGCAAGTCAATATTATTATCTCTCCTCTGCTTTCCCTCGCCGTCCTCTCAGCATGTGTGTACATATTTTTTTCCCCTCTGTAATAACCTAGTGTGAATGAATAGGCTGTGTGCCACAGATTAAGTATTCTGCCTGTCTCACTTTAGGGAGACTTAATGAATTGTCCCTTGCTGATAACAGATAAAGAGTGCAGGCAGGCTTATGGTCTCATATATGTGAGGAAAATCAGTGAAGAATATCGATTTGATATGAAGCATTGCTGTGTGGTTCACTTTGAAAATCATACATCTTAATAGGATTATTGCATCTCCACTTGTAGCTTCTTTGCATAAAAGGTTTTATTTCTGAGCCAGAGTACAGAAGAATGTTCACAGGGAACGTCACAAAGATTATCTGGGCAATGTTCAGGTTGACTTTTTGAATCACTAAGCTGAGGGAGTACTGTATCTCCGTCATCATTCAGCCCATTTGTAAAGCCTAATGGGCTAAACAAATGAACATTACAAAGCCTATTTTGCATCCTCATGTTGTTTATTATTGTAGTGCATGCATGTATATATGTACAGTATAAGGTCCTTAACCTCTTGTTTCCTCTTCTTTTGCAGACATATGAAAGGCTATTCAAACATGTGGATCAAAGTGACAAAGGAATGCTTGACGTCCTTGGAGAGCCCATGAAACCAAAGCATGAGCGGAAAGGCAGTGACATGCACCAAGTGGACTGGACAAAGCCAACAGAAGCATTGTGTCATGGGAGCATAACGGATTCGGAGTCGAAAACGGAATTCACATGCAATAGCAAGAGCCCACAGTCTGAATCAAACATCACCCTCTCAAGCAAGCTGCAAGCAAAAAAGGCTTTGGAAGGGTCCCCTTTGGCCTATTCCAGCACTGGAATGTCCAGTTTCCAGTTTGCAGACCCACAGATATCATCAACAGAGAGCGCATCAATGGCCTCAGCCACAGACATTTTGTTGCATTCCTCTTTGAACAAGGAAAGGGGCTTGCAAGGTGTCACAGAGCAGGTGTTTGGAAATATCAAGAGGAAGTATGGTAGAAAGGACTCAATAAGGACTCTGGGTGGTGGCCACAGTGCAGATATACTGTGGTCCAAAAAAGCAGAGAAGGGCACAGAATTTCTTGGACAAGATAATGGTAAAGAGAGACAGTTATGTGGAATGGAGAAAACTGAGACTCAGAGTGTCGAAGCAGATAGTGGTAGTAAGAAGATGGAGGATGAGATCAAGATGTCGCATGGCTCTGTATCTCATCTCATGGACGAATCAAAAGGTAGAAAGCGAAAGAATCGCAGAGTCCAAGACGATGAGATCTCCTTGGATGATGCTCCAATGATGCAGGTTCCTGATAGGAACAGTAAACTTGATCAAGGCAACCTGGAATCAAAAGAGTTGTTTAAAGAGAAACAGGTGGAGAGGAGTCCTATGAGAACAGAGGTAACCACAGCAGTCAATGTTTGCAATGTGGACAGCAGTCCGAGCAGGCAGAGGAGAAACCCAGTTGGCCGACCAAGAGCCATACATGACCCGAGCAAACAAACTGATAGGCGACAGTCAAAAGTCAAGGACAGGTGGTCGTATTTAAATAGCCCAAGTCCTCTGAAAGAGAGTTGTCCTATTTTATCCATTGAGGATCCCCCTTCAGCCTATCCCATTACACCAGCAAGCCCCCTCTACACTAACACAGACAGTTTGACAGTCATCACCCCTGTGAAAAAGAAGCGTGGTCGACCTAAGAAACAACCACTGCTTACTGTTGAGACCATTCATGAAGGAACTGCTACAAGTCCTGTAAGTCCAATTGCCCAGGACCCATTGGGTGCAAAGAAAAGAAAGAGGACCCACGATTTGTCAGATCTTGTAAAACTGGCCTTAAACAACCCCTCCCCTCCCCATCAATTGAAACTGAATAAAAACAGTCACCTTGGTGTCTTTAAAAAGAAGTCAGTCAAAAAAATGAAATTAGTTAAAATGCAAAGCATACTAAATGAACTTTTGTCAGGCGCTAGCACTAGCAATCTTGCTCTTAAGACTAACGCTCCTGCTTCAAGTGCTGTGTCAACTATGGCATCGACAATCGAGGCTCGTCTTGGCAAACAAATCAACGTGAGTAAGCGAGGGACTATTTATATTGGCAAGAAAAGGGGAAGAAAACCCAGAGTTGATCTGCAGGCTCAGCAGGATGAGCACAAAGATAAGAACTCTATGCCTGTTTCTAGCCAGTTTGAGAACCTTGTAGTGCCTTCTAATCCATCGACAGCAACCGGGATGCCTTCTCCGAGGGTCATGCTGCCACTGTCTCCTGGAGCAGGTGGAATGATGTACCCTGCCACCAACGAATCCAACCAGCAAGACCTGAAGACCATGCCAAATCTACAGCCTATCAGTGCTTTGCCTTCAAAAGCCCCCAGGGGGTTGCTTAGCAGTAACTGGAAGCTTTCACCCCCAAGACTTATGGCGAACTCGCCGTCACACCTTTCAGAAGTGGCATCAATCAAAGAAGTCACCCTGTCCCCCATCAGCGAGTCCCACAGTGAAGAGACAATCCCCAGTGACAGTGGCATTGGTACTGACAACAACAGCACATCAGATCAAGCTGAGAAAGGGCCAGCATCTCGCAGGAGGTACTCTTTCGACTTTTGCAGCTTTGAAGGTGCAGACGGAGCTGCACTTGACCCTTCTGGCAAAGCGGCAAGAGGGCACTATCCGAAACGCATATCGGTGGCCGCTGTGGAGAAATTCCTTGCTCAGGAAAGCATGAAGAAACAGAAGCACCGACGAAAGCGTAAGGGCCTTCAGAGAGGAGATGACTTGCAGTTCTTGGCGAGCTTGGAGGAACTGATCAGCAAGTTTCAGGTCTTCAGAATCTCCCACCGCAGCTACAATTTTTATCGAGAAAATTCCTACCCCAGCATCTTTAGAGTCAACTTTGACCACTATTATCCTATGCCATACCTTCCTTACGATCCTGTGCACTATCTTCGCAGAAATTCAGAAAAATCAAAGAAGCGGCGTGGCAGACCAGCCAAATCCAATGAGCCAATGATGCGGATGCCTTTCATTCAAGGGTTTGGCTACCCAATGCCTGGTGGCAATTACTATGCACCATACGCAATGCCTTACACATCTATGCCTCTTGCTACTAGCATGATGAATATGGGCTATTATGGCCAATATGCCCCTCCATTTTATTTGCCTCACGGGTTGGGGGCAGCAGCGTCTCCGTTCATGAGGCCACAGATCCCTCCCCCCAAGTTTCATTCTGGTACTTACCCTAAACTTACATCTGTAACCAGGCATAGAGCGAAAAGCATGTCCCACACAGTGTCCTCGAAGGGAATGAGCGACACACAGCCGGCATATGTGTCTCTCAAAGGTGGCAACAGCAACTTGGCAAGTGTCTGTCTCCACAAACGCAAACACAAGCACAAGCACAAACACAAGGATGACCAGTACTCCATCTCTGAGACGGACGACCTGGGTGGACTTTTCAGCGGAACCAACAATCCCGCCTTCCGTAACCTTTTGAATGAGAGAATGGAGAAGGACTCGTCTTTGGCAAAGCTGAAGGAGAAACAGAGGAACCAGCAAAGCACAGACACCCTCACAAGAAAACCCAGGAACTTTTTTGAGGTAGACCCGCTGTCAACGCTATCCTTGTCCGACTCACAGCACTGCAAGCGCTCTCGCGGAGGAGAATTGCCCAACAGCTTCCGCAACATGTGCACACGCCAACCACTGGAGTGCTCCCGGGGCGGTCAGGATGGGTCACTGGACCTGTTCGCACAGCAGCGCGCCTGTGATGAGGTGTCTGGCTTGCGGGGCCAGAGGCACAGCCTTCCTGGTTACAGAACCTACAGAGAGGGAAGCTCAGTGTCATTCCAGAATCCACGACAGGAGGGGACCAAGCAGCTGTTCCATGGGTCACATCCTGCATTAGCAGGTAAGACAATTAGAGTCAGTCAATGAAAACCTATAAATGTTTTGTCTGTATAACAAGTATGTGCCATTCAATCATTCTGGTGCTCTAATGTAAAGATAACCTTTAATTTAGCAGGTAGTGAATTGGACACCTACTAGCATAATGATTTACAAATGGTTTTGTTGTCATCAATAAGAAAAGGGGTTGAAATTTTTACACTTGCACCAACGTTCTCTAAGCTTCATAGACATTCTATCAGCTGTGGAGGTGTTTTTGTCCCTATTGAAGACTGGGAATATATAATGCTATTTCTACCTTCCATTACATGTTTCCATAGGACATCTCCCTGTTGTGTTATCATTTTACTTTGGAATATAATATGTGCATGAAAGGAAAATAAACTTCTAGGAAGTATGTTTTTATATCTGGTGCAAATCCCTCACGCATGGTAAAGAATTGTTGAGTAAATATACAATGATGGGAATACCATTTGAAACTAATCTCACCTTACAGCTTGGAACGTTGCAAATGTTTAATCAAATTGCAGCTGTTCTGTTGACGTGAAGCCCTGGCTTCTTTTTCAAAATACTCTGAACAAATGCACTTTTTTTTTTTGTACCGCCTGTATTTTCAGTCAGTACATCTGGCAGAGGAAAATGTAATGCATGGATGGAGACAACTATAATTCACCAACTTCTTTTTCCTCCCATTTCTCTTTCTCCTGCCAGTGGTTTTCTTAGAGATATATTATTCACACATTTTGATTTATTTTCTACAGACATGCAATAAAAAAAAAAACTCTGCTTGTGTTAAAAGAGCTGGACAGCAGCCAGGCTCTTAATGAATCCAGTCGACTTCTCCGGAGGGGAATTGGAAGCCCTGGGCTCAGTTAGATTACATTTCCATTCCCCAGGGAGAGCAGGAGGATGACTCACATTTTGCCTAAACTCCCCCCCACCACCCCCTACCCCTCTACTGTCCACCCTCCATGACTTACTATTGGGCTTCAAAGGCTAGCACTTGCTCCAATTTAAATTTCACTTTCACCGGTGAATTAATTCAGCACAGTGAATTTTGAATTTGAATGTGTACTCTTTTTAAAAAAAAAAAAAAAAAAAAAAAAAATGAAATGTCACCACATCGACTAAAATGTCACCACATTTTATATAGCACTGCTTGTAGTGTTGTAAGTGACAGTGGCACTGACTTTCCCTGGTTTACAAACCAGGATGATCCATGTCTCATGTGAGTGCCAGTCGCTTATGGCAGAGCCTCTGGGCTGTCAAAACAGCCACTTGTTTTTTGTTGTTGTTGTTGTTGTTTGTTTTTCCAAACTAAGATATAGTTGAATTGAGATTCTAGATGAAGCGCCATAAAAATAATGAGCTTGTTATTTCTCAACCTTCTCCTGTGGATTGTGAGTGAACTTTGTTATACCAATTTCCAATACCAATCTCAAGCTGCTGCGCTTGCATATAGAAGTGTACTATATTGACCTACAGTACAGTATGTGCTCACGGTATATCCAGTATAATTACCAGTCACACTCTGAAATTTCTCTCTCTGTCTTTTTTTTAATGAAGCAGTTGGTTTTCTTTTGCTTCTCTCTCTGTCCTCTGACATTTGCCACTGTCATCAGACTTTTAGAGCTATTTTGCACATAGCTGGCATGCTGCAAGAAACACTTTGTTTCACACGTCAAGAGCCATCTGGTTGCATAATAAGTGGCTGGGACCTTTTCTTGCGAGGAAAGCCAGCACAGCTATTCAAAATCTGACACCACCCCTGATTTTTTTTTTTTTTTTGGGGGGGGGGTGTGTGTATATATATATATATATATATATATATATATATATATATATATATTATTTCATTTTTTTTTCATACCTCTGAACTGTGGAATTCAGTTGCCATGACAACAGGAAGTAGGCCTCCTCACGTTAAAGGGGGTGGACCCTTGGACAGGCACGGAGGCAAGTCCATAAATTGGTGCCCCCCCTAATGAAAACATCATGTGCAGGATGCAGGTAGAGATTTCAAGGGATAAATGAGTTGTGACCATCCCTTTGAAAATGACTGTCTCTTTCGAATGATTTGTTGGCACTCGGGAAGTCTTTCAGTGTTAGCTCCAGTGATTAATGGGTGGGAGAAAGAAAGCTTATTTGAACAGGCGGACATATCGCTTGATTAAAACCAAATGAGGTCACATATTGCCCATAGTGCATATCCAGTTGGCGGAAATGTCATTGCAGGGGGCATGAAATAGCTGAGTTGGGAGTTCAGGTGATTTTTTTTGGAATACCATTACAGCACATTTTCTCTCAATTTTTTTTTTCTTATAAAGTTTATGGTTTTGGCCCATTGTTTCTGAACGGTTGCTTTAACAGTTTAGCTTTTCAGTTCTAACAACCCTTCCCTCATCACATTTTTTATGTCACCTAGTCATTAAAACATCACTGAATATAGACTGTCTTTTTATGCTGTTATTTACAGTCTTTCCCATTGACCTCTGTTGTAACCATTTGCTAGCGTTTCATATTTATGACATAGTCTGAGGATACTGGAGAAATGTGTTTTCCTGAATCATAGTGTAACATGTCAGTCTAGTTTCAAGTTGTGCAGGTGTGCTTAAAAGAATTAGGCCTTTTGTCTAAAAGATCTGTGAAAAAAAGGACCTTGAGATCCTTCTTGTTGGAGGGGTATGATGAAAAACAAATCAGAACAAAATTGATGATTGAGTACCACCAGTATGCACATTTTGTAAGAACCCTTATAGTCTGTTGTTTGTCTGCAGACTATTTTTTTGTGCTCCCACTGTGGCCAATGAAATCCTCAACAATTCTGTTTTCTGTTTGTTTTCCGGGAAACCTTACCAGATGGAGCACCAATCAGAGAGAAAGAATTCTCTGGAGATATAGGCGAGGTGCAGGGGAGATCGCAAAAGTGGAACACACATTTTGGGCAGCTTTAGGCTGTCTGAACCCATTTCAAACGAGACTGCCAGAAACCCAACATTTCCTCTGGTCTGGGCTGCCTTCCAAGGCACAGACGCAGAGTCGAGGAGCAGTAAATTAATCACCGATGTATCTTAGACTTCATAGTTTATTGCCTGCCTTTATAGGCCCATCTATTCAAGATGGTGGGGGCTGAGCATTCACTACACTGTGTTCAGACAGAAGATGAATAAGAGGGGTGCTTCCTAGTAATTGTGTGTGTGTGTGTGTGTGTGTGTGTGTGTGTGTGTGTGTGTGTGTGTGTGTGTGTGTGTGTGTGTGTGTGTGTGTGTGTGTGTGTGTGAATGTGTGTATGTGTGTGTGCACATGCACTCATGTGTGTTTGTGTGTTTATCCATATCCAGATGTCAGGTGTTAAGTTTTCTGTAGCTGCTGTGTCATTTCGTCACTACACACTGACACACGTTTTTTATGTGTTTTCTTACTTACTTAATGGTATTCCTCTGTTACATGTTTAATGGCAGGATATAGCCTGCAGCTAATTGAATTCTTTATGTGTAATTTTGTTTTAGGCAGTGAAACAAATTTCCCAGGCTTTTAGAGCCAAATAGGATGCAGTGTTTTCTCTTTGGCACAACACCAAAGGATGTAAACATTCACAGAGAGGCACAGAGCTCCCAACAAAAGAATTTTCAACAAAAGAATTCAATTTGTTTGGGAGGAAAAAATCATGTAGCATCTTCTTCTTACTTGTTTATCTTTACAAATATGCGTATATTTATTTTCCGTCATAAAAATTTGAGGTAATACAGAAGATGTATAGTTATGCTCACAGGTTTATCTGACCACACGTACTATAGCATCCATATCTAGAATGGTGGTGTGCTACTTTGTAAAGCCACCATTAAATGACACAGTAGCCAAAGGTCTTGCACTGCTGTCTCTTAAAGAAAATGGGAGATGATCTCATCTGTTTCTTGCATTCTACACCTTAAACATTTAACCTGATTAATTAAGTAACTTATGACCAACCCTTTTGACCCGTGCGGCCCGATGCTTTTTCCCTTTGTCAAAGAACAGACGGACGCAACCTTGCGCTCTGTGCATTAAACTATGTGCTTAGACCGTGAAAATAGAGTCCACCGTGTCTGTACAAGGCTGATAGGGTAATCTACTATGCTCTCAAAACTCCTACAGCCGAAGATGCATCTGGCATGGACACATTATTTCTTTCTCTTTGCACTAATAACAAGCATTATCAATAGTCATGTAATGGTGCTTTTCCCGACTTCTGTTTCTTCTCTTATAATACCAGTTTTTGTAAGGACACCATACAATAATGAGCACTTAGGGCGGTAATTCTCCCAGGTGCTTAAGTCCAAAAAAAATGTTTAATGCAGGCTGAAACGCATGGAACTAAGCACTTTTTTGGACTTGAACACCTGGGGAAATATTTCAGTATTGTGTATCAAAGATAACAGAAAATTTGGTCGAAGAACAACACATCACATAAATACCATACAATACCATCTATAGCCTATGCTAAACCATGCAGTTTGGCTTTGGAAAGCATCATTCCACAGAGACAGCTGCCTGCCTTGTGGTAAACATGAAATCCAGGCTTGATGCAGGTGGTGTTATTGGAGCTGTTTTTCTTAACTTGAGGAAGCTTTTGATACTCAGACACCAGATAATGATAACTAAACTGACATTTTAATTTAACTTTTCTGAGAACTCATTGAAATGGAAGGAATCGTAGGATCACATCAAGGATACTGTGTACATGTATTAGAGTTGAGAATACGACATCCATAACTTGAGAATCTTTGATTCTCACAAAGTTTGTTTTTAGGAGCACTTATTCAGTTATTTGCTCTTTGCCTGTCCATTTGCTGTCAATAGAATAACATTTAAAACGTGCAACAGCACACACTGTGTTTATGCTGTGCTAATTTGGATAGAATAATTTAAGTATAATCTGGTAATCTTGTTTAAATGTAAAGATAGCATTTGTCCAATATAATTGTCAAATATCAGAGATCCTTTTTAAAAGCTGTGTCAGTTGGCAGTTACCGATGAAAAAGCTATGGCATCAAGGGTATTTAACTATGGTATCTAGTCTCCTGGGGTCTGGTCCCCAAAAGCGTTAGTTGCTTACCACTTTGAAACCACTTACCAGTTGTTTTAACGTTGTTGATTGCAACGCAGCTGCCCATTGCCAACTGGAACGGGCACCTGTTTGGTAAACCAACTGCTGAAAATAACAGCATTTTGTTTGTTAAGGCCTTTTTACCCTAGCTTATTGCTCCAAGGAGCTTATTGCTCCTTATTTTTATCAATCTGCCGCAGTTTGATTCAATAGCACAATTAATGAGTTCTATAAACCCTGAAGACTGTACTCCACAAAATGATAATAATCCATATTTTGTGGTGCCATAAACTCTAGATAGCACAATATATTGTATTTGCAGAGTCAAAGTTGTTACAGATCCCTCTGTTTTCTTGTTTTGCAGAACCCAGTTCTTCAATGAAAAGAAGGTACAAGCGCAAAGAGGTCGAGGAGATCCAGAGTGAAGTGCGGAAGATGCGTGCCTTCTCCAAAATCCTCAACACCAAGAAGAACCTTGATCACGTCAACAAGATCCTGAAAGTCAAGAGGCTCCAAAGGCAGGCCAAGACTGGGAACAACATCATAAAGAGGCGCAGGGGGAGGCCCAGGAAACAGCCCCTGCTTCAGGAGGAGGAGGACGAGGAGGATGACGACGACGAGGAAGAAGATGATGAGGAGGAAGACGAGGAGGAGGAAGAATTAGCTACTCAGATGCCAGTGCTGGAGAAGTGCGTGGACTTGCCGGGGAAGCGGAGTTCGCTGCACACCAGCCTGCCCGAGCCCCTGGAGTTCTCTAACCACGACTCCATCATGGACGCCATTGAGTCAGTGGTGCACATGGCGCGGGCGCAGCCCAAGCCTCAGCCTGTTCCAACGGCATTCAGTGGCAGCAGCAGACAGTGGCAGCGGCTATCGGACGAGCCCTGCGCTGCCGAGCGCCCACGGAGGTGCCGTGGGATCAACAGGAAGGAAGATGGAATCCCAAACTTTCATTAGCCAGTCACAAAGCAGTGCAAGTGGACACTTCCTTATTTTTTTGAGTCAGCGTTGCACTTTTTTTGCCTTGTTTGCTCTATGTCTTTTACTTGTTTTTTTGTCTATATATATATTTATATATATATATATCTTTTTTTTTCTTACGCATATGGGCATTCTTCTCCGCAGAATCCAGATAAAGAATGTGGTCAAATGTGCAGTGCTTTCATTTTTTTATACTAGAGACTTAGATGGATTTAGCTGGTCTTAGCAGAGTCTCCAGAAGACCAGGCCATGTTGGACTACTACCCTCCAAAGCCCCACTTCAAACCACGATAATAAAACTTTAAAAGGTTTTATAATCTGTGGTCCTCTCCATAAACTAGCTAGTGTAGATAATAGCTTGTTTTTCACGGCTCCTCTGCATTTTCTCCCCAACACTTCCTTCAGTGATTCTAGAGCGGAGCGTAAGCATAGCGTTTCGCGCTCTAGAATCTTTGACTTCCTTGTTGAGTATGTCGTCCAAGTCAAAGCACAGTAGTTGCAGTGTACTCAGTGCAGAATGATCAATAATAACCATCCTCTTCTTCAGACTCCTCCTCTCAAGCAAACTCAAGCTAATCAGGGGTCACCCTGAATATAAACTTCAATAGCAGTACATTTGGAAATCAATGCTTTATTTCCAGTGCTGGGCTATAGTTGTACATAAGATACAGTATACTAAACAAGATGTAGAAACCCATCTACAAAAAGATTTCATTTCAGAGTGTGATAACACGTTATATACCGTGCTGTAGTCAGAATGGTTGTAGTCAGTATTGTTTCTGTGAAAATCAATAATGTTTTTCACCAAAAAAAAAAAGTTTTTTTTTTCTCTCTCTTTCTCTCTCTGTATGACCCATAATTTCACAAGCATGATTAAGTGAGTGCATCACTGGCTATTCTGCTTGTGAACATGGAACAGTATTTACATAACTTCTTACAGTTAAATATATATATATCTACAAAATATATAGCACTTCATACAGTCATAATACATCTTTTCAGTATTTTTTACCATTGTGACTGAGATATTAGACCAATAAATAGTATGCAATAAATAGATGGAAAAGCAGCATTTAATAATTAAAAGAATAGTCCCATTTTGGGGGTTAAAATGTGGCACAAATATTGTATTAAATATTTAAATGAAATCACTTTCTAAAAGAGGTAGGCTAGATGGATGATTGAGTATGTGGGCTGACCTACCATATATCAGTGTCTACGAACGTGCCTGTCCTGAGCATGGTCATTAGATGGTTGTGCAGAGTTTTTGAAAAACAAACCCAGAAACCTTCCATTTGATTTTTTTTCTTTCTTAAAGTTGATGAAACCAAAGTTTCTTACAATCCAGACGGTTTCTGTATCCTTGAATGTTCTATGATGTAAGCTGTTTTGAAGAAGACAAGACTCGTGATTGTCAGTAGAAGACATTAGGCAGTATAGACTCCCCTTTGACACAATTTCTCACTTAAGTTGTACTTAGAGGAAACAGAGTGTTCCTGTTGTGTGTAGATCGGGTGGATTTTAAAGAACCTGAATGATTCACAGAGATTAACAAACAATCATCAGCAGAGAAACCAGAACCTCATTTGTGTCCATTCGAAAGGCTTTTTTAACTGCTATTGATTTCTCAGTAGTCTCACATGTGCCTTAAGTTTGTTTATCAATTCATTACATTTGATTTGCAGGGAAATGCAGGAATCAGTGTGATTACCGTGTCAAACCATGAATGTCCATACTTAACACACACATGTATTCATTGTTCAGAACTCACTGAAAGCATTCACTGTCCAGTTCCCAAGTGCTACATTGCAGCTGAAGGAACATTAGCTACTGAGCTAATGTCTTGAAGTTATTGCGGGTGTATCATCTGTTGTGTTTAGAGATTGTCTAATATCAACATCCGGAGCACTCAACACATAGACGGTAAATCCAGAGAGGAAAGCATTTCATCAGTGACATATATTTTCTATGCATCAGGTTTTACCTGTGAATCTGCTGACATGTAGGCCTAGTGACTTTTAAAGACTAACCTTTATGATAAGCTTTCCAACCTTTTGGTTTTTGTCGTTTTGATCCACCCTTTATGGATAATGAAGTGGTCTTTTTTTTAATAAATAATAAATATAATCAACTTATAGTGAAGAATATCAGTAATCTGTAAAAGTGTGCAAAAAGTGACTATCATTTCATCGCAACTATTGTCACTGCATGTGACAGAGGACTGTCTTAACAGCAGTTGAGCCTTAATCTAAAGTTATATTCAGCTAAATCTCCACTGTAAATAGTGTAACTACTGTAAGTTAGGGCCATTTGCATGGGAGTAAACTGTGTTTTGACATATGTGGGACTGGTACCATGTGAACATGTCCGGCATAGACTGAAGCAGCAGTCTACATGCATAAAATATTCATTTTGCTACAAGCTCAGCCATTAAGTCTGATGATGACTTCTGTTGTGTCAGAGCCAAGAAAAATAATTTGTATTGGCTGGCAGCTATCCCCCTCCCCCTAGCCAGTGGGACCAAGATGTAGGCTGTAGGATGTCTCAATTTTGGACTGGCTCAGAATACCACCAGGAGACATGGCCAAAAATAAGGAAGTCCATTTATCAGTATTTAATGCTAGGCCATCCAAAGCTGATCTAACAAATGTTGAATCTGAATGTTCTTTATTTCTTTTTTTTTCTTTTTTCTTTTTTTTCTTTTTTATTTCGTCTACCAAAACATAACATTTGTTTTATTATTATTCTTTAGCATCGACTTGGATGTGTTCTAGGGAGGTTTTAGCAGCAAGGTATGGCAGCTCAAAAAGTTCATTTTAATATTTAAAACTCTGTGTATTTCCTCACCAGCATAAAATGGTGCCTTCTGAAGTTGAGGTGTTTTATTTCTATATTTACTGGCTCTTTAATCAAGAGACTAGACCGGTCCTGTTATTTGACAGCCTCTCTGTATTTACTCCGAAACAGATGTACTATTGCCCATAGTGACACTTTGAAGCAAATATTTGGTGTAATCCAGTTGTGTTGTGAAGCCTTTAGGCGCTACTGGGTTTCAGAAGTATTTGGGAACTGTTGGGCTAGTTAGTTGTAGCTTCCTAGTGTCACGTCTGGGCATAAGCATTCGAAGAAGAAACATCTTTAGCTTATAAAAAATGTAGTAATCTGTATCATGCATTTTGAAGCTACATTGATATTTAAAAACTGTGCAACATCAGTATTGCGTAAAAAAGTAAGTGTCTTTGCAAGAGCACATAGCTATGTTTGTATATTCTAATTAGAAGACATTGTGTATTTCATATTTTTAGTGTTCTTTTTTTGTGTATATGCATGCCCCATTTGATTGTATGCATAAATATTTTAGATGAACGAAAAATTGAAATTTCAATCAAATTTGGAGAACTTGTACAATGTTTGATATGTTTCTTTTTTAATGGATTTTTAATTCTCAAAGCATTTTTTATATTGTATTATTATAACGAACTGCAAATATTGGACATATAAAATGAACAAATACAGAGGTACACATGCATATACATATATTGTATATAGAATGTATGTATACACATGCATATTTGGTGTGTTAGTGTACACACACATATATGTTCATAAATACTTATAGTGTATATAGGTATACACGTGTACTGTATGCTGGCATGTTTGGTCATGTTTGTTGATCATGATTTAGTAGTTTTATTTTTTTATTTCTCTTTTCTCCTACAGAAAAGCTTGTATTTTTTTCTGCTGCCATCCTTGGCTGGCAGCATCAAGCACTTAAAGTTGATTTCTGTTCATGTCATTGTGGAAAAAATAATAAATGACTTTATCGAAGGCAGAACATTTCATGACTCTGTGTTTCCTTCACCCAATTCTATTTTTAAATTCAGTGTACCTAATGGTTGTTATTTTTCTACAAAGCTGATATTTATCTTGTGATTGAGTGCTACCAGAGTACTTTCAAAAATGCTAGACTCCCAACAGCTGCAATAATATAGAAAATTGAAAACCCACAATGAATTGAATCATTATTTGAAACAAATTGAAATCAAGCACATGAAGACTTCTATCTGAGAAGACCATCTGGTTTCTCTTGATGGAATTCATATCAGAGGAAGGTAATGAAGAGGGGGATTCCCCCCTTATCAAGTGCTCTTCCGTGTCCATTCTCATTCATTGTATTAGCCTGGTGCTGTGCCCCTGTGATAAATGGATTGAACGGCATCCAAGCTATTGGTTGGTGGAGGCAAAGTGAAAAGTGCTTCACCATAGGCTTACGCCTTCCCCTGTAAAATTTCTGTTGCCATGGCAGCTGCGTGAACTGCCCAAATATTCCAGCAGGCTGTGTTTGGTTGATAAAAATTTCTCTGCTCAAATTGTCTGCGTGCGTCTTTCTAGCCACAAATCAATGCGGCAGTTTTCACTGCTCCTAACATTTCCAGTGTACACACTTCATTCAGTGTGTGTATCAGAAGCTCTTAATCCAATCAGTGCCTCATCATCACTACTCTTAACAGTAAACAATCTGCAAACCTTTTAATTTCCAACATGAAGCTGTCATTGTTTTTGTAGGTGGCAGTATCTGTTCCTATGTGGTATACTTTGCTGTGCATGATGAAGACAATGAAAACCACAATATTTTTTTTTTTATTGTTGTACAGCTGACAAACAGTACCTTTTTCTTGAGCGCTGTATAGATAATGCTAAAGTATATCAGAATGTAATTGTATTATTTGTACAATGCAGCTAATATTTGGACATCGCAGACCCTTGACTGTCTCACAGTGGCTGAGGTTGGAGCATCTGATCATAATGTTTATTCAGTATTTTGCAGGGCTGTATGCCAGTGTTTACTTGCATCGGTAGAGGTTAGGCCATTTCCATGAACAGTGAAAGTAATGTATTCTGACACGCACAAGAAGACCGCCTCTCGGCTGTGTGTGTGTAATGCGATTGACATCAACAAATGCCTTTGCCAATGCATAAACATGAAAATCAGAATGAATTTATCAGCTCTGGAACAGACTGCTGTTACAGACAAATTGCAGTTTTGTTCCAAGTAGTACGTAGAACTTCTATTAGAAGTAGGCCCAAGAGCTGGGTTTGCCATGGATACTTGGTGTGTGTGTGTGTGTGTGTGTGTGTGTGTGTGTGTTGGGGGTAGGGAGGGGGGGGGGGTTGTCATGACTCTGAGTGCAAAAAATAAGCACACGCTATCTGGTGGTGATGGATGGAACCACATGCAGCCCCTTTAACAGAAATGAATTTATTCCCCAACCACTCAGTAGGCTTAATGTAATTAGAATCTCAAAAGGTCAATGGCAACATGAAGTATTTGTCACTTGTCATATTAATGTAAAATTTATGCTGCTGTTAAACAGAATATAAATGTGCATAGCTTCATGAGCTGCACTCAGACGAAATCTAAAATGCAGGGGCTGCTGCCGAGGGGGGTTTTGCTGGTGAGATCAGGAAGGCCAGTTACACTTTATATAATAATGAGTCATCATACATTACATATTGTTAATAATACTATTCATTAATATTGCTCAATAGCTTGCTTTTTTTAAATTATTCTTTCATTTTATTATCTGATAATTTGATAAGAACTGAGTCATACTGATATAAGGTGGTACATAATGATGCTATAATACAAAATATATTTATTATTCATTTCAAAATATTAGTAACAATTAATAAACAAAGTATTAGATCATGGTAATAATGGTTACTTTGCTATTTATTGTAACAAGTGATAAGTGTTACAGTGGGCCCAGGCCTAATAATGACTGCATGCATGAGTAGTGAGTACTGTGCTTTAAAAATAAATAAAACTGATACAATGGATCCACTGTCAACACTCATACATTTCCTCTGTTTATGATGGTCACCACACAAACCATAATGCACCGTTAATATTTTGTATAGGCTATTCATTATTGTTTTAGTTTTTTCACTTTGATCTTTGTACTGTAGGGGGGTGGGGGAGGATTTAAGATGATTCTAAGGGCCGCCACTGACAGTTCTCTGGGCCCCAGTGAAAAATTATAATCAATGTTTGATGGCCCCTAAATAATTTTGTCATATGGGCCCAACATTTCGAACAGCGCCCTGTAGTTATTTTACCTCACTCACGTCAGATGATGCGCTATGTAACTTTAAGGCACTTCCGCGCAACGATCTGATGTTGAAGCCCTTCAGAGCGATTTTTAAAGCCCAATATTTTCTAACCGAACCAATCAGGGCTGCTGGCTGCTGTAGAGGGTGTGACGTAGCGAAGAAGCAAGCGTTTTGAATCCAACCAATCCAACAAGCGTAACCAGCGTCATCGGTTGGTTTCGATGTGATTGGCTGAAGTGTACGTCAATTAAATTGATGGACAAGCCGTTTGTCCAGTTAGATTCAAGAATTTCTGGTTCCTGAAATAACTCGTCTACCGTTGATCATCAGATGTTCGGGCGTTAGCGCTACATTTGACGTGAGTGAGGTAAGTAGTTATTAACAACAGAGATGGAAACTCAGCTCTGGGAGTTGGACTTGGGCACCCATCCAGAGACTTGACTTGAGGCTCGAGGTCTAAAGACTGGGACTGGGACATTTTTCACTCACATTCATTTCACATTTGAGTGTTATTCCATTCCATTTCTTCCCTATCCGGTGACTGCTCATGCAAGCTAGCCTGACATAGCCCGCCCATAATACGAATGTTCACCCGTATCCATGGTCTGGGAACGGTCCTCTGGGGCGTGTTTACATCGGTAGAGAGTCTACCGGCCAATAAGCGAAGCTGATTAGGCAAGCTGTCCAATTGTTTCAAACCAGAAGAGAATGCCCTCCTCTCCGCAGTATAATCGCGTCAGGTTAAAGAACCTCCAGACCATGAATACGGATGAACAGCAGTATTATGGTCGGGCTATGTCAGGCTACATACAAGCCGCAATAGAATGTCAAATATTAGCACAGAATGTAATGTATTAGCACAAGCTAAACCTGTGCTAATCATTGCTAATAACAAAGAACACTGAATTAATAGAGTATGTGGTGCTGGGCAATGTTAGACTGATGGCAACAACAACAACACCCTTTAAGGTTGACTAATATGCATTACCTTACTAAAATCACTCTGTTCCATGAAAGCCGTAACACAGAATGGGCAGAGGCTTCAGACTTGTCTTGGACTTGTGACCAAACCCTTGTGACTTGACTTGGCCCTGCTCCACAAAGACTTGAGACATGACTAGGACTTGAGCTCAGAGACTTGAGACTTGACTTGTGAACATCCCTGGTTAACATGATTTATATAAGAGCTTCATTTAAACCCTAAACCTGAGGAAACTTTTTGTCCTCACCTGTACTTTGTCCATGCAAACAGGTACATCAAACACTTACATGTGTGTCATTACAGTATGTTATAAAGTATGTTATCCAGATCACATTTTTATCCAAATCGACTTACATAAAGCAGGATTACATTCAAGCTATACAAAACTTTTAAACACACAAAAAAAACTTTACTAGTGTGATTTGCTAAGAAGAAATTGACAGGAGCCAGTGTGAATGAGAGGTTCTAGGGCAAGAGCTTCTCTCTGAAGAGCCGAGTCTTTAAGAATTTCATGAAGGTGACTGTTGCTTTAGTAGTACTTGAAAGGTCATTTCACCATCATGGAACATGGTTCATAATCATAACCATTCAACACAATATGAAAGCAAACGTGCTGTCATGTTTATGGGCATCATCCTACATACACAGTAGTATGTAGGTCCATCACATTTGTTTGTTTGTCAAATGATCTGCATCTTGTACAGTATTTGTACTTGCTAATGGTTGAGCTAATCCCTTCTCCATATTCTACCGTGTTTTACTCAAATGTAATATGTAATGTTGGCATCATTGCCATTGCAAGGTAGGTGTAAGAGGGTATAATATAATTTATAATAAATAAAGATTTGTCCTACTGGACAGAAATATTTATCAGGCATATTAGAAGAATTCTCTCATTATCATTTTGAAAATGTTGTATGAAAATGGTGATGATGTGAGATGTTTAAATATGTTCTGTACTTTTTTAGGGTTTTCCAAATTAATTTTCTGGGGTTTTGTTTGTTTGGGTTTAAAGAATAAAAAATACATTGAAGAATACCTTCAATAACCACATAATATACAGATTCTATTGGTGTCTCTGTGCGCCTTGTACAAAAGAAACATGCATGGAGTGTGTGTGTTAAAGAGCACTTATTCTCTCTAACTAATGAGCACAGACACAAACCAGCCCCGTGCCCACACAAAACAGAATTAGTGTATTAGCCCATTATTTAATTATGTAGTGATCATGGCATAATTGGTGCACTAATGAAAGGCATTTCCTCTTACTGACAGTCAGTTTTGACTTGGAGTGCGCCAATAATAGACCCACGCAAGTCACAATGATATGTAAATGTTCAAGCCACCTGATGGAGGGCAACAGCAAAGGAGAGCGCGAGCGAGAGAGAGAGAGAGAGAGAGAGAGAGAGAGAGAGAGAGCAGGAGAGAGAGAGAGAGACAACATTGAATCCCTCCTCCCAAGCATCCATCAATTACCTCTACTTGCGTCTCCCAGTTCTGCCATAGCCCCCCCCCCCCCAGCTTCATCCGTCCACCCACCAGCCCTCGACCTCCAAAGCAGCAGCACTTACTATTTTGGCAACCCATCACAATCAGTCTGCATATACGTCTGGCCATGTGAAGGATTCTATTCTTTATGGAGATAACCGATGGAGTGGGAGGCACTGTTACCAAGGTGACGGCCTGACTCATGGCAATTTGGTTGGTGAATGAAGCTGTTAGCAGTGCAAAGCTGCATGATATGTTCAAAAAAAAAAAAAAAAAAAAGACAGAAAGAAAGAAAAAGAGAGGAGAAAAAAAACATTGCTCCCCAGGAATCTGACAGCAACCTTTTCTCCATCCTACTACAGCTAACCCCCACCTCACCCCCACCCCCCCTCATCTCCACCAACCACCAACCAACTGCTACACTTTTTTTGTGATATTGTTGTAGCTCTTATTGTAGCTGCTTATTATACAGTTTAATATAGAGCTGTGCAAAGTGGTTCAATTTGCCAACTACATCATTGGATGCTATTAAAATATGGCAAATATGATTAAATCAATGTAGAGAATATTTCTGAATATTATAGGGTAGAGTGTGAGTCTGTTGCTTATTTAACACCAGATAAGCTGTCTGTATAGAACTAATCTGCTGTATTTCCATTTTCCACATTGTTCAAACATGGGCAGCGCTTGCTGATATTTGTGCTCCATTTTGTGTGTGGAATAAATTGATCTTCTGATGATTTCCATAACTGCCATACAGTATGCACACAAGCAACTGTCCCAAATGTAGAAATGTTCCTTATATTCCTTCATTAAAATGTTTTTGTTTTCTTTTTTCATTCCAAAATTTTGCCTCCTAATTTCTTTTTAATGCATGATATTGAGGCACACATGGGAAAGGAACGGGGGTGTTGGGGTGGTTTTGGGGGGGGGGGGGGGGTGGATTGGGGGGGTGAAGCGAAAAGGAAATGAATATGACAGCTCTGCCACTGACAGATTGGCTACACCCCGTTGGCACTAAGTGATTTGGGGGGGCCGTGCTACCACCTCTCCTCCGACCCAGCTGTCGCCATATGACACGGCAGCCCTTCCAGAGCCTTTATTGGACAGGCTAACAGGAAGAGGGTCCAGCCTAGCGAAGGGGAGCTCATGCAGGGAGGTGATCAAAGAGCCCCTGGGGTGCAGTTAAAGCCAACACCCACAACCGACAGGAGAGGAGAAAAAAAAAGGCACCTCAAAAAGATCTCTCATGGCTATATTCAGGTGGGGGTGTGAAAGTGTGGATGCTAGAAACTGACAGCATGAATTGCTGTTTGACAAAATAAAACAGACGACAGATGAGTTTTAGTGTGCAAGGCGTTATCCATTTGGACAAGTAGTTGTTGCTTTTTGCAAATAAATCCCCAAGACATTGTTTGGAGTGAATGAGATAATAGCAGATCTATCATCAATTATTAAAACAGTTCATCTACATGTAAAATATGGACTGTATGAAGAAAGAAAACGTTGCCTACACACTTGCATCCAGAATGGTATGAGCAGGCATGGACTGGCCATAGGGCATACAGGGCAATGCCCGGTGGGCTGATGGTCATTTTTGGGCTGGGGCTGTCATTTACTCATAATTTTCCTAAAGGATATTGGGCAACTTTAATTAAAATAAATTTAAATAAAAAATAAATAAAATTAAAATTTTAATTCTCATATTCATGCAATATGTCCAACTTACAGTGTTATTTTAGCTAGACACCACATTACTATTATTGAATAAAATCATAGTGGGCCGCCATGGCCAAAAATGCCCGGGCCACTTTTTGGTCCCAGTCCGGCCCTGGAATCTTTAAGATCATGAGTCACACTTTCTGTGAGGTATGAAGGCAGGCTATAGCAGTAGGAGGCATATTTACTGATTTGTCTCAGCACATATGCCTACTGTGGGCTATACTCTTAGAAAAATGGTTCACAGAACCCTAACCAGAAACTTTTCCTATAAATAACGTTTCATGTAGAACCATATGATGAGATGGAAACATATTAGTTTAAATGGTTCTTAAATCTCAATATAATGCAACTCATAGTACTGTGTGGGCAGCATGCTTGAGTGGACCTAGAGGAGTCATCAGGAGATGACTGGTCACCAGTGCCTCACAATGGGTGTGAACAGATGCTTTAGTGAAGGTCATTAATATTACTGAGTCTTTCTTCTCGAGGATCAGGAGGACAATTGAGTCAATTGTAAAGCCATCTTGCAGTAGAAAACCCTGAGAAGTGTGTTCACAGTCTAATGTAGAAGTAGTGTAATATACGTCTGTTGCCTGACTGTATTCTGAACTCCTGCAAAAGGTGACTATTTAAATGGAAACAAAGTTTGTTGAACACATTCATCATTTCAAATAAAACCATGTACCATAGCTCTAACCAGGGCTCTGTGTTGTTCTTTTGCAGTATTTCCCATTCACAAAAATTTCATGAGTAAGTTCAAGAAAATATCCAGGTGATCCCAAACTTTTGAACGGTAGTGTATGTTCCATTATATAGTGTAGTGCTTTATGAATTAATGGAAGTACGGTAGGTAATCTATGCAACACCAAGTGGGTTTAACATTAATTCTTTTCCATTAATAGCCTCTCTAACAGTAACTCATTATATTTCCCCTGATCTTGGTCAAGCAGTAATCATTTAACCCTACTTAGTATCCATTGCATAATTTGTCCAGTTGGGAGAAAATTGGGTTACTGTGTCAGACGGGGGAAATCAAATCATTCCGTTCATATCAAGGTAACAACAAAACAAGAAGGCATTTCAGGTCATATCAAGGTAACATCAAAACAAGAAGGCTTTTCAAGATCAGGATCATACATTCATTCATTAATTTGTTCATTCATTCATACAACCCACGTAGAAAAATAAATGTAGCTGTCACCCATTACTGAATGCTTGTGTTGCCAAATCAGAGTTCAGGTAGTGTTACTGACTGTGTGTATTTGTCCTGACCTAAAGGGAAAGGATCTCTGACTGGTAAGACATGTTGGCCTTATGTTGGTAATTCATTCTTTTCTATCAGAACTTTTAGAACTTTTATCAGAGCTCTTCATTCAAAGAGTGTGTAAGCTGCCATTGTCTCAATTGTCTCAAAGCTTTCTGGGATATAATCTAGTTGATATTGATGGTGTCTATGTATGTGCAGCAACAGCTTGGACCTTAATTAGCTCAACTAGTTGACGTTACTTTTCTACAATAGCCTATTGTAGTTTAAGAGTGAAAGTTAAATTTGAAAATGTCAAATAAATCCCAAAATATTTTGAGTGTTTTTAAATCATGTTTCTGTAGCTGATGCCAACGTCAACACCAACATGTCCTACCAGCCAGAGAAGAAACCATACACTTACCATTAAGAAAACATACACTACTTACACCTATGTCCCAATAGTGGACCTACAATAGTCTTATATAGCCTAATAAGTTGTGTTATTAAATTTACACAGATTTTGATGTTTTGCTTACTTCCATAACCTGTTTTTTATGTCTCAAAGGAGAAATCTTGAGTGAATCTGTCAATTTCCCTGTATTTACAGCTACCAGAATACTGTCTTTAACAAAAAGAATGAGAAAATTGGGCTCAATGGTGTTTTTTGCCCCCAACGTCACCTTCCAGGCAGCACAGCCTAAAAGGCACAACCTTAACCCTATTCCTAACCCTAACCCCCCCAAACTTCATCCTAGCCCTAAACTGAGGGGAGTTGTGCTTTGAAGGCAGCGCTGCCTGGAAGGCACCGTTGAGGGCAAAAAATACCAAAGACCAAAAATTTGATGCTACTGTACATAGACCAAATAACAAACTGATTGCTAATGCTGACTGAATAGTGCATAATTAAATGAAACTGAAAGTAAGCTTTCAGCTTTCAATTTCTGGATGGCTAGTGGGAATTGTACTTTTGTTTCTCGACCCTTCATATGAGAACATGCCATTCAAGTTCATTTAGAGACGGACCAGAACAAACAATTGTTTAGAAAGGATATCTCAAACAGTGATGACAAGTTGCATAAAGTGCTGCTTTAACATTACGTATTCTGATTACCACCACCATCACCACCCTCCCCTTATCCACGCCTTCAGCCCAGCGATGCAGAGGATGGTGAGTATAGTTCTTGCAAGTGCTAAGCAGAAGTTCTCAAGGCCACTCGTTTGCTTCTCTTGCTCGTCCTCTCCCTGTAATAAGTTGCATGTAGCAAAGGCTTTGATTGCGGTTCCCGAGAGCTACTTACAGGAAACTCGTCCCTACGGACTTCTCAGGTTTCCCTGGAATGAAAAGGCGCCTTTATTCCAGATAATTAGTGAACCCAACCCAGGGCCCGATGTGTGCACTCGCCAGGCTCGTTCCTCCAGGCTCATTCATCCAAACACAAGAGCAGGACGGTAGACTTAACCTTCAGACACCAGAGTGAGATTTTTTCCTTGCCCTACTTTTTTTTTTTTTTTTTTTAAAGAAAATGAAAATTAAAAACAATAATCATAAAAAGACACAGGCTGTAGGAGCCCTCAATCCAGCATAAGCAGTGAGTAATTACACTGCCACTTGTCCATGTTTTACTTTTTCTCCGTCATTTTTTCCATCTCTTTGAGGGTGTTTGACATTGACTGACCATGACAAGCCCACAGTGGGGATCCATGGGTAAAGGCTTTTAACTGTCTTTTTTTTTCTTCTGATGGCCAGAGTTTGGCAAATAAATTTTGTACAGCACAACACAAAATAAAACCACAGTGGCATGCCTCCAGCATCATTGGGGAGCTCCCAGTTTGAGAAATTCATTTTACTGCTGGTGACGTAAAAAGACTTTAGCTTTCTTTTTGGTGTTTCTGTGCTTTATGAGGTATTTTACCAATGATGAAAGTGTCATTGCACTATAAGTAATACTATGACAGAAAAGAAACACTGAGTATTAGTTAACGTTAGCGCTCTTACATTGTTGTCATGACAACACCATTTGACATATGTTTCCACTGTTTATGTCTTCAAAGACTAATGTGAGTATGAAGACACTTGTATACATTGTAAAAATAATAGTTCTGTTTCAGGGGGGAAGGAAGCCTGAGTGTTTTGCGGCACTCTGTGCTTTTGTGAAGTTTTGTAACATTTCCACCAATGCCGCAGTGACCTCAATGTCCCCCTCTACACTCAATATAGTGGTTGGCAATGTTTTTTTTTTTTTTTTCTTTTTTCTTTTTTATTCATTGTATAACGCATCAGAACCATTATGCAACCGGCAACTTAATCCACATTCCTGGTCTGATTACACATTTCATTGTGTTTACCACTACTCTGAATCCGTTTGTTTCATACAACCAGCCATTTAAGTGATGATGAGTAACCCTACCCCATCTTCTGTTAAGCATTAGCGCAACAATTGCCTCTCTGTGTCGACTATGTTCTTCCCCCCCACTACCCCTACACCCCCCCCCCCACCTCCTTTGTGTTTGGAATTCATTCAAGACCTCTCAGAGCAAATAGATTATATAACAGTTCAATTTTTTCCACACTCAGCCTCTGTGTGTCTTTTTTGAAAAAGCACACTGGCAGCAGGCAAATGGGGGCAGTGGTTAGTGCTGGGGTGGTGGTGGTGGTGGTGGTGGGTGCCACATAAGTAGGGCTACAAAAATGAATAAAAATACTAATAATACTAATTCTAATACTACTAACCTACTAACACCACCACTACTACTACCACCACTACTATTATTGCTAATACTACCACTATTACAGTATGTACTACTACCGGTATACTACCATTGCTACTACTACGATGACAATTGCTAATGCTAATGCTAATACTACTATTATACTGTACACATACATCACTACTTGCTCATCGCTAAGCTAGAGGGGACAATGTAATGTCAATGTGTTTGAGCGATTTGAGTAAAAAGAGAGGCAAGTAGCTACTTGCGAGGTGATGTACGGAGATCAAATTATTTTAACTTTCAGCAATGCGAGTAAGTGAGTAAACAATGAGAATAGAAGATTCCGTTGATTGACAGTTAACTGAAGCAGTGAATTACGTGGACAACTGCCGTTTGGAGATTAAATGAGTGAACTGTAAGCAATTTAAACGTAACGGTATGCACAGGCGTGTGATTACAGCCTGTAACATTCTCTCCGATACTTCAGCAGTGATCAATAAACAAATACAGTACATAACCTTGGTAACAACGTTTCTAGGCGAGCTACCTACAGGTGATGGGCTAGTAATGATGTGTATGGGGCTTTATAAGCAAAACTACTACTACTGTGACGAGGACAATTTCTACTCATTATTATTATTATTATTATTATTATTATTTTAAATTATCTCGTGTGTGTCTCAGCCTTTTCTCATCCCTGTCCAAACTGCTTCTCATCCCCGATCCCACCCCCCCCCCCCCAGTATGCACTCACAACTCCCGCCCCCCCGCCCCCAAACCACCCCACTTTCACCTCCACCTCCCACTCCTACCCCCCTCCTCCACCTTTATGAAACTGCACCCTTGTGCCCCAGCCACGCCACATTATTGTAAACATATAATTTCATAGTGAAAGCAGTTCAGGTTGTTGGCTGTTTGCCTCCATTTCATTTAGAGCAAACCGGGGAATTTGCCAACATCTGGTCTGTGTCAGCGCAAGGGTTCCTAGCCATCGCTACTCAACTGGACTTTGCTGTCAGCAAGTGGATATAAAGCAGATTTGCTGTGATTAATCAAAGGTGTAGCATTAATAACAGGCCCCCTTTTTTCCAAAATATTCCAGAGTGAGGGGGCTTGAAACGACCCTGTGGCAAGGATAGATTGATCCGGTCCACGCTGTTAGATGACAAGCCAAAGTAATTCACACTGTTTTCTGAGAGACTGAACAATGACAAGCTGTCTTAGAGTGCCGTGGGTCACCCATTCAGAATCTAGCTGCATTTGGGGGTATAAACTTTGATACCCCCCTCCACACACACACATACACACACACACACACACACACACACACACACACACACACACACACACACATACACACACCCCTCCCTGCTCAAAGCTGTTGTTACATTTGCGGTAATGCATGTTGAGAGCCATGCTACTCCACTCAGACATTTTACAGCCCACTAGAGGGAAACCAAAGAGCAGGTTTGTGATACCTGGCCGTTTTGAGTATCCAATTGCTCCATCCGTAATCGGGCTCCCACACAACTTGACTGTTGTTTGCATACATGCGAGGCAGGGGTTTCCTAAAAGTGTCAGAGTGAAATCCTCTAATGCCAGGGAAAGTGTGTAGAGCTTGATTTCATACAGGCCATAACTGTGATTGAAAGCAAGGCAAAGGTTCTTGACGGGTCTTGCCCTGGACCTGTGTGACTTGGACATGGGCCACCGAAACAGCTTAAAATTATTATTATTATTATTATTATTATTAATAATGTTATTGTTATTATTAGGTTTTTACATTACCTAAATCTAGTTTTCCCCTGAAACAATATTGTTCCAATAAATTAACTTTGAGGCTGAAATAATCTTTAGAATCTTTGCAGCCATTTTGAGAAATATATTAACTTCTGTATATTGTTTCAATCGCTCCTCTTTTTGTTCAGTCACATTCAGAACAGAAATGCCTTGAAACCTCTCGCCTTATTTGCTATCCAGAGATGAAAAGGCTTTGAAAAATGTGTGCAAGCAGGGTCACACAGCAGGACTGTAAGTGTTACTCTCCACCAGAAGCATTTCTGGCTCACTTTTTTTTTAATGTCCTTGGATGAAAATGGTCTACACAGCCACTTGTGAATGGAGGAGTCACAGTCTTTTCACCAAGGTTGTTAATATGCTAAGTTCCATTAAGGAAGGCTCCCTCTTTTTGGGAGAGACCAGAAGAATTATAAAGTACAGGGACGTTTAATTATTGGTTTACTGTTTGGTGCACTGAAATGCAAGTCTGTTTTACCTGTTTCTGTTCGCCAGATGTTTTTTTTTTTTTTTAATACATCATTCAAAAATGTTAATTTGGTTACAATTACAATTGTTTAAGGGCACCCATTCAATTTAAACTGAGAGAACACTCATTTAATAAGGCAAGCTGTGAAAGGTATGAGGTGAGATGCGAACGTAAAATTCCAGTCAGTGGGTTTCATGATGTTTGATGTTTTGCCGGTGTGGAAGTGTTAGTGTCAGTGTCAGGTATGTCATTAACACATTACCACAGCTCTGTTAGTAAAGGAGAGGTGATGGGATCTCCCTGCTGAGCTGGGCTCTCCTTGGGGATGCTTCATCCACTGTTTACCTAGGCATCCTCTTGGGGGTGTAGACTTGTCTGCAGGCTAGATTTACAGAAGACCCCAGTGTGTGTGTGTGTGTGTGTGTGTGTGTGTGTGTGTTTGTGTGTGTGTGTGTGGAACGCTTTTGATGAATCTCTTTGCAGTGTGATTTGCCCAAAGGACTGTGGGACCTTATGACAACAATTAGATGGCGCTCGTTCAGTAATGGCAGGGACTTCCTTCACACACAAACACACACACACACACACACACACACACACACACACACACACACACACACACACACACACACACACACAAAAGAACAGGAAGAAAAGGTCTGCTGAAGCTCATATTTTTCCTGAAAAACATTTTTCTTGGGCTCTCTTCCCAGGTAGAACATTAAGCATATCTCCAGTCTAAAACTGTTACCTTTTAATAAAACTGATTTTTTTATATTTTAAAAAAATGTTTTAAATATACAAAATTTTGTCAGTGGGTCTGAGAAGGAAACCAAAAAAGGGGGAAGAAAACCCAACCAATTATTGCAATCACAAAGTCGATTTTTCCTTGCTGGACAGTGGAGTATGTTATTATTATTATTGCAAACCTTTCTGTGTGAGTTATGGCACAGAACATTCACTCCCTTTGAGAATTTGCTGGCCCAGGTCCACGGCAGCTGGAAGCCATCACAAACTCCAATTACTGTCTGTCTATGTCAACATCTGGAAACCACTTCTGCTGTTTTGGCTGTCTGCATCCTAGTGTGAGTAAGGTTGTTGGCCATATAAAGCCAACCTATGGCTGAAGGAATGTGTGGACAGCAACGGTGCACACAGGGGCAAGTGAGTGTCTCTCAGGTTGGGCCTGACATTGACAAATGACTTGAAAAGTCTATTATAGCAAAAAAAGCGTGGCTAATAGATCAGATGGATATCAATGTTAGTGTTACAATCAGGGGGCCCTGTCGGGGTCATATATCCATATACATGCAGCTTTAATTACACAGCCTCAGATGCATCCTTTGGGGTCGATTCACCTGCATGTGGTAATGCGTACAGTTAATTAGAGAACGTAATGCGAAAAGCTCAGGAGATAACTCAATTTTTGCATTTCAGTCTGTGTTTGTCACGATGATGAACATCAGGGACCTCTCTCTGTCTCTCTCTTTTTTGTTTTGTTTAAGAAGGTGTACCTGACACTTGGCTTATGTCTGATTCTCCGGTCACAAACTGATCTGCCCTGAAAGGTAGACTGTAGATTTTTCTTGGTAAAAAATGCTCAACTATGTTTACAGCTGTCAGTCTGCATTCAGTTCACATTCATTCATTCAAGTAAGAGCAAAATAATTATCCTACTCGCTAGTCTCCCCACCTACTCAGGTGTTTTGAAATAGCCTAGTGCTTCTCAAAAGGCAGGTGCCAAAAAGAAAAAAAAGGCATTTCACTTTGCAAGATGGGGAGCATAATTTAGATTCCCTCTCTGCATCACCATGAGTGAATGTGTCATTATCTTGATTTTTCATACTCCCTCCTGCAAATTGCATAGAGGCAAAAGCAAAATAAAAGAACCGTTCCATTTTATCCCTCCTTCCCATAATGACTCTATTTATCCCTTCTCATAGGTGCACTTTCACGCTGCCAGATTAGCGATGGCTTACTTTTTTTTTGTCGCAGTGCTGGATAACCGGCATGTTCTCACTGTTTCCAATGTATCCCAGCATCCTTTGCTGTGTTTATTTTTTTGTGTTCATGCACATCATATGTTTCTAATTAGAAACCACCTCAGCGGGTTTTTCGGTGCTGCAAATGTAAAAACACAAAAAGGGAAAGAGCCGTAACTCAGCTCTGTCGGACAGGGAGGGGAGCAAAATGTTGTGTTACGGTTGGGTAACTCTCTCGGAATAAATAAATATGTGAACAATGACAATCATAAAGTGACCCATTGTTTTGAGTCTGAGGGTTTGCTTTTTGCATAATGGAATAGAGCTGTAATGGCTGTTAGCGCTGAGGCTCCATATGGATATCTCATTGGGTTTCTGGCTCATACCCTCTTTTAAAAGGCAACTTGCATTCCTATGATTTGGAGTCATGCTGTATCAAGTTCGATCGACTTTGGCAGGATCTTGAAAAGAACAGATGTAGTTTTTTGGGCTCTCCCTGCTCCACATCCAGCTGTGCTTGTCTGGTTAGGCCAGTTTATAATAACATTTTAAGCCTGGAAATAAAATACGTTTCTTTAGGGTTCATTTCGACCTCAATTATCCATTCAGGCACTTTCACTCTGCTGTCTTACTGTGAGAAATGTTTTTTAAGCCTGTGTAAGCATCGCCCTATGAATGTGTATTAAACATAATCCTTTTAAAAATCTCAGCCCCTTGTACAGTGCAGTAGTACTGAATGCATCAAATACTGCATACATAGGTATGGAGAAGAAACTAGAGGTACCCAAATAGAATGCACAAAAAACATCCAAACATTTTCCAAAACCTTGTTAGGTATACTTCCTCAGTTTGATGAGGCTAATTGGTGTTTGATAACAATGCAGTGAATAATGCCATAGGTTTTATTTAGCATCAGTTAAGCATTAACAAATGGTTGGTTACTCATTAATAACTAGTGCCATCATCAGTAAGTGATTATCAAAAAGGGTATTAATGCCAAGTTTTCAGTTAGTAGGCTAAGGTCACAATTTTACATGTCATTGTATTTTCCTCATCTGTAAATGAGGAAGTGACTCATACAGTACATACATACTACATATAAACATCCAATATATGAAAGAAATAATGGCTGAATCCGTTATACATTCATAATGTCACTAATGATGAATTCATCATTAAAACAATGTGACCAACCAATTTTGTGTACCCCTAAATAAGGTCATTAATTTATGGATTGCTCAATTGTTCACTCATATGACCATATATTGGTACTACATTATGCTGGTAGTAACAGCCTTGGAGATCTTGGGTAGAGCCATGGTCCTTGCATATTACTGTGTTGTCAATGTTAATTAATGATGAATTTATCATTAAAACACTGTTACCTAAACATTTTGTGTACCCCAAAGTAACGTCACATAGTCACAGGTCCGGTGTGATAAGGACCAAAAGTATGATGCAATATCATAAAAAGTTAGAACGTTTGCCACAGAGCAGAATTTCGTTACGTCTGTGCAGGCCAGAGAAGACCGCTTGCTATTTATAGCTTCCGGGGGCACCGAAATAGGTAATGGTGGCCTCTGTTCTAAACCATAGAAAGGCTCAAAGTAGCCCTACACTTCGTTGATAGTATAATGACGGTTCCAACATTTAAAACAAGGCATTGAAAACTTAGTAACTGTACAGATAGTTACTCACCACCTAGCTTGGTGCCCCAGGGAACAACAACTAGCAAGTGGTCTTTTCCGGCCTGAATTGAAATCTGCTCCCCGGCATACATTCAAACTCTTTATGATGTTGCAATGTACTTTCAGTCCTTATCACACCGGATCATTCCTTTAACATCTATTCATTGCTTATTATCACATTATGCAGTATGTGCTTAGAAAATCACCATGGAGACCATATTATAGATATTGTAGAGATGGAGCCCTTCCTCCTTCAATGTCAATTAATGATGAATTTGTCATAAACAAATGTGATATCTACAGGTAAGATATAAATACTTTGAATATTTGTGATATCCAAAGTATTTAATACAATGACATTTAATTTGAAGAGCACCAAATACAATATTTTGAGTTGAGCCCTTGAGCATTAGAAATGTTGATCTGTCTGAGGTTTCTTCCTAAAAAATAATTATTACAACTAGAGGATAGTTCTTCCTGGCCCCTTTTACTCTTGGGGGCTCCTCGTACTGTCTGTAAAACAATGTGAGACAATACTCTGTGAGACTACTCTCAAATGTTTGTGACCAAATGACCAAATGAATATTATTGTATTTGGTGATTTGGTCACAAACATTTGAGAGTAGGATCGGTTAGCCACATGGCAGAGAAGCACTGATTTAATGGCAGGGCTTCAGGGCTTCAGTGATGTCTCTTCCTCGGGCTAATTGTTTATGACTGATTGACCGGCTTGTGACTTTCCAAGTGGCCTGGGATGTACCATTATCATAATGTTTTCTCGATTTTTTTTCCCAAGAAGATGTGTGGTTAGTTTATTACTGTATTGTTATAACTTTGAAATACACAGACATTCTTTTAGTAAACAACAAACAAGCATGCATTCTCCTGAGTCTTCCAATGTACCTCCCATGTGGCAGCAGGCTGATAGGGAAACATTAAATTAGTCCATCGCATTCTGAGGATCAGAAGAAACATTTTTTGAGAAAAAGAGTTTTGTTTTGTTGAAAGTACTGAGTGAGCTGCCTCTATGTAGATTAACCATCACCATAAAAGTAAAGTAAAAAATAAAAATCAAGAAGCACTGATTTTGAACTTAAGCAAACCTTTAGTGTTTGAAGTAAACATGACCATAGGGACAGATACTATACGTAAAGTGAACTCTCTGTGGGTCTCCGTCAATGTGACACACACATACACATGTACACACGCACACGCACACACACACACACACACACACACACACACACACACACACACACACACACACAGTCATACACAGTAGGCAACACAGCATGGTTTATATACTGAGCCATCTGCCTTTTTTTTTGCACAACCACATTCTGAGATTCAACGATACAGCATATTCGGCAAAGTCTGTTCTGTCAACAATGCATGGGTAGGCTACAATGTATTTGGCTTTATCATAACAGTAATAATCATAACTGTTTATCTGGGAGCTCATAAACACATGGAATCTTCTCTGAGTTGTACAATAACACATCTAAATTCTATTAAAAGCTCCATGGTGCATCTCCTGTCTTTTCTCCAGCACCTCACCCTTGCCAATACTGTCAGAAACATCATCAGTGGAGCATTTTCACAGCCTTGGTTTCCTCATGTCTGGAGAGCACCCTTACGCTACGGTCCTTTGAAACCCTAGAGGGAGCTCTTCTCTCACCACAATGAGGAGTGATTGCATGAGTGACTCCAATGGAGCCAACTATGCAAGACAACTGGGACACTCCTAGGGGCAGATTGGTGTGAATTGGCAGCACAATTCAGCACAAATTGCTACATGTAACTCCTGAATGTAAAGAACCTGCCGTCTCTTGTAGACTAGTCAGTGCTTCAGTGCTTTTTTTTTGGCCACAGATTCACTCGAAAGTAGAGGACCAATTAAAATCCTGGTGAATTATACTGTGCTATATTATTCCTAGTGGGAAGGATTTAAACTATGTTCCTAGTAAATGAGCTATAGATTATTAGGTGCCAGACTTATTGATTGGGATTGATTAAGGGAGGCAGACTAGTTTATTTATTATTAGATTAGACTATTATTGAATAATAATTCCGTCTGTAATTGTCTAGGATTCTCTTATATAGGATCTCATTCATTACTGCCTTTGGATGCACAGTTATACAGAAAATCACATGCTGTTCTGTATTATAGATAGATGGGTTAAAGGAAAGAGTAATTATCATTCATTTTACCTTCACAGGCCCATGCATCAACAAATGAGGCTGACTGAGCATCAGATTTGTATGCCACGATCAATTCTTCAGACGTAATCTGCCTAATTTGCCTCTCAAAACAATGCTATTGTTGCAGTGGAGAAGGGCATAAAAGGATTCTCTGCAATCCAAGCCAAAAAAAAAAAAAAAAAAAAAGGAAAAAAAAATTGGACTCCTTCCTTGCAGTGGATGGTGAAAAAGTGTGCAGTGTGCAAAAGGGATGCCTGAATCGAGCACAACAAGAAAATATAGTCCCCCCTCACAACAGACCACTTCTGACCCCTGGTGTTCACTCACAAATTATATCCCAACAGGATGTAATGACTTCCCTGAACACTAGGTGGAAAGTGGCTCCCTGGTACAACTGTTCTAGGCCTCTGAATGGATTTGTGAAGAGAAAAAGCAAGTTTCTCACTCATAATGGGACAAACACTATGCCTTCTGTAGTTTGATAGGAGTGACTTTAGGAAAATCTGCCATAACATTAGTGTGTGTGTGTGTGTGTGTGTGTGTGTGTGTGTGTGTGTGTGTGTGTGTGTGTGTGTGTGTGTGTGTGTGTGTTTGTGTGCGTGTGTGCATGTGCATGTGTGTGAATTGTGGGGTGCAATTTCTATCTTTCTGTGTATAAAGCCACTTAGGACAAAACACAAATATACAATAAAACCCCAAAAGCAAAAAAATAAGATATATAAAATAAAATCAATAAAAACAAACCTGTCCAACACATAGACAGTGAGGACCAGCTCAGTGCTACCCAGAGGGCACGGGACAGGACATAAAGTACAAGGAGTGTCTTCATGAGCTTTGGCTGGGAACTCTTCCAGGCCAGCAGACAATCACAACGGCGCCACCAGCATTGGTTTTTCTCTCTCACGGCAGGTGACATGACAACGTGTTCCCACATACTTCACACATAGTCACCCATATCTGCAGCAATGCACTCTCTCTGTTTTATATTCCTTGCCACTGACCATAGCTTCCACAGGAAGTTCATGCCATATCTTTTTTTATTTAGACACTATAAACCTGACATTTTTGTCAATGGTAAAGACACAGACTAGCTTCGATTAGCATTAGGGCTCAACAGGATATCACCTGGTAAAATAAGTGACACATAAAATAAAAATATTTAGAGGAAACCAAGGGATGACTTTACTGCTATCTCTTCAGGTTTTGTTACCATGGGCCTACTGCATATGTGCGAGTAATGTGTCTTCCAAGTAGCCTTACTGGAATTTGTGTCAAACATTTTTTTTTAGTCTACTATTGAATCATGCAAAAAAGTAATAGACAGCATGTGTTTAATACATGAAATATAATCATGCAAAAAAGTAATATACAGCACGTGTTATATTACATGAAATAATTATGTCATACTGTACATCAATTCCATTTTTCATTTCATTGTCACAAATGCCACAAAAGTGAATAAGAGAGTGTGAAACAGAATCAGTGAAATATCTGGAGCCATAAAAACTGTGCGGCAGGCCTATGAGTGAAAGATCTGAAGCTCGTAAATATGTTTCACACTTTTCAGCTCGTTTATCAACTTGGGAGCACAAGTTTTGCAACCTGCTTTACCACTTCCTGGGGTGGTGTGTCAGGTCTAGCTTTCCTAGGGTAAATGCTCTCAACATACAATATATGCCTGAGTTCCCTTCTGTAAAGTAAACTATCTGCGGTTTACACACTTTGTGAAATGTTATCCAGATCAAAGCAGACCTCTCACTACGACAAGATATAGGCTGCTGCAGAACAAAACATAGAGTAAGCCTGCCCAATCCACCAAATTACATATCTTTTTTTTTTCTTCAGGGACAAAATTAAGAGTTCAGATGCAAAAGCCTCTAAATCCATTTTCCGAAATATTCAATATATTCATTTTCTGAAATATTCAAAAACTCAGATGTTTTATTAATAATTTCCTGTTAGTTGCAGCCAAACTAAATTTTTTTATTTCATTTTTCTCAAGTGCAAAAAAAACAAACAAACAACAACAACAACAACAACAACAAAAACAATTCAATTGGAGTTGGAATGATAATGGAGTTTATCAAAATTAGGCTGAATAAAATATTTATGTAAATTAAATCCAAATGGCTTTTAGAGGCTTTTGCATCTGGACTCTTCAATTACAATACATAATAATAATAATAATAATAATAATAATAATAATAATAATAATAGTAATAATTGGGGTCAAATCAATATTAAGTGATCGCAGTAAATTGTCTTGGCCTATAGGCCATTAAGAAATCTTCTGATTGCTGTTTTTAGCCCCTAAAGCAATTCCAATGTTTGCAATTCCCAATGGGGACCAAATAATCAAATTAAGAATGACAGACCTATAGGCCTATATGATTCATGCAATGGGAACATGAGCAATATTCATGTCATAGAAGGAATATGCTTTGTCTGCATATAGTGATTGAGTCACACAATTGATGAACAGAAGCAGAATTGCATGTGCAGTCTACCGGAATACCTCACGGACATTCTTGATTCATTTCCAAATACACCCTTTTTTATTCTGGGAAATGACATTGCATTAGGCTACATCACGTTACAAAACAATTTAGGTCCATAGCCTGATGTGGATTTTATAGAGTAGGCCTTAAGTCGGTGTCTACTGTAGATGCAAATTTAATTTTGTTAAGGTAGCCTACATGAGTGGTTAAATGAAAGGTAAGGGTTAAGTTAGGGCAAACCTGCAGGTTTCTCCATCAGCAGGGAGTGGACACGGGACAGGTGCGGTGCATGATGAATTCACACCCATTTTTCTCTGTCAGATTACCTGCAGAAATGTTGTCAAAAAAGATATTAGTAGGCCTACAGTATATGTGCAATCTCCTTTATGAAAACACATCAAATTCCTGCATTGTCTACAACCTTCAACATAAAATAATTCAGCATAGCGTTAGTTCTAGCAGGAAAGGGACGTCAAGCTCACACCTGTAGGCCTACACCAGGTGATCCTAATTGAGCTAATTGCTCGTGGATGACACATTTCGATTCCAAAACGGCGAATTTCGCTGAAAGGTGAGGAGTTTTCATTACCTCAAGTTACGTAGCGCATCATCTGACGTGAGTGAGGTAAGAGTTTTCATGCCTGACTGCAGCCTAAGCCCAATGGGTTCACAAGGGTTCTGCGACTTCTCACGTCCATGTCATAACCAATGTATGAATTTTAGATTTGGTGGGCAATGACCTATTCTTTGTCATAAGCAGAGATTTTCATTAAGTTAAGTTTTCACAAGTTTAAGCATCCTTTCCATCTTATATTTGAGTCTAAAACAGTCCATCCATCTTCTTAATTGCATGTATCTGAAGAGCTATTTCTGTGAGAGATTAAAATTGTCTTTGTTTGATTTTTTACTGCTATTAACTACTAATACAACTAATGTTGGCCAATCTTAAGAGGATGTCTTTGTCAGACTATTAAAGCTATAACATGTTGCACTGTAAGTGTAAAGATTAGTAACATTTTGCTCCTGCAATCATGTGCACAATCTAGACACCATCACAAGGCAATCTTGCTACACATTTCATTATATTCCAGGATGGCTATTATCATGCTTAGGTTGTGCACCTAGCTAGTCTTTTATTGCCCCTCAGTTACAGCGCATTTACCTCTGTACCATCAGAGATGGTGTTGGCTACTCTGCTTTGGCAATATGATTTTTTGCTGCTCTTTCCACCTTGGGCTTTCCATCAGAAGGCCATAGGTGCAGGGGCAAGAGGGTTCCATCACCAATACAATCGTCCATGGCCTACTCCTGCTGTCAGGGCCGGTTCTAGATTAGGCGGTTGCCTAGGGCACCAAATATCAGGGGGGCATCAAAACACAATTCTTGTTTTTCACTTGTATTTCTAGAATAGAGCGGGCAAAACTCAAATCTGGCCTAGGGCCAGGCCCGGCGGAACGGGGAGGGGGGGTGGGGGGGGCAAACCACCTCGACCACCTCGCCCCCTCAACTTATTTAGCCAACTGTAAATCAATTTACACTACAATGCAATGCAAAAGTAATTCTGTACATTACTTGTTATGACCAATGGGCACCAATGCATGACCATGTAAAGTAAAATAAGCACTAGAACTTCTTCCCAGAAGATGTGCCTGATAGGTTGGGAAGTGTGCCTGCCCTGAAAGACATGCCTGACACGCTGGGTTTTTTTGTTTGTTTGTTACCGAGTTACCATCTCGGCAAATCCTCGTTTGTGATTCTTTTTAGCCAAGTTACCACACCTTGGTAATTGTCAGGCCTCCATAATAACCTGACAATTCTCTGAGACCAAAATGACATTTGTCTAAATTTCCAAATCCATAACCACTTGATTGCTGTCTATTGAGGGGATGACTATTGACGTGGAGATTGCGCAAAGACTCGCAATTAATTCCAATTAGATCAATAAGGCAAAAAACTTCATGCTGCAGGTAAGACATTTTCTTCTAGGCTTTCACTCCGCAGTGAATTAGTCTATTCCTATAAGCTAATTGCAGACTTCTAACTATCGAAATGTGCACGGATTTGGATGAAACTTTGGTATTGATTGTTGATTCGCAACATTTGGGATTTGTGCTAGGCCTATACGTGGCTTTAGCGGAGGACCAGGCTCTCCAAAGGTTTTTTTGGTAATGCTTTAATTTACAGCCCGTGAAGTACTGGGTAAGTATTAGGTAAGAATGGTGTAAGTACTGGGTGAGAACAGGTAAGAACAACATAACAAAATAGAACTTTATGTGTAATATTGCCATAATTACAAAATGGATATAGCCTAGATGCGTAGTATAGCCTACAGGAAAGGCATGTGTGGATTCACTTCATTTTACAGCCCCCACATCCAATATTAGGGTGTAGTTACAAGTAGTTTTGGGGTATTTAGGTAATTCGACTGTAGGCTACTTGTTCTTTACTTTTCAATAGGGTAGCCTACCTACCTACTACCTACCTACTGTAGGCTATACTACGCATCTAGGCTACTCCTTATTTTGTAATTATGGCAATATTACACATAAAGTTCTATTTTGTTACGTTGTTCTTACCTGTACTTACCCAGTACTTCACGGGCTGTAAAATAAAGCGTGAACGTGTGTTATTCCAGCAAACTTACGCTGTAAGTACTCAGTAATTTATGCCTTGATACTTTTTTGTTACACCATTCTTACCTAATACTTACTAATACTTACCCAGTACTTCACGGGCTGTAAATTAAAGCGTTACCGTTTTTTTCTAGTTTTCATTTTCAAAGGAATTTGATCCTGTATCTTCAATAGACTATAACATCCTTAGTTATAGCTATAAATAGGCTTTCCGAATATGCTGTACATGATAGCTATAACCTTTATTGAGGATTTAATGGAAAAATGAAAGTATAATTGCCACCGAAATTAATAATAATACAAGTCCCAGTTCACCGTTGTGCGCAAGTTTCGGGATAGTCAGAGTGGTGAGAGAGCCTACTTTTTGCCAACTTGTTTGGTGAGTGCATGCTTCTCAATTTGTTCAAAACATAAAGCGAGCGGTTAGACTACTCCACAAAACCCATTTACTGTAGCCTACTCAATACGCTCCATAGGCTATGCGCACACAGCACACCACAACATGATTAGACAGGAGTCGGCCTGAGCAGAATCCCCTTCTTGGGACATTGAGTCGTTCATTCATCTGCAGTCTCAAGTAGTCAAGACTATCATATGGTGGTGTGTTTTATCTTCGTGTCCTTCTCTGTGCAAGTTTTTTTTTTTTTTTTTGCCGCCCCCTCTCCGCAATGCAATCGCACCCCCAGTCAATTACTGCTGGCGCCGGGCCTGCCTAGGGCAGCCTGCCTGCTGTCTTATTGCTCGTCTCAGGTAGGGCCTAATTAGCTGTTCGCCTCGGCTGAGACTTTCCTGGTGTACTGGTGCAAGCATGGAGGTATTAATAAACCTGGAGAAACATACCAAGTCCCGACCCCCATTCATTCCAATGTGGAATGCTAGGCTAGTGAATTCATCCAAAATTGAACAAAATTTTCAGTTGTCAAGATGGCGTTTCATGGAGCTCACTTCCGACTCCATTTCATTAGGCCAATGAGGGCCCATGTTACTAATGGAGATGAGGGCGGCTCTGGCGGCACACACCTGATGTGCACAGGGAGCTCGTTAGCATGAGCTGAAAGTGTAGCATTAACCAATCAGCATATGTCAAATGGAGTCGGATATGATGTCATTTCTGGAAAATGGCGACGAGGAAGTGCAATGCTAATTGGCGAAGCTAATCAGCCAAATCCTGACCCCCTGGGTGCAAGGGTGGGAATGCTCCTCTAGCTCCTCCCAGATTACCGGTAGGCCAATGATTGTTTTTGGGGGATATGTGCAACATCCATGGCTGGCGGTATGGTGTTTTGGAGTGTTCTTGTTTGGATCTCTCCCTGCCTCTGACTTTCTAAGTATGCACTTGGAAGGGAAGGGAGTTCCCCAGAACAGAGCCGTACTGCCAAACATAAATTACTGCATTCTGTTTTTTTATTTTATTTTATTTTAACTATAGTGAACCTGTCAGAAATGTATTTCCCTTCCCTATCTGCATGGAAGCCAGGGCACATGTAGACATGTGTAATTTCAGTACAGCAGCCTATTTCAGTAGGGCTCGTTGAGGGCTCATAGGTTTAAAAGCTTCATCATGTAAGAAAAAATATATGAAGGAGAATGGTTCCAAAAATAATAATCCATTTAGTACGTTCAAGTCTTTAAATCCAGGAATAAGCAGTAACAAAGGATGCAAGACATACACAGGATTTAGGTTTGAACTACAAACCTCATAATCTGGTCATAGGTCTACAGTATAATGTTTCAAGGTACCACCTTAATTCTTAAAACTTAGTTTCTAATGTCACTAGGTTTGGGCTAAGGTTCTCATGCCATTCCTTTTATATGGATAATTAAGTTAATCTCTACTCTTGCCTGTGATGATTCTCAATGCCTACCTCACTACCATATTAATGTGTTACCTTGCAAAGATCACCATAAATCTCATGTTCAATTTCATTATTGCTGTTATTGTGCAATATCACCATTACTCGTGGTCTCAAAACACTTTAGGTATCACAGAGAGAAAAAGTCCCTAAGGGAGTTACAAGTCCCAGACAATACGTAAATAGACCATAACAATAAATAAATATAGATGGACCATGAGTTTAAAAACAAAAAATAAAATATCATGTCATAAATATCATACAATATAAAGTTATTCAAGATAAGAACATAAGTAAAGTATGATCAGTAAAATTACAATTGTAAAGAAAAGCCCCCCTAGAATCAGGCCATAGTGCCTGCTGCCTGCTGCCTAACCATAGTGTGTTGAGAACAAGAATGCATTAGGCTTTGAATACCTCAATGGAACTAGCATCCCTGACATGAGATGTACAGTAAGGCCATTCCATAGCAGTGGTGCACAGTAAGCAAACACTCTTATGTCCTGCTGATTTCTTGCGCACATCTGGAACAGACAAGTGCCCAGCAGTCATAGAGCGTAGAGGGTGTGCTGGTACATATGGAGAGAGAATCTCACTAAGGTAAGCAGGCAATAGACTGTGTAGGGCTTTGTATGTCAACAGAAGAATTTAAAAATCTGCCCTGGCTTGGATAGGTAACCAGTGAAGGGATGCTAAAATCGGTATTATATGCTGAAATCTCTGGTCGTTGTTAACACACAGGCATGGCTTGCACCTTCGATAGTTGAGAGACATTATTCTGTAAAACTGGAATGTATACCTGTCTATCATCCACATAACAATGAAAATTAATGCTGTATTTGCACCCAGAGGAAGCATATAAATGGAAAACAGCATGGGGCCAAGTACTGACCCCTGGGGTACTCCACAGTTTACCAAGTTCAGTGCAGAGCAGGTGTTGTTGAGAGGCTGGATTCTGTTTAACAGAGGATTGAAACCAGGAGAGAACTGTCCCTTTAATCCTAATGAAATTCTCAAGGCGGCTAAGAAATATAGTATGGTCGATAGTATCAAAAGCTGCACTCAAGTCAAGAAGCAGTAGAAGAGATGCTTGGCCAGTTCCACTTGCGAGCAGAAGATTGTAACCCTTACTAGAGCAGTCTCTGTAGAATGTCCACACCGAAAACCAGCCTGAAAGAGATTATTTGTGAACAGATGTGGAGTAAGCTGCTCTGCAATGACTCTTTCAAGGACCTTGGACATGAAAGGCAGATTGGATACAGGTATAGTTGTTGAGCTCTTGTTGATCTAGGTTTGGCTTTTTGAGTAGTGTTTTGATGACTGCCTATTGACAGTGGCTGGTACAGAACTAACTGAGAGTGAGCTATTAATGACAAGGAGGAAGGGTCTGTATAAGGTGGGGAGTAATTCTTTAAATAGACCAGATGATATTGGGTCCAACTAACATGTTGTTGGCTTTGCGGCATTGACAGCAGCTATGAATGCCTCACTGGAGACAGGCTTGAAGTGAGCTAGGTAAGGCAATTCTGAGCTAGTATTTGTGGCCTCTGCTAGGTCCTCCTTAATGCACACTGGCATAAGGTTAATTATTTTCTTTGATATTATCTATCTTTGATATAAAGAAATTCATAAAGTCATCAGCAGAGAAAACATTGCTAGAGACAGGAGCTTTTGATTGTTTAAGCCTATTATTGGAATTGATCAGGTTCAAATAGTAAGTTCTTGCTGCTAAAAAAGCACTCCTATATTCTTTAAAAAAGTTAGCCAGGCCATCTGATCAATGTCTGATTTTGTTCTGCGCCACTTTTACAGTCAGCTTTCTGCACCGTTTCTTGAGGGTGCAGGTATCATCTGTAGCTAGGCTAGCGTCTTTCATATGTTTAAAATCAAAGCAGGCAAGAGGGTCGATGAAGTCTCTTTGCTCTTTGCTCTTTGATCATTCTGATTATTAATATGAAAATTGAACCACCAAGTACAAGTATTTTGTCATACTTAATCACTGCTGACGACAGAAACTCTGAGAAATCAGATATAAAATCAGTATTGTGTTTGGGGGGTCTATACACAGTTAGTTCTGTATACAGGGAGATGGAAACCCTGCTGAGCATTGCTGCCTGTCGCACCTCCTCCGGTGCCAATGGAAACAGAACAACTGCAGGGTCATCAGCCAGGAACCACCGATCTCAAACGTTTCGCTCCTTTAATCCTGGAACGTCTCCTGGTGGCGGAGCAGTGACAGGGACGTCTCCCTATCACTCCCTGCAGTTGAACTGCTCCCTGTGGTTGTTGGGGTTAGTTGTCTCTTCCCCAGCACTTGTCCCTCCTCCTCAGCCATAACCAAAAGCTCCCCTTCTCCGCCTCTTCAGCCAGCTCTTTGACAGCCTTCTTTAGGATCCCTCCTGTCACTCCAACATCCCTTAGAAGGCGCATTGTTGACTGCCCCACGTAGCCTCGGCATCCGACTTCCACTGGGTAGATGGTAGTCCTCCAGCCAGCCATACGGCACTCAGCAGCCAACTCTGAGTACTTGGCCTTCTTCCTCTCGTAGGCAGCCTCAATCCCCTCCTCAGCTGGTACTGTAAGTTCTATTAGCAGCACAGTCTTTGCCTTGCTGGACCATGCTACTATGTCAGGGCGGAGAGATGTAGTAGTGATCTCGACAGGGAAACGGAGCTGTCTGTCGAGGTCCACTCTCATCTGCCACTCCTGAACAGGGGAGAACAGCCTGGATGTTTCTTTGGTGTTTTTCCTCTGCCCACCTTCCGTGACAAAGCTGCTGCTAGCTGTTGGTGTCACTCCCTTGCTGCTCTGTCGGCGTCGCTCCAGTATGTCTGCCAGTTTCCTAAGGACCTGGTCATGGCGCCATCTGTAGCGTCCTTGGGACAGAGCAGTCTTGCAGCCTGTCAAGATGTGCTGGAGATTTGCCTTTGGGGTATTGCAGAGAGCGCAGCAGTCATCGCTTCCAAACCACTGGCTAAGGTTACGAGGACAGGGAAGTGTGTCATAAGTCGAGCGGATGAGGAAGCTTAACCTTGCCTGTGGGATCTTCCAGAAGTCTATCCAGCTGATGTTTCTGTTGACAACTCCCTCCCAGGTTGTCCAACTTCCTTGCTGGCCCTGTGACACGGCCTTGATCTTGTAGCGCTCTTCCTCCATTCTCGTCACCTCTGCCACCACCATCTCCTTCCTCTCTCTACGGGTTGCCTTGGACCAGAACCGTGTAGCTTCTCCCCACCCAAGGCCTGCTCATCCTGCCTGGACTCTGCCGACAATCTCCTTGTGCTGCAGCCGACTGATGGCTTGGTCAACTGCAGTTTGGGCGTTCCACTTCCGGCCAGTCGGGGTCTTGATGTTTGCCTTCCTGACTGTCAAGTCGGTGGACTCTCTCAGCTCGAGGACAAGCCTGGTCTTTTCCTGCTTGTAGCCCAAACTGATGGACTGAAGTGGCAGTTGGAGGGTGTTCCTTCCGAACAGGCCCGTTTCAGAAAGGCACCGTGGCAGCCCCAACCACTTTCTGATGAATGAGTTGGCTTTCCCATCCATTTTACTTGCGGTGGATGAGGGGATATTGCTCATCTTCAGCGGCCACATCACCCTCCTGTAGAGTGTGAATTGGTAGCACCAGACCTTGTACTTTCCTGGAAGTTGGCTTTGGTCGATCTTTGCCAGGCCTTCAGACAGCTGTTTCATCACAGTTCTCCCCATCTGTTTGTCTGAAAGTTCTGCCGTGTACTGTCTCCCCAGGCTTTTGATGGGTTGCTCAGAGAGGAGTGGGATATTCTCATCCCCTACGACAAAGGTGGTGTTGTCGTTTCTGACTCCTTTTCTGAGAGACAGGCTCCGTGATTTTGATGGCTTGATCTTCATTCGCGCCCATGACATCAGCTCATCCATCCTTCTTAGCAGCCTTGCTGTACATGCAGCTGTCTGAAGGAGGCTGGTGATGTCGTCCATGTACGCCCTCAATGGGGGTAGTCTCTGCCCGTCTGGTAGCCTGATCCCTCCAACCATCTGTCTTGAGCCAACAAGAATTACCTCAAAGGCTGCCACAAATAGGATGGGAGAGATGGCACATCCCATTGCAATTCCTACTTGTAACTGGTGCCAGCCCGTTGTGAAATCTTGCAGGGCAAAACACATCTGCAAGTCGCTGAAGTAGGATGCAACCATGTTCTTAATGGAGGGGGGCATGTAGAAAAACTCCATGGCATAGTCGATCAGCTGGTGTGGGACTGACCCATATGCGTTTGCAAGATCCAGCCAGACGACGTGGAGGTCGGTCTTCTCCTTTTTGGCCTTCTGGATTTGGTCCCAGATCATTGTGGAGTGCTCAACGCACCCTGGAAAACCTGGGACTCCCGCCTTCTGACAGCTAATAATAATAATAATAATAATAAATTTTATTTGTAATGCACTTTATATTAAGGCAATCTCAAAGTGCTACAGTGTTAAAAATGAAAAATAAAAATAAGAATAGAAATAAAGGGATTAAAAGAATGTCTATTCAGTCCATTTAAGAAAAAGCTTTTTTAAAAAGATGGGTTTTCAACTGTCTTTTAAAAGCATCAACAGACTGGGGTGCCCTTAGGTGGTCCGGAAGGGCATTCCACAGCCTTGGGGCAGCCGAGGCGAAGGCCCGGTCACCCATGCTCCGGAGCTTGGTCCTTGGGGTTAGGAGGGAGTTAGTGTTTGTTGAACGGAGGATGCGTGAAGAGGCATGTGAGGGGGGTGGGTGGGTGAGAAGTTCTTGGAGGTAGGTGGGGGCTTGTCCATGGATGCACTGGTGGGTGAGAAGTGATACCTTATATTCTATTCTGAGGGAAACAGGGAGCCAGTGGAGAGATTTCAGGATGGGGGTGATGTGCTCGTGTTTGCGCACCCTCATCAGGATCCTGGCAGCGCTGTTCTGGATGTATTGCAGTCGCTGGATGCTTTTGCCAGGAATCCCGATGAGGAGTGCGTTGCAGTAATCCAGCCTGGAGGAGATAAAGGCGTGGACAAGTTTCTCAGCGTCTGGCAAGCTGAGGGTTGGGCGGAGTTTTGCAATGTTTCTGAGATGGAAGAAGGAGGTCTTACAGAGGTGATTGATGTGGGTGTCAAAGGTGAGCTGTGGGTCCATTCTGACACCTAGGTTTTTGACTGAAGTGGAGAGGGGAATGTTTTGGCCAGAGAAGGTGATGCTGGTGATGGAGGAAGAGCGGAGCTGATGGGGAGTGCCAACCAGGATGGCTTCAGTTTTGGTGCTATTTAGTTGAAGGAAGTTGACCTTCATCCACGCCTCAATCTCCTCCAGGCAGGTGGTCAGTGTTGAAGCTGGCAGGGGAACAGAGGAAGTGGGGGTGGTCCTTAGGTAAAGCTGGGTGTCATCAGCGTAACAGTGGTAGGAAACCCCATGTCTGCTGATGACATCACCGAGGGGGAGCATGTATAGTGAGAAGAGTGTGGGGCCCAGCACAGAGCCCTGTGGAACACCGCAGGTGACGTTGTGGGGGTTTGATTTTGCCTCTCCCAGGGCAACATGTTCAGTACGGCCAGTGAGATATGATTTGAACCAGCTGAGAGCAGTTTCTGATAGTCCAATGGTGTATTGCAGGCGGTGGAGGAGGATGTTGTGGTCAACTGTATCAAAAGCAGCTGTGAGGTCCAGTAGGATGAGGAGGGATGGAGAACCAGTGTCTGCTGACATCAGTAGGTCGTTGGTGACCCTGACCAAGGCTGTTTCTGTGCTATGGCCAGGGCGGAAACCAGACTGGAACTTGTCAAACAGATTATTGCGCTTGAGATGGTTGTGGAGTTGTGCTGCAGCTGTTTTTTCCAGAATTTTAGAGAGGAATGGGAGATTAGAGATGGGCCTGTAGTTGGAAAGAACTTCTGGATCCAGGGTGGGCTTTTTCAGTAGGGGCTTGATGACAGCAGTCTTTAATGTAGATGGGATATGACCGGCTTGGAAAGAATGGTTAATGATCTTTGTGATGAGGGGGGAGACAGCAGTGGAACTGGCCTTCAGCAAGGCTGACGGGAGGGGGTCCAGGTCGCAGGTAGAGGGTTTCATTTTGGCAATGATGTCCTCTACTTCTTTCTGTGAGACCACAGAGAATGAGTCCAGGGGCTGGGAAGCCCTAGACAGTAGGACAGCAGCCGGGGGGGGAGGGGTGAGCAGAGCAGTAGTGGAGGAGAGGTGCACACGGATGTTATTGACTTTTTGCTTGAAAGAGTTCATGTGCAAGTTGCACCTCTCTGCCGTTTTCTCTGTGTGGGAAGGTGGTGGAGGTTTGAGGAGATGGTTTATTGTTGTGAAAAGTTGTTTGGAGTTGCCAGGGTTGTTGCTGATGATGGAGGAGTAAAACCTGGACCGTGCCACCCTCAGAGCATCTGCATACTCCCTCCTGTGATTCCTGTATGCCTGTTTGTGAACAGTGAGTCCAGTTGATTTAAGTCGCCGCTCGAGCGCACGCCCGGCAGTCTTCATCTTCCGCAGCTCGCAGGTGTACCATGGTGCTGAGCGTGAGAAAGAGACAGACCTGGTTGTTATGGGGGCGTGGAGGTCAAGAAGTTGGCTTAGGGACTTATTGTAGAGCTCCACGGAATCATTGACAGAGAGGCAGTCACCATAGTCAGAGGCGAGGCATTGCAGGTCCAGGGCCCAGGCGTCTGTGTTGATGTTTTTGAGGTTTCTGAAATGGATTTGGCGTTTTGGTTTAGTGTGAAATGATGGAAAAGGCAGCTCAAATGAGACAGCCTTGTGATCAGACACCCCAAGGTCATAGACCTGCAGGTTGCTGATGGGGGCGGAGTCCGAGATCACCAGGTCGAGTGTGTGGCCCTTGGAGTGTGTTGGAACCTCAACATGTTGTTGTAGGTTGAGGGAGTCTAGTAGCTGCAGGAAGTCAGTGGCGAGCTGAGACGAAGGGGAGTCCACATGAATGTTTAAGTCTCCTAATATAATGGTGTTTGCAGAGGTGGTGCTGCAGAAGCTTGTAAGCAGATCTGACATTTCTGACATGAAGGCAGAATGGTATTTGGGGGGTCTGTAAATGATAAGAACAGTCATGGGAGAGGGGGGCTTACATTTAAATGCAAGACACTCGCAGGAGGATGTCACTGGCAGTGGGATGGGAGACAACCCCAGGTCTTGTCGGTGGATGACGGCTAGACCACCACCGCGGCCAGAGCTGCGTGCTGCCTCCAAGTAACTGTAACCCGGTGGACAGGCTTCATTTAGAGCAGAGTAAACCTCTGGTTTATGCCAGGTTTCAGTGAGGCACATGAAGTCCAGTCCTTTTTCCCTTATGTGTTCTTCAATCAGTGCAGATTTATTGTTTATTGATTGAGCATTGAAAAGTTCAAATTTGGCCAATGACTGTAAAGTGAGTCTCTGTACAGGTCTCAGCAAGGTAAAATCCACTCCACGCAGATGGTAATCCACTCCAGGTGATGTATCCAGCCGAGATTTTCTCGCAGTGGTTCCCTTTCTGAGTTGCAGAGATCTCGCGATATTTCCAGCAATATCGGTAGCTGCAGTGGCGGTCCTCTGATGACGCGTCAGTGGCGCGACGTTTGACCAGAGAGATGGGATGTTTGCAGGGAGAGTTGCAGCTGAGCGGCTTGGGTGATTATGGAAGACAAATTTCCTACCGGAGCCTCTGTGGATGTAACGAGGACGGCGAAGAATTCCAAGTTCTTTGATAATGGAAGCGTCAAACCCAGGGAAAGTTGCAGGATTTACGTTACGCAGTTGAAAGCTGGAATAGCTGAACCTCATACTGACTGTGTTAGCCAGGCAGCGTTAGCAGAGAATGCTAACGTTACACACCGGTGGAGAGGGAGGTTGACCCGGCTAGGCTGTGCTATGGATCCAGGTGGAATAAGGTTGACATCAGCAGCAGGTAAGTGCCAGGCTAACTAGTTATTCCAACAGTCAGCGTAAAGTACAAAATGCACGCATATAGTTCGTTAAAAGCGGCTGAGTTGTCACTCAGTGCACAAGTTCGTAATGGGTGCTTGACAACACCGCAAAGAAGGATTACATTATGGGCGCTGTTAGACTTAAACTTATAAATATAAGCGCAGTTAAAAAGAATCTGAGTGAAGTTAAAATAAAATAAAACTGACGAGTGGAGCGGAGAAGCGGCGAACAGACAACGCCAGCGTCCTCTCCCACGTCCGACAGAACTGCAGCTTCCGTCACCTCTCTAGACGCACTCCACCCATAGCTGGTGTCTATGTAGCCATTCTCAAGCAGGTAGGTGGTCATCCTTTTTGCCAGTACAGAGAAGAAGATTTTTCCTTCCACGTTCAGTAGGGCGATGTTTCTAAACTGGCTGATATCTTTGGAGTTTGCCTCTTTAGGGATGAAGACCGATACCGCCCTTTGCCATTCAGATGGAATGAGTTGCTTCTTCCAGGCGGCTCTCATGAGGTACCATAGAACCTCCAACACCTTTGGACAGTTCTTGTACAGCTTGTAGGGGACTCCATTGGGGCCTGGAGCTGATGAGGCCCTGGCCTTCCTCACAACCAGCCTGACTTCGCTGAGCTTCGGGGGCTTGGCGTTGAGTTCGGCCGTTGGAGGTGCAGGTCGAGGCACGTACCCTGGTGTTCCTAATGGGATGTTCCTTTCTGGGTCACTGTACTGCTCTCTGATGTGCTGCTCTAGTTGTTCCCTGGTGGCTTCCAGCTTCCCGCTCTTCTTTTCCTCCAGCAGCTGTCTGGCGTGCTTGAAGGGGTCTTTAAAGAAGTTAGCTCGTTCTTTTTGTTTCCGTTTGCTTCGCTTGCGGATTCGTTCAGCTCTGCGGAGCCTGGAGAGTCTTTGCCTCACCTCTTCCCACAGCGTTTTCAGGCCCTCTTTCTCTGCCAGTGTTGCCTTCCTCCAGCTCTTACGGAGTTGCCGGCGCCTTCGCACTAGGTGGTCAATCTCCTTTTCTCTCCTCCCCTTCTCTTTTTGGGTTGACCTCTGGATGGAGGTCACCTCGCCAAACCTGTCCTTGCAGAACTGGTATAGGATGTCCCCAATCTGGTTCAGCTTGGTTTCCACTCCGCCTTGCAATGATTCCTCCAGTGCCTTGACCAGGTCTGTGTCCAGTGTTCGCCATGCCTCTGCTTCGTTTGCCTTTGGCCACTTGAGCTTGCTCCCTCTAGTTGGCCTCCTAGTCTCTGCTTTTGGCTCCGTCCTGAGTGAAGTGGTGGTGACTGGGTCTTGGTGGCCACTTGGGGTATCGCTCTCCACCAGCGGGTCCTCTCTCTCTGTGCCCTCCTCCTCTATGCCATCTGCAACATTGGGTCCATCGGCTCTGTGGTTTTCAACCTGGCTTTCGGTCCCTCTTGTCTCACCTGCTGCCGCAGTGCAAGGTTGCTGTTGGCCCCTCTGACCACACTTTCGCTTCCCCTGGTGGATTCGTAACCCCTTGAACGTGGTTACTTTCTCCCATCCGCACCCACACTTTCGGAGGATCTTCTCCTCATTTGATGGTGTTCTGGTTTTCATCTCATTGTCCATTTCCATTGCCGTCGTTGCCGGGTTGTCCGTCCTGTTAGGCCCATCTTTCATCCCGCCTCTCGGAGGGCCTGCGGGTTGTTTTCTCTTAAGGTTCTTCGTAGTTAAGGTTTGGGTGTGCCTCTTTGAGGTACTAGTGGGTAGGGTAACTAGCCGCCCACTCCCTGTGCGGTCTTTCCCTGCTGTCATCCAGTCTCTCCTGGCAGTCCTCCACAAGAATGTATTGTTCTTAGACATAAAGTCTTACAATTATGAAAGATAAATTAATCATAAATCAGGAAGTGTGTATTAAAGCATCAAATAACTTATTTTCAAACTTATTTTTTTGAACACTGGGGGTCAGGTGGTACATATAAAATTCTCCCCACTTCCAAAGTGGATAATGACAGAAAAAGTTTTATGAACAACTGAGTTCTAGCGTATGATACTTCTAGCCCAAAGAGTAGGAACCACATTTTGATGTGGTGGATGTGGTGATGATGTAACTGATTTACGACGTAGTTTGCCACGCATCTTCCTGCAAAAACTGAACACAAGTTGTTCTCTCTCCTCTGTCCTCAAACAATAAGGTTGCTAAAACATCTGACACATGTGTGAACTCTGCAGAGCAATTAGCTGTTCCTGTTTTCTATCACAACAAAAAGTTATGATGAGGTACCAGTAAAGCATAGAAGCTATTGTTATTCAGATCTAAACAGCCTTGAGCTTTATGAGTATGAGAGAGATATTCAGTGTGATTCATTCACTTGTTCAGGGAGGTGCAGACAGAGTGTCAATTAATTGTTGTGATGTACTCTAGGAAGCATTTGCCAGCAGGCAAACATTGACAGCTTGGCTCGCCTTGAGTGTGTAATTGCTACTGTTACCCAAGCAATACTTTTAGTTAACTAAGAATGCAAACACACACACACACACACACACACACACACACACACACACACACACACACACACACACACACACACACACACACACACACACTCACACACACATCACACACACACACACACACACACACACACACACACACACACACACATACACTCACTCACACACACACACACACACACACACACACATACACAAACACACACACACACACACACACGCTTACTCACACACACACACACACACACACACACACACTTTCACATATGCTTACACACACACACACACACACACACACAGATTTTCTTCAGTAAATAGCACTCACAAAAAGCCATTTTGATCTGGTTTCAGTGAATGGTGATCTGATAAAAGCAAGGGTTCTGCAGTGATAGGCACTGAAACAGAGGGGGGACCTTAAAGACCCGCCTTGGAAACCTGTCAGACTGTTAACATGCGGAATGTGCTCCTATCACATACATCACACAGAAGCTGTGTGTGGAGAGGAGGGGCAGCATGTGCTTGGGTATAAAAGTGGCAGAAGTGTCCGACCAAGACTAGAAACTTCTGAGTTTCTGACTGACTTTCAAAAAAACACTCTGTGCCTCCAGTTAGTGTCATTTATGCCGGGAAATTATCGGTCAGAGGTTTGTCACTTTGTTTTTGTGTTGTGCAGTAGTTTGGCTTCATTGTTTTGATTCTGCAGTGCATCAAATTTTGTGGCTTTTTTGTTATATATTTTTTTGTTTTGTAATGTTAGAATTTTATCATGCTTTTTGTCCTAGGGTATTCCAAAGAATATCACACATTTTTTCAGCATCTCTTCAAGTGAATATTCTTCAACTGCCTGTGACTCAAAGGTAAAGACTTCTTTCAGCAAGCTCTTAGAGTTTTAACTGCAAGATTTGTGGCAGGATGATTTGGATTTGAGTGTTAAAGCGCTTTTGTGTGGTGGTGGGTGGGTGCGTGGTGAAAGTCTGTGTGCATGTGCGTATTGTATTTGTGTGTGTGTGTGTGTGTGTGTGTGTGTGTGTGTAAATGAGAGAAAGCAAGTAGATCATGTTCAAAGTTACCCTCATACATATTTCGTATGTATTCTGGCACCTGTCTCTCGCAAATGAGTATACTATTCTTAGAGCACCTAGTTGCGTGGTGACGACCAGCGTGTCTGTGTGTTTTATGTGCCGGGGTGACAGTTTGGCACAAGTATAGTTACAGCCAAATCCTTTCTGTTGTTGTCATTGTCCACTCTCCACAGGAGCTTGATCCGCTCATGGCCAATCCTGTCCCTGAAACAAACAGCACCGACCCAAAGAAGCAGCATTCCTCTGAGAAAAATGAGCAACACCCGGCAGATGGCTCTGTGTGTCTGCAGAGTTTCAAGGCGAAGCTCTTCAAAGGAGTGTCTTACTTCGCTGGTGACATGAGAGTCTATGGGGAATGGATGAAAGGTAAGATGAACACATGAAGCCAAAAAAAATCACGTTTGATGAAAAGTATTAACCACATACTACGCACTCAGGGTTTTTTTGGAATTTAGGTTAAGCTCTTAACACCAATCAATCCTGCCCCCTCCCATCTCACTAACTGAAGGAACTAACTACAGCCACTAAAAACAGATAAGATCTGGCGATTCTTGCCCTTTCTCTCCTTTCTCTCTTCGTCTTTCCTCTCCCTCTAATAGAGTCAATGTAACAGGAAGGTTAACGTCTGTTAATCAATGGACAAAAAATGCTTGCAAAACCACGCAAACAATGGGCACATGGAGAGACTGAGTACTCATTACATGCATGACTGCTGTTCCCAGTTTAACAGAACTGTGCTGCCATTGAATGCTTTTATATACATTTAAACTACCGTAGTTATGTAGCCTGGTCTGTCTTGTAATAAATGAGAGAACTGATGATATGAGTTTCAATTCAGAACATGTTAGAAATGAAAAGGCAGAAAGATTTTGTGATGTATAGATTTGGGTCATATATGCCATGAAAAGACCACAACTGACCGCTTACAGAATTTTCAACGCAGAAATCGATAGGGCAGGTCATGAAAACAGTTTGCAGTACAGAAGTTTGACAGACGTGTATTGAATACTTTTTCTCTGTTCACTTATTGGGATGGTGATGTAGGGAGAAAACGGTAGAAAAAGATTGCTGGTCTACATCTGATTTTACATTATTACACTGAGACATTATTACAATAGAGACTTCTGACACTCTAAAACTGCCCTCACCACCTCTAGAAACACTCCAGTTTTTTTTTTTTTTTTTTTAATTAATTTTCATCAATTGAATTGAATGAGCAGCAGTTGTCTTCTAATTTTCAGGGCAGTTCATGCTGTTCCAAATCCTGGACTGGGTGCTTCGCGGTGCTGCCCAGGTCATGTTTGTCAACAACCCTCTGAGTGGCCTGATCATTTTCGCCGGGCTGATTCTCCAGAATAGGTGGTGGGCGCTCAATGGTTTTGTGGGCACCCTGTTTGCCACCATCTCTGCCCTCATTCTGCAACAAAACAGGTACTGATCCCCAAAAAAACTCATCATCTCATTTGGTATTTTTTGCCCTAAACAGCGACTTCATACTGCCTTCAAAGCACTACTCCCACGTCTAGGGTGAGGGTTAAGGGGAATAGGTTTAGGGTTATGGTTAAGACGGTGCTGCTTAGAAAGTCCTGTTGAGGTCAAAAAAAAAAAAAAAAACATTGAGCCATCTCATCCACTACTACTTCAGGTTGATTGCACCCAATGGGCTTGTTTTATGCCTTTCTTTATGCCTCTTTCTGACTTGAAAAAAATGGGTAATAACATTTAAAACCATTTCTAAATTCGCTTTCTTTCAAAACATTTTAAGCACACAAATTTGGAGGTCCTGAATAGATAAAAGTGGTTTTATATTTATGTGCATGAAGCTTCAATCTATTCGGGACCTCCCAATTTGTGTGCTTCAAATGTGTATTATTTGAAAGAAAGTGAATTTAAACATATTTGAAATGTTATTACCCATTTTTTTACAAGACAGAAAGAGGCATAAATCTAATGCATTTCAAGGATAGAATGTTCAGTTTACTACCATGGAATGTCGGAATGTTCAGGTGTGAAATAAGCCCATCCAAGCTGATCCCATCATCTGTAATCCTCATCTGGGTTCTGCTGTTTTTGCAGGGGTGCCATCGCAGCTGGTCTGTATGGATACAATGGCATCTTGGTTGGTCTCCTCATGGCCGTGTTCTCCAATGCAGGGGACTGGTACTGGTGGCTGCTACTTCCCAACATCTTCATGTCAATGGCATGGTATGGTGACTGACAAACAGACCATGAATGTTTGTTTCTTTCTTTCTTTGGTTTTCAATAAGAACTAATGTTTAAATATGTGAGTGACGAATACAAACTTAGCTTTTTTCCCCCTTTATGAGTGTGTTTGTGTGTTGCTTCAATTATTGTCCAGAGTTCCATTTCCTAGAAGGTTTAGTTTTAGTTTAGTATTAGTTTTTAGTTGAAATGCAGCTTCCCATTGCCAACTAACTAAGTTCCTAACTGGCTTTTAGGAAACGGATGCAAGCTTTAGTTTCACAGGGATGTGTCATTATGCAGTTGCAACAAAGTTATGCAACACCCTAATGTTTGTTTTAAATAGGATTATGTAGGTCCGTTATGGAAAGTGTGTTTTTGCCATCAGCCATGAAGGATCTTCTTTTCATAGTTCACCTGTCTATTGAAAGACTGTCATGCGATACACCTGATGATTATCAGAGCAGCGGCTCAGGCGATAAAGGACATGGAATGCTGAAGCCGTCATGATTTTAAAGGAATGGTTCACCTCTTTATGAAAATTAGTTATTCACCCCCTTACCTTACCTGCTTGCGTTGTCCTAGTCTGGCAACCCTGGCAACATTACACTCCAGCGCCTATGCAAAGCTAAAGCTAAGAAATGGGTAAAATTGTGGATGCCATACTATGAGAACGCAAGCACTGAGACCAAAATGCTTTTACCCACATATGTAACTCCAGATACAGTAAGGGGGTGAATAATTTTTATAAAGAGGTGAACTATTCCTTTAAGGTTCATGCTTACCTGAGATACAGTATTTCAGTTCAATGCCACAGAAAATCACCCAATTGATTGAAAGTTTAGTTAAACGTGCATTTGTCTGTTTTTTTTTTTTTTTTTCTTCTTCCACACCAGTCCCATCGTGTCAAGTGCCTTAGCCTCCATCAACAGCCGCTGGGATCTGCCCGTCTTCACTCTGCCTTTCAACATTCTTGTGTGTGTGCACATGGTGGCCACTGGTCACTACAACCACCATTTCCCCCAAGTTCTCATCCAACAGCGCTCCTCCCTCCCCAACATCACCTGGTCAGAGATAGATGTGGCAAAGGTAAGCTTGAGGGGGCACGACAGGGGTGTGTATATGGGCGTGCATGCAGGGTTGCATATCTTTCTGGAACTTTCATTCTCTGGAGTCTTGCCCTCAAGTGCAGCGTGTGCTGCATAGTGTAGACAAGATGCAGGTAGTGTCATGCAGGGTGGAATTTGATCAAGCTGGAAAAGCCACATTTTTGGAGTACTAAGATTCTTGTCTCTCTTTTTTTTGGATCATCAGTGACCTCTTTTTGTAATATTTTAAGGCATATTGCACTACCCTCAACAAAACAAACAAAGACTTCTGATGCAAAATCCTCAAAGGGTAATATCTGTCAAATGGCATTTTAGATATTATAATGAAGTAAAAACAAATTAAGCTAAAAGAAATCCATTGGAAGTGGATTAACTAAAGTTTATCAAAATTATTTCAATATATTTCTGTAAATACAGAAATGGGCTTTGAAGGTTTAGCATTTGAACTCTTCCATTTATATATATATGGTTTATTTATAGAAATTACCATACAAGAACTTATGCACAGAAGTCTTCACAGATCAGTGAAATGATACACTACATATGAGACAGCCAAATGGTGAGGATACAAAGACAACCCAACCTCCCAACCCACCCTTTCCCATCCCATCCCTCCCTAAATAAAACAGACAACTGGAGAAAGAAAAAGAATACAGAGAACTCCTCAAATGTTTGCATTCTGGGCTGGGCAAATGCTATATTTCCAAAGATGAAGACCCTCTTATGTCATTGCTTAAGCCTAAAACACAGTGCTGTATAAGTAAAGTACTTTCATGGTCTATGTTTACCTTCCACTTTTTGTTACTAGGAACCTGACATAATAACCTGACATAATATGTCCCTGTATTTGTTTAGTTGTAGATTTACATCTGACTTGATTGATGGATGTCAGGTGCCTCCCAAGCATTTAAGCATATCTTTTGTTTTGGAACTGTGGTTCCAGCATATGACAAAGTAAACCTCCAGAAAGACCATTTATCATCACTCACTCAATGCATACGTGGGCATATCCGCAACTTGTTGTACCTCCACTAATACCTCCTGCACTCTTTGTTGACTCCTCTTCTGTGCAGCTCTTTCGGTCTATCCCAGTGGGAGTGGGGCAGGTGTATGGATGTGACAACCCGTGGACTGGAGGCATTTTCATCTTTGCCTTGTTCATCTCCTCTCCCATCACCTGTGTGCATGCAACCCTTGGCTCTGCAGTTGGTATGGTGTCAGGTGAGGCCTAAAACTAGTGTCTTTTCACTTCTCAAGATGTCCTCGGAACAGTAGCCATCCATTCAGAGCTATTGTTTACATGACCATGGCTAATGTAAGTTAGCCCATGGCTACAATCTGGCTCTGCTGTACACTGACCCTGTTAAATAAAGACATGAATGAAAATAAAATTGGGAATATCACTTTTGCTTATTTACTGAATGCTCTGTTCAAATAAGGCCTGGCTCTTGCTGCGCCCTTTGAGAACATCTACTTTGGACTGTGGGGCTACAACTGTGTGTTGGCCTGCATCGCTATTGGTGGAATGTTCTACGCTCTCACCTGGCAGGTTCATCTCTTGGCCATCACCTGTGGTACGTGCTGCTCCGTATTCACATCCACATGTCTGCATACAGTAGGCCAACATCAGAGCACAGTTGTGTGGGATGCATCCCATCTGATAGAGAGCAATGACTCTAAATGATGACTCTAATTACTGTCCTGACTCTTCCTCTTCTCATTTCCTCAGCATTTTTCTGTGCATATCTGGGCTCAGCAATTGCAAACATCATGTCAGCTGTAAGTCAATTATTCAACACATTCAATACTTGCTTGTACTTTATAATAACATTCAATACATTGTTACTAAATATCTTACTAAAAATTTACACCTGTATGTATTTCGTTAACCTTTAATAGATAAAGTAGCTGTAGATAGGTAACAGTTAGCTAATAGTTAGCTAACAGTAATTAAGAGAAATGAAAGAGTATTTCACAGAATAGTGAGTGAATAGGTAGTTAACAGTTAGTTTTCAGTTGGCTAAATGATAAAATGGAAAGTCATCTTTCTTATTGAAACCACTAACCAATGTTAATAAGCTATTTAACTACTATTTATAGAGGACAGTTATTAAAGTGCTACTGAATACGTAATATATAGAATAGAGCTTCTACAAGAGCATCTGACATTTTCACTCATCAGTTTTTTGAAAATGAATCAAATATCTCTATCCTTGCCCTGTTTTCTCTAGCTAGCCCTGTAGGCTATTTGACCTTGGAGAAAGTATATCTGTGTGGTGTGTTTATAGTGTACACTGCTTTGTCACTGATAAAATGCCTCTGTGTTTCCCTGCAGTTTGGGCTCCCTGCTTGCACATGGCCCTTCTGCCTGTCCGCCTTGACCTTCCTGCTGATCACCACGGAGACGGACACCATCTTCAAGCTTCCGCTGGCCAAGGTCAATTACCCCGAGAAGAATCTGCACTGGTTCTGGAAGATGAAAAAGGCAGAGAAGCTGAAGAAAGAGCAGGAGGCGAAGCAGCAAGCTGAAAAAGAAGAGGGGGAGAAAGAGGAGGAGAAAGAGGATAAAGAGAAAGAAGCGTTTGGGCTCGAAGCGGTAAAGACTGAGCCAGTCACGCCTGACACATGCACAGTGCCCGTGGAGGGGGTGGAGGACACTCCGGCAGATAACCCAATGAGCATGACTGAAGATGCAACAGATAGAGAACACATGCATCAGTCGGTTATCTGAAGATTGCATCAAGACCTAATTTCTTTCCTGTAGGCGTGGCATATTAACCCCGGATATTCATCTTTTTTTTTTCTCTCTCTCTCTCTCTTCAATCAAAATTATTTGTCCAATGCTAAGCAATTCTTAATATGTTGTAGTAGCGAATTCATCTTTTTATACAGCACTGTGATTGTTGACTGAGCTCCTCTCAGTGTCATGTTGATGGTGGGTGTGAACTGGACAATAGAAGAGTTATTGACACTTTGACACACTGTATGCCCTAACAGTCAACAGAAAAGAATAATCTGCAGAGTAGCTGCAGAGTAGCTGGACCCCTACAGGCAGGTTATGCAATCCACAGGATTAATTGTTCTCCAGAAAGGTTATGGCTTAAAGGTCAAATGAGGCAGGCCCTTTTTTATGACGACAGTCAAGGTTAAGCTGTATCCCTATGCCACAAGTCACTTGAAGATTTTTTAACTTCCAAATTATTGTGGTATGTGAGGAGTGGAATGAAACGGAGAACAGAGCTCGAAGTTGGGCCAGCAATTAATCATAAAAGTATAGATAACAAACAAAAAGCATTTATTTATACATGGTAGTAGAAAATACAAAGGCACTACCCCTATATTCGCCATTCATGCATGTAAATCTGCTTGTGACCTAGACAAACCCAGACTGCATGTACTTCATACTGGTCAGTTTCAAGATTGAATGGGGTGATGGAAAGCCAGTTTTGGAGTTATGTGATGGAAGAATTTTAAACCACTCCATCATCAGAGAGATGCTTGTCTGCTTGCAAAGTATGAGTTGTCGTGGAAATGCTTATGAGTAGGCCTAGAGTCAACCATAAAGATTCTCATCAAATCCGCCGTGGTGTGATGATGACAAGGATGTTCTTTATTGGTATGTTTGACTTTGATAAAATGTTGAGCCAAACTGATTTAATTTGTCAGGTCATGCATGCAAGAAAAAAAACAATCAAACGATTACACCCATGTAATGGATCCATGTGAAATCATTTTATTTTTATGTGTATAGTATTTAGACATGTTTTAAAGTGTATGTTTTGTAATCAGTCTTTGTATTTAAACCATTAAAGAAATGAGTATTTTTATAGAATATGTTTAATATGCCATTTATCTGTTCTCATTTGGAATGTTTGATTTGTTGTCTAGAATAGGAAATGCAAATATGCGTATAAGTGTGCAAGTAAGTTTTAAATAATAATAAAAAAGGTAATTGGCCAATTAAATAATAGACAAGAAAATCAAATGGCCGCAAAAAAAAAAAA